>OZ002734.1:34119209-34545488 GCA_963924305.1 Polygonum maritimum
TCTTCTTTTTATTTATACGAAGATTATACAAAATCATATCTTTCTCTATTCATACGAGTCCAAATATCTCCAATTTCTATAATTAATTTTTTTCGTTAACTTTAATATAATATATAATTTCATTTCCGACATTAATAATCAAAATAACTTATAAACATATTTATATTACTAAGGTTACATTTCTTTAGAAATCTTTGACAAAAAACTTAAAAACAATATGATACTCTTAACAGTTCCAAATTTAGTTAGCCAAATCTTGCCAAAACCTAATTGTAATCATTAAAACAGATATTTTCAAATATTTTAAAATAAATAAAAGATATGACATGATATGATCAATTCTTTCCAAATTTAAATAATTGTCAACAGATTTTGAATTACAATTTAAAATCTATCAACGCGGACATAAGATAAGCATCTTAGATAAGAAATATTTGTTATTTTTATTTATTTAAGGATTTGATTTTTTTTTTGTGATAGACTTATTCATTTTCCTTTTAGGATTTTAGTTTCCAAAATCAGAAAGGTTATCATATGACCTAGGACTAGAAACATTATTTCTAAAATGCAGATCTATTCAACGCGGTCTAATAAGATGCATTATAACAGAGATATTATTTCAAGTTGAAACATATACAAGAAGTTCGAGTAATTAGTTTGTGGAAGTCTAAGAAGAAAGATAATCGAAAGATCATTTTATATGTACAAGATCGATTCCATTTTACTATCCAAGTCATTAATGTATCCTACTTTCAACGAAAAAACAAAGTCGCAATATAGTATATAGTTTTAGAAGAAAATTATCCAAATAAGCACGTTACTACGAAACCAATATCGATTAAAATACAAAAAACATAAAGTAACTAAAATATTAACAAAATCCGCGCAAGGCGCAGGAAACTTCACTAGTTGATGCTAAATATGCATTGTGAATCGTGTACCTCCGACGTACCATTGTGTTATTACCTTAAGTAATTTTGGAGTACTGTATGTTCCATCATATTCCAGATTCATTAATTATGATGTTCACCGGCCAATGTATCTCGAATCCTAGGTAATCAATGAGACTTGAATGGCATTTCAATATTTTTATTTTTTTTGGGTCGATCTATCATTTGTTTAACTAGGTTGAAAACTAAAGAAGAAACCCTTTCATTTGTTTACTTAACTAGGTTCAAACTAGTGAGGTTTCCCGCGCCTTGCGCGGATCTTGTTAAATTTTTAATCAATTTTTTTACCTATATAAGTTTCGAAGTAAGTGTGGTTTTTTGGATATTTTTTCAAAAATTATATAATATATTGTAAATTTGTTTTTTTTCTTTGAAGTATGATACATTAGTGACTTGAATAGTAAAATGGTATAGATCTTGGACATGTAAAATGGATGGTTGGATTATCTTTATTCTTAGGCTTCACATACGAATCACACGAAATTCTTGTACATGTTTCGACTCGAAATAATATCTATGTTATAATACATCTTTTTTTTTTGGTTGAAAAAAGAAAATGTTCTATGTTATAATACATCTTGATAGATCTCGTTGAATAGATCTACATTTTATAAATGGTCTTTTTATTGGCTATAGCCTTAGGGGCATATGATAAGTTTCCTGATTTAGGAAACTAAAACCCTAAAAGAAAAATGTATAAACCCATCAAAAAAAAGATTTAAATCCTTAAATATATAAAATAACAAATCCTTCTATTTTAAGATGTTTACACTATACCCTTAAGACATATGTTAGAAAATCCATTTTACAAACTGTAAATTTGTTAGAAATAAAAATAATCACATAGAAAGAAATAAAAATTCACCACAATAGTATCTACAATTACATGTTTCCAAAATCTCTTAGGGATTTTAAAAATTTCCACTCTGTATTTGAAATTTGCATCAATCATTCCATCATGTTTGATTTGAAAAATGAAAGAAATTAGAAATAATTGCCAAAATATTGAAACAAATCACCGAAAGGAAATGTTGTAGAAATAACTTTATTGATTTGGAAAATTATAAGTAGATCATGTTTGATTGGATAAGCAATATATATCAATAAAAAATTCAAAATTCAAAATTTAAAATTGGGAACTTTGTAAAATTGTCTTGATATGTATCCAATATTTTCATTTGAGACAAAGATTTTTACCAAACTTAATAATGGAAGATTTGGCAAAAAATATCTTGTTAACTAAAATGGCCGAAAAAAGAGGCTAGATTTGTATGTAAATCAAATGTAGTGCAATAAGAAGGTTTTAAGCCTTAGTGCTTTTAAATATATATGGAGATTTAAGTTTATTGTGAATATTATCATACAATATACTTTTGAAAATTAATATAAAAAATTTGTGATTAAAAATATTGGTTGGGATATTAAAAACATATTGACTACATAGAAGATAATTAAGGAAATGCCTAGAAGATGCTTCATGATCAAAAACATAATTGGGATATTATCTTACAATTCGATCAATATTGCATATTTCAATTAATTGTCAATATTATCATACAATATACTTTCAAAAATTAATGTTAAAAATTCGTGATTAAAATATAGTAATTGAGATATTAAAAACATAGTGACAATATAGGATATAATTAAGTAAATGCCTAGAAGATAATTCATGATCAAAAACATAATTGGTAATTATAGGGAGTGATGAATTTGAGGTTGTTGAAAAAGATTAACTATAAGAGATAATTAAGGAAATTAACAAAATGAATTTAGAATTCAAAGATTTGATTCACCGAAAAATAAGTAAATTTCAAATGATCTTAGCCAAATCACGTACTAACCATAATCACAATTATCTTCCTTAATTCGATTTTATCTTTTTTTGGTTGAAATGATTTTATCTTTTTTTAATAATATCTAAATGATTTTTACCTAATACTGGATTATAAATTTAATATATTTATTCTAATGAAAAAACAATATCTAAATTGATTTACAAAAGAAAAGAAAAACACTTAACCTTATCCATTTCAATCATATGGATCAATGTACGGTATACCACAATAAAAGAAACAATTTTAACACACATACGGTAAATTGAAAGATTTATATATTAAGATATATAGTATGGAGTAATTTGATTTATATTCTCCCAAACAAATAATAAGTAGTAGATAATTGTGGAAATTGTATATAAATTATGGTACATATTACATCGTATAGAAGATATGGAAAAAGAAAGAAAAGATTTTAGCTCCTTTTATCCATATTTATAAGTTTTTAGTTGTTTAATTTTGAAAATGAAAGCTAAAATAGTTCTTCTCCCTTTATATGATCATATTGAAAATGAAGATGTTTTGTTCGATTTGTGTGATTATGGATACTACTTCAGTTATTATAGTCTAATTAATTACATTGCAATTAAAATAAACAAATATTTAATTTAAATATAATAATGGAAATTCGCAGAATATCTGAGTTAATATATAAAAACTAATTTTAGAATTAATTAAAATCTAAGATCTAATTATGAGAATCAATCATATGACCAATCACAAAAAAGATATGACATGTAAATGATAAAAAAAGAAATATATTACATGGCATATAGCATGGAAAAAAGATATGACATGGTTTAATGACAGCGTGACATGTGGCAAAATCCGAGGTGGCTTAATGTATGAGCGCCATGTGGAAAAAGCTGATGTGGCGCAATGAGGAGGCTTTAATCCTTAGTGGTTTTAAATATATATAATAGATTATAACACACCTAACACGAACACTTATAAAGTTGATAGTGACAATATCTCGCTAATGAAGTAAACGGATCATGAATACACACTGCTCGAGGGTGCGACCATCCCAAATCTAACAAATAAGAAAGCCACATGGGTTTACCTTACAGTACACATAATATGAGTTTTGATCATGGACATTTTCTTCTTCTATTTAGGCATAACTATCCATAGTTTTATGGGGCGTTTTTTCTATTGCGTGGCCCAATGACACATTATTAGCATAGTAAAATAAGAAAACTAAATTCTAAAGAAGAAATAGTAAACCCATCACAAAAAAGATTAAAAACCCAAAATTTTAACTTTTAAGATTTGTTAAATGCTTTTAATATTAGCATCTTACAGTATGCTCTTAAGACACATAATAGGAAAATACTTTATGGAAATATCGCCAAAAGTAATCAACACTTTTCATCGTGGAATACCACCTTTTACTCAACCAAAATTTCTTGTTGAATTTTCGGGTCGAGATAGGTAGTTTATTTTTATTTGATGTATGTACTAGAATGTAAATAAAAAATTAGTTTGCTTTATCTTGGATAGAAAGCCTTAGATATAATTAAAAAGATATTTTTTTACACTTTTTAAAGATAAGATAAGATGAGATGGGACCTCAAAATGAATTGGCTAGAGGATATAAGGTAGGAAATGATGGTGTTGGAGAGAGGAAGATGAATAAGATGGAATTAAAGTGATCTACTTTAATCTAAATGCATTCCATATATTTGCATGAGTATGACCACAGGGTAATTTGGACCAATTGACAAGAGTTGCCTGGTCAATTAATGGAAATTCATGATGTAAGATTTGCATGTGGGTGAACACTCAAAAAACTTCTTCATGGTGGTTATGGAAGTTGGAACTTCGTTTTTAATGTAACGTTTTTGCTTGTGCATGCATGTGCTCCTTGCTGAATGGTCCTTACCATGATATATCATATCTCAAATGAGTGGTGTCCCATCATTTTCCTATCCTATATTACCCGAAAACTATAGGGATAACGTTTTCTGTTTTCGTTAAAAACTCAAGAACAGAAACTTAAAAAAAGGTCGTTATTAATGTAAAATTATGGAGATGACACGTTTCTCTACTTTTATTTCTCTTTCGATTTTCTTTCTAATTTATTCTTATTTTTCTTTTCACATAACATAGATTTTTATGTGCTAGTTAAGTTAAGATGAGGAGATGTCATAGCCTCAAGGATACATGTGTGTGGTTTAGACCGTATGCACCTCAAGGAGACTTGAGGATCTATTATATACTCCCTACTAGCATACCAAATCTTTAGATTCTCTTCGAAGGGTTCCTATGGGGTTTGAAAATTGCAACAAGATTTTTCTAGTTTTTTTTTTTTACTTTTTGAGTTATTATCCATGAATTGAGTTTTGATAAACACTAATATATATTATATTGGTTGTTGGCAACCCTACCCAAAAAAGTATTTGTTGTTCGCAAATAATAGAATGGACATTTTAGCCTATAGAAATGTTGATTAAGTTTTATGGACAATATAAAAAGTCTTGACATCTTTTTTTTTTTTTTTTTTTTTGAGCAAAAAGTCTTGACATCTTGATACTTCATTAAAAGAAAGTGATCTTTTCCAATTGTTACTCATTTTATTTTCCGATAGGTACAAGTGCAAGTATGGTATATCCACGGGTAATAGGGAATACGATCACCCACCCCATTACCATCGCTAGTATATGCCTCATGCCTAGAAATTGAAGTTCGATCATATTTTCTTAGCGAAATTCTCTTGGTGAGTTGAGAGCGAGAGGATCTTCAACCGCTATCTTAAAACGCGCGAGCCACACAATTACTAGGTTTGGACGTATAATGAATGTGACCGATTTAATCGCCTAAGAGCCTAATACCCAAAAAAACCCAAAAGTTAAAAAGCTTGATTGAGACGTAACAATTGGAAAAATGTACAATCTGGGTCAGTACAATTCTTGAATTAAATTCCAATCAGATGATCCCCACATGAACCCTAACCCTGAGATATCACTTGTGACCCTGCGCACTTGTATGCCTGAAGGTCAATTCATTTGTCACCTGCCTCTTCAATAATTATGCATGGGCATGTCACATTTATATAGTCTTCTTCTTGTCCTTTTTTTTCCCTTTCTTTTGCATGTGACATTGCAAGTTGCAACACAAGTTGAAGCAAGCAAATTAAACCACCAAACAAAAAATGCATTGAAATTAACCTTAGAAAGGGTTGGCATTAGAAGATTACAAACTCTTTTGTAAGATTTGGTCTCATCCTAATTTGACAATCGGACAGTGATGTTATACTAGCCGATCTATCTCGAATCGAGGACGACACGAAAGCTAAACAGGAATTGTCATTGTGTCAAAACAGAATGGTTCCATGGACTTAAGAGGTAACCAAACAACGAGATTGATAGTTCTAGACATGGAATCTCAACCACTATACAAAGAGGGGACAAAATGTAAGACATTGACGTTGCTTTTCTACCTACTAAAGGCGATCTAAGATCATAATTGGAAGAAGAATCAAGAGCAAATCAGACACACTATATGGCCAAAAACAGTTGGCCCTTAACTTAAGCAAGTAAAGAGAAACATTTACCATCCTTTTGTCAACCGAAAGTCTTCTTGCCATAGTGACTTTTGGTCTAAATATGCATTGCCATTCTCACTCAATTAATTCTTTAGGCTGAAATGGCAAATAAAGCAAAGGTATCCAATAGAGAGATAATAGGATTTCAAATGCAGTTCATTTATTGGATTTATCAATCGAAATTAAAATCAAAAGAGTTAGATATGAGCATTACACCATCCTAGGATATTGCTTTTGTAGATTTTTAAGTTGTGTTTGTGTAAAATTTTATCCATGAGTTGTAGCTCACTATTTGGGTCTGATTTTTTTGACAGGGTAAAAATCTCAACTTACTAAACAAACTTGGTAGATCGAGAGGATGAAGAACTCGAAAACCGAACAAACCGGGGTGAGAAAAATAAACACACAAAACCATGTAACTCTTTCTCGGAGAGTGCCGTCTCTCTTTCGGCCAAGAAAAACTATGTAACTCTTTAATTTCGACACCTTCCAATAGCAGTAGGCCGGTTGAAGGTAGAGTCTTTCTCCTGGACCGGGCCCATTTTTATGCTTGGGTCTTACTCCATACAATAGGCCCAACAGAGAGAACGAAATGGACCTGGATTGGATTCATTTAGCATAAGAGCAAGCCAAGAGATGAATTTGGTAAGTAGATTAAAAGGTTAATTACTGTACAAGTTGGATATTAAATTTAGAGTACTTTTTACTTGCTGACAAATCAGCATTGAACCTTCTTTTAATGGGAGTTCATGACAAAAAATATGAACATTTTATGGTAGAATAGCAAGGATGAGTGATCTTATTTGTTACCCAGATAGAGTTCGTTTGTTTATGGTATATGCATGGAGAAACTCTTCTATAAACTGAGCTCACCTTAAACATGAATAATCAGGTGGCGCCACTGGTTGGTATATAGCAACAAGATGATCAATTTCAATAGAATCACATAAAAACTAAGCAGTAAACCGTGATGTTAGTGGTTATCTACATTCTGCTGTTTGCTAGCCAAAGACCAAAAACCGAAAAATGGCGCACCATGAATTCATGCAAAGGAGAAAGCAATATTCATCAGGTTGCTGACCATGCTGTACAGAATTTCGTACCGGAGCGCATAAAATTTGATTTGGAGAAGCCAGTTTCCAGGCTAGATGAAGTTGCAAGTCATTGATTCTTGCTCACACCGTATGTGTCCTCAGCCCCGCTCGTCACCTTCCTTCTCCTTTCTTCTATCATTGCTGAATAGCCCTGAAATGGTAACAGCACATATAACAACATTTAAAAGATTCAGATTCTACATAGCGGTCCGGATATCAAAGCAAAATCTTGACATTGACATATAGATGATCGCGTTAAGTCCAAGAACAGCGATTAGATCAATGATCGCCATTAAGGAAATGGGTTAAGCATTGATCAACAGCAAAAGGGGTTAATGTAGAAAGTTATACCACAAGGCAAACATAAATACATAATGTAGAAGAGAAATGAGAGTATATGGGGTAGAATTGGTCGGACCTTGGGATAAGAATACAGAAAGAGATACCACCAAGCTGAAATCAAGGTGGCGACGACACCAGTAGCTAAAGCTGAGTGCAAAATCAGCCAGCTTAATGAGATGATCACTACTCCGGTCAATGTTATCGTCCATGGTTGGCACCTAAATCCAATAGGACCCAGATCAATTTTCAATAACTCTGCTTGAAACTGAATTTATATAACATCTATGCTCATTGCTCAACCAGTTAAGGAACAATAGCATTGAGCCTATAGCATCAGAACATCTTTTGGAGATAACTTTCTACATAAAGAGAAGCTCTTGTTTAACTAGCTATTTAAACATTTGAGCTACAGCCCACCAAAGTTTCATATGCTCATTGAAGTTTCACAACCCCATTCTTCCAGTATGAATATAAATTCTAAGTTCAGTCGCCATAGTCACCAATTGGAGCTTAAAATATTAGGGGAAACCGAGAAATTGAAACAGATTGAGGTACCAGGAGGGTTTGGTGTCCCAAACGGAGTCGTATTCGAGGGAGAGGTGGTTGAGATAAGCATCCATGTCCTCAAAGACGCCGTTTTCGTCCAAGAACGCATCTTTATTTCTCCCATTTCCGGTGGCAGAGCAGGTCTTACTTTCCCGACGAAATTCCGAATGACCAAGCTGAATTGATGAGAATTTGGGGGAAACGGTTGGATTTGGGAGGCGGGTTTTCAAATTGGAGGGCGGTGACATAGCAGAGGCTGTTAACGAGCAGAGTGGGAGTAAGGAGATCGCCATTTTTTGGTCTAGGGTTTGAGACTTTGAGCTGTCTGACGAAAATTTGGTACTCAATTTAGGGGTTTTTTAGGGAATTTTGGATTGGATACGGAAGCTCATCCACGTGAGAAAAAACCCAAGTTTCAGCTTGGACTGTTGTAGGAGATAAGGTGGCACAAGGAATTCATGATTTGGCTTGAAAGTTAGTTAATGTTAGTTAACTGACTAATGTAAAAGACCTGCAAATTGCAATCATGTTCACTTCAATTTAACAACCGATTTTCTTCTCATTCTGGATTTCTACTAAACACAAACAAACATGGCAACTACGCCCTTTTTTGGCTTCCACTCTTGGTTGCTCTTGTTCGATCAAACACTGCAAAGCATTGTGAGCACCTCAATCATTTCGCTTACATTAGTCTTTGATGGAGAGATGCTTCCTCTTTTCTCTCTGTTTTGTTCTGCATCTTCTGCAAGTCTTGGATACAGCTTTCCTTTCCCTTTGAAAGTGTGAAGCTTTTGGAGAAGTTCAAGCACATTCTTAGCATCCAGCTTGCTGAGAGATATACATTTTTGTTACAGCGCGCTTCTCTTCAATCGTTGGATCCATCTCTTGGCCTCTTTGGAATAGAGATCAACTCATCCGCCTGAATGTTCCGCGTCTCCACCTCCTCTTGGCATTGTCTTTCGAATAGCCTACTTTTATCTTCGCTAACTATAATGCCAAAAAAAACATGCAGGCGCGTCGATTAGAAGCCATGAGAAACAGATTCTTTCAAGATGGCAACCAAGCTACATATCACCTTCAGTCCCACACTAGTTGGATCCTCATTCGTCCTGCCCAAAATCAGTTCAATGCATTCAAGGATCTCAGTTAAAAGCCACTCTTCAAGAGTCTTCAAATAGATGACATGAAGGTAAAAGAAGCTAGACACATGCTATCTCAGCCGAGGCCTTGTTTTGTTGGATGATTTCATCCTCTTGTTCCTCCCTAGTGATGGGGTCAGTAATTTCATCTACATTGAGAGAGTCAAAGAGAGACGAAAGAGAATGGCTGTTTTGGGGCGGTTGTCGTTCTCTTTTTTCGTCGGAAGAAGCCATGAACGCAGGAGGATGACTTACAAAAGCCTTTGATATCAATCACCAATTTAACATACACCAAGTCCTTTACCAAAAAAAACATATGAATAAGCAACAAGCATATGCACTAAAAAACAAGTAGCAAAAAAAGCTGTAACATAAGTTCAAGGAACATAAAGAGACTCACAGTTTTCATGTTCACTATGTGGGGAGCAGTTACGCAGATCACATTTTTCCATGTGTTTTGAAGGTTAGGGGGCTGTTGTTGATTGTAGAGACACGCAAGCGATAACAATCTTAAGAGCAAGGATGCGACAGTGGCAAATTTGGAGAAAATGGTGCAAGAGAAGTCTAAAACAGTTTCGATGTTGCAGAGTGAGATAGAATCCACCCAGGTCTAAGAATTGGATTTTGTAAATGTAATATATGTCATTTACTTAGCTGATTTTGGATTTTTTTGTTAGATAAGGATTTTGTATCTCAAGATGAGCCTGAAAGATGTTCTGTACTTTGTAGAGTTATCTTTTATAAATTTGTTAAGAAATTCCTTCTCCTTTTTCCCCAGAAGAAAGGTTCATTTGATGCTGAAGAGCGAATGGAGACGGCTTATGCTCAAGCTACTGATTTGCAAAAGCAGGTTAACAGTTAACCAAGATGAGGGATGCAGTTTGTTGATTATGCTGGCTGTCTTGTTTCAACAAAATTCTATATTCTTTGCTTGTTTAAGTTTGATTAATGAGTTAATTTTGCTTGATGTGTTTACCTGTCAATTTGTCCGCTTGTTCCTCATGGAATTCAAAATTTACACAATCGTGCGTATTGCAGCTTCAGAAGGTCAGTGATGAACAGAAAGCCATAATCCGGAAGACAGAGCGTGCTCTTCGAGTAGCTGAGGTATGGTTGTGCATTGAAATGGATTTTAGTCATATGATTGCTGCATTAGATTTAACAAATGCGTAATATTATTCCTGGTCATTGATGATGACCAGGCTAGGAATTCAGGATTAATCTTTTGTGATGGATGTGTTACCGCCAGTGGCGGACCCAGACTTTTTTCCCAGAGGGGGCGAAATATATAAAATATCAAACTTATATTTTAATTTGTTTATTACAAACACATTTTTCGATTCGCAATCTCTTGAAATCGTACAATAACATCTTCAGTTTCAATACACCTAACTACATCTTTCTCAATATAAGTAAGCAAACAATCATTCATTAACCCATCTCCGAGCCGATTACAAGTCCGCCCCTGGTGGGTACGTGTAATAAATTCATTGAGGCTTATCTAGAAGGATTATATAAACAGACCAAAGTTTGCATACTTGTCGCAATCATCTTTTATAAGTAAGAACTTATTTATGCAAAGTCCAAAATTTTCACTTTTGTTGTATATGTAAAGACTTATTCTCCTATGTAAATTGATTATAATATCGGGCACTGACACTATATATAGACGACTGTAATGATTTGTTGACTAAATTAAGCAAAAGTAAGAGTTTAACGTAACGTTTAATCAATTAAGGGATGCTAGTAACTAGGGCTGTGAATTTGATATCCGATCCGACGATCCGATCCGAGAAATCCGCCAATCCGATCCGTTTTTATCCGTATCCAAATTAATCCGACTAAAATCGATCCGTGTCCGATCCGATCCGCTATTTTTTCCGGATATTTGGATCGGATACGGATCGGAGTTTCAAATAAATGGATATCCGAAAATATCCGTATATATTAAATATATATTAATATATATATAATATATGTAAATAAATACATGTTTTTACCAAAAATTATATATGTACATATTTAAAAAATATATATGTATATATTTAAAAAATATATATGTAAATATAATTTGTAATTTATTAATTTAAGCAAGTTTAATTAAAATGGATATTTTCGGATATCCCCGATATCCGCCATCGGATATCCGATCCGAACGGATATATTTTCTCGGATATCCGACTAAAAATGGATCGGATACGGATCATGATTTGAGGAAAAAAAAATTTCGGATATCCGCGGATTCGGATCGGATCGGATCGATCCGAATTCACAGCCCTACTAGTAACTACCTAGAAGGATTGCAAAGACCAAAAACCCCACAGTTTGCATACTTGTTGCTATTATCAATATAATTTATTTTTTTTAAATCTCAGTGGGGGCATGTGCCCCCTCTGGGCCTACTACAGGTCCGCCATTTTACGGCTATAGTATTTCATGAATATTGTGTGGTATAAGATTGTATTGTCTTGGTGAAAACTGAAAAGTCAAGAATCCTATTATATGGGCAAAAATGGCAAAGTGTTTAACTCAAAGTTGGACATGTCTGTAGGACTTGAGCGGTGGTAACTCGTAATCATGCATATAATGATCTGTGTTAGATTTCAGGGAAACCCAACCCCCTAACCTTCAAAACACATGGAAAAATGTTTTTCAATATCTATAGAATTTGGTTAGCATTAGTAATTGTCACATTCGTCATTTGCTCTCATGTACCAATTTTCATTCCTGCCTCAATATTCTCCTCTTTCACCAAATTCCTTTGCTCGTTGTAGGAGGCTAATGGATGTGTTACATTTATTTGTGTAGGCTCATGGTTCATGGCTTCCTCCTTGGCTCGCCAATCATGCCAATCGTCTTCAGGTAATTGAGAAAGGTTTCTATAATGGTTCTTCTGCTAAACTCGCTGTCAAGCTCTAACAAACAGTGGCTGCCACAGGCCTTCATAGTGACACAGTGGAATGTGCATGGAGAGCCTTTCATGAATATACTAACCGATCGAGAAGGTAGTTACTTTTTAGTCAATTAATTGATGGACTTGTATCTAGCTCAAGACCAACAAACTAATGTTTCTCCTGGTTACAATTGACTGATTTGTTGTTTGACTATTAAGTTGTAAGGAATTTAACAGACATAGTAAAATGGAGTTACGTCAGCACACCAGTTGTAAACTGTACATTGGTTGACAAGTTGTAAAAATGTAGTAAATGGAGGAGTTACATCAGCACACGAGTTTCTATATTGGCGGACAAAAATGTTTTTTCTTCTTTTACAAGAAAATAAGACAGACCATACATGAGCTAAAACTAGTGTTAGCCGATTCCAAAATGAGGCCTTTTCAGTTCATTCTCCTCCTTTTTCAGCACCCTTAACTCTCTTCCGTTTTCTGTCCTTCTTCTTCTTCCATAATCCCTTCTCTGAAAGCATCTTCTGCTTCTGTTTCTGGCGCTCTTTCACCTGATCCTCAAACCCATCATCAACCATCCTCATAGTTACAACTCGCCTCGCCTTGTAAACCTGAAAACCCATGCACAAATATCATTCTGGTCTTCCTATGTGTAGATAAACCTGAAAACCCATGCTAAGGAATTGATAATGTACACCATCACCAATTCTGCTCTCACCTTTGTTATATCGGCCAGCGCTTCCTTCTCTACACAATCAAACTCTTCTAGTTTCTTCCCAATTTCTGCTTCTATACCATGAATAAGTTCCACATCATTCTGTATAAATAGCGTAAATTTGCAGTCAGAAATATCCAGCAATATAGGAGGAACGGCAAGTTTGCATTTTACTGACCTGGGTGACTATAGACAAAGCCAAACCACCTCTGCCTGCTCTTGCAGTTCGCCCCACACGATGGACGTAGTCCGTAGGATCCCTACCATGCAAATTGCACATTAGCATCAAAGAAAAAAATTAGAAGCCCTTGTGAGTAGCTTCAACGAATCAGTTAAAGCATATAGCAAAGATACCTTGGTATGTCATAATTAATAACAAGATCAACAGTGGGAATATCCAGACCACGACTGGCAACGTCCGTTGCCAGCAATATAGGAACTTGTCCAGATTTGAAGCGGTGGAGAGCAGAGAGCCTATCAGATTGAGACTTGAATGAATGTAATGCTGCTATATCTTGATCAAGTTGTTCGAGTAACAAGTTCAACAGGTGACAAGTTCTGCTCACCAAAACAGAAGAAAACAACCTTAATAAGGATACGAAAGAGGAGCCAAAACAAAACATCATTTTTCAAGAAACCCTGAATGTCCCATCGATTTATATGACAGACTTGAAGTATTTTAAATCTAAATAAATATACTAAAAGCTTATAAAAATATCTGTTCAAAATAACATAGAAGTAAAATAAGCACTAGTGTGGAAATAAAACAGGTTATATAGGAGATTACACCAGTGCAAGTTCACAGCCTAAACCATTTTCAACACGGCAGAAATACAACAGCATTGACAATGAATGCAGAAGGATAATGATAAAAAAAACTAATAGATGAAACATTTTACATATCTAATAGTAGATGATACCTGCATCTGGAGACAAATATAATTGCTGAACGAACACCCAAGTCTTCCAATTTCGACAAAACATGGAGAAGATATACATCCTTCACATTCTTAGGAATAAATAGATACTTCTGTGTCAGGGAGTCTACTGTTTTCAGCCCTTCATATGCCTCGAAAAAATAGGCCTTATTCACAGAAAGCTCAAGCAGTGTTTTCAAGTCAGGGGTCATTGTTGCGGAAAACAGTAATGTTTGTCGGCTCTTGGGCAGACATTTGAAGATCACCCTCAGTTCCTCCTCAAACCCAACATCCAAAACCCTATCTGCTTCATCCAATACGAGGTACTACAAGATGCAAGTATTTTTTATAAACAAAAAGGTTATAAAGAAAAGAGAGCTCAGAAATTAGTAAACAACCAATGAATGTACCTTAGTCCTAGAGAATACAGATGGTATATCTGGATTCTCCTCAAGCAACACCTTAACTCTTCCAGGAGTTGCAACAACTATATGCGGTTTTCGCATCAGGGTTGTTGCCTGATTGATCTTATCCATTCCTCCAACTATAACGGCAACACGCACATGCAAGCAAGATCCAAGAGCACGAAACTGCTCAGCCAATTGATACGCCAACTCACGAGTTGGAGTGACAACAAGGGCAAAAACCCCATAGGGATTTTCAGCCAAGCGATGGACGATAGGAAGGGCAAAAGCAGCTGTCTTTCCAGTTCCAGTCTGAGCTATGCCCAATACATCACATCCTGAAAGAATCTTCGGAATGCAATGCTGCTGTACAGGTTTTGGTTTCTTCATGCCAAGCTCAGAGCAAGTGGTAATGGCCCATTCAGCAAGGCCCAGGTCTGCGAAGGAGGAAGATGGCAGCGTAGAATCTGATTGTTTTTCGATCTCAAGGTGGTTATCCTCGCTCTCAGTCTCATGTTCATGGATGGCAGCTGGTGGGTCCTGCTCGGTTTTAGAAATCTTCTTCTTTGAGAAAAGGGAGAAACCCGCATCAACTAAAGTTCCTTCATTCATCTCAGGGAGATTGGTTTCCAATATGTCAAAATTGGCAATGGGATATTCCAATACTGCAGCAGAAAACAGTGTGTCATAAGACAGCAGGAACTCAAGCAGATCATTATTTAAACATTTTGTAGCAGAAAGTTCAGGGGGGGGGGGGGGGGGGACCCAGTAGTTCCAAATTCAATCTACAAATAAAGCCACGTACTTTACTTCAACTAAGTACCCAACCACCAAAAAGAACACCACTTTTCAACTGCATTAAGTGCATCAAGTTTGTGATGTTAAGCTATATCATTTTTTTGTGTTCTACATAAACATGTTCAGTGGATGATCAACAAAAGGTCATGGGAGGAGCACAGAGAAAAAAATGGACGACTCTCTGGATAATTAAGACTATACTAATCACACAACAGTTTTAAAATTTCTCCATTATACTATACATTCACCATAATTCATTTTCAGAAGCACTTGTTCCTGCGAATTTTAGTGAGGAACCGTAATAACCGTAACATCGCTTAATTCGGTTAACCGAACTTAGTCACACCCCTATATTTGGTTTATGCGGTTCCTAAATTCGGTTCGGTTCGGTTCGTTTTGCAATCAAGAGGTACAAGTAAAAAAAATCAAAAGCTAAAAACTAAAAGTAAGGCTCATCCGTGAGACAAGTTTAGCATGAAAAATGGTTCCTTAAGGGTGATTAAGCTGGGGAAGAACAAAGCTTTGGCTAAATTGACAAGTAACAAGTTCAGCTGCAATTTCGTTCACACTTGAAGATGTGAAATTGAACTAACGTAGCAATCAATCCTACTAATAAGATATTAACGGAAAGTTAGAATCAGCATGATGAACACAATTGCATTGTCATTAATCATTACCATTATTAAAGCAAAGAGCTGCAGAGGTAGCAACATAAAGATCACGAAACAATGCAACAAAAACAGAGACAAAATCACATTCAATGTGTTGATCAAGCTTCCTTCTTTCCTACTACCTAGCAAAGAGAAAATCACATTCAATCAAAGCAATATTCAATTTCACATACTGAAATTCAGGAGGCTGAGAGGACGACGAGTGGACAAGGAGACGGAACCGCTCGAGGAGGCACTGGCGACTGGCGAGAACGCGGAGGACGAGGAGACCACTTGCAGGCCGGCGGCCGGAGAAGTTGCGGGCTTACTGGCGACTGGTAGTGACAACTTGAGAGAACGTGGAGGACGAGAAGACGAGGACGCTCGGGTGAAGGATGAAGGGTGAGAGACGGCTAGGGTTCGGGCATCCCATATTCTTTTTTTTGAGCAACGGGCATCCCATTTTCAGTATTCACTCAAATTTGGGATGTCACGGGTAATTTTCTAAAACTAGCTTAACCTCTCGTGCCATGCACGACTATTTCACTTAAAAATATTAAAATAAAATTATATATTTTATAAATAAATATTTATAGGGAAAACATTATATAAGTTTTATTATATGGACATGTTTTTTTATCTTTTAAAAGTAGTGATATTATTTTTGAAGTTCATATAACCCAAAAAATATATATAAGACATAATTTTATCACTCATTTATATATTTTATAAAACCTGATTATTAGAAATTAAATTGATATTTTATGTACAATTTATATCATATATTAACAATGACTATCATAAATGTAAATATAATTCAAAAAAATTCATCAATTGATAAATTGATAAAGTTTATAAAAATTAAGTAGAATATGTCAGAAACCACAAATTTACTTGTATTAAAGAAATAAGTTAAATCCAATATTCATAGATTTTTCTTAATTTGTTTGTAAAAGATTTTTCCCTATAATGCTTTAAAAATTAAAAATTGAAAAACGCTTTTTGTTATAAGTAGATAAGATGAATTTAATAGAAAAAACCTATAAAATGCGAATAATAAAAATTATTTATTTTTATATATGAGGTAGGGTCAAAATTAATGTGGTAGTTAAAAAACGACCACTTGTATGTTTGTATAAGAAAAGTAAGGGACGTTTGTATAATTTGAGAAAAAATATGGGATTATTTTGTAAATAAGTAAAAATTATGAAAAAGAAGTACGTTATCGAGATATAAATCGAAATTATTATTTGGCTAAAAAATCAAATTTGTTATAAAGATAGAAAAAAAATCAAATATAATGGGTAAAAAAGTATAGTAGATCATGTAAATATAGAAAATAATTAACTTAAGCTTAAAAATGCTAAATTTATTCAACTAAATCAAATAATAAAGTAACAAAATTAGACTTTCTATTAAAAACAATTTAAGTTTTATCTTAAAAATTCTAAATTTAATTAAGTAAATCAAATATAATTAGTTCATAGTAACTATATTTCGAAAATTCAAGATATATATTAGAGTCATGTTTTTCAATTAAGCGATATGCTAAAAAAGATAGAATATCTTACCAAACTTCGAAAATTTGTATATATCTTTAGCATAAATAGATAATATAATTTTATCAAATTAATTGAAATACCACAAATAAAAACATTTTTTAATCAAAAATATGGTGGGTCCAAAATCAACTTTAGAAAAGATAAGTGATATATTAAAAAGATAGAATACCTTACCAAATTTTGAAACTTTGATCATATCATAAATAGATAATATAATTTTATCAAATTAATTGAAATACCACAAACAAAAACGTTTTTTTATCAAAAAGATGGTGGGTACAAAATCAACTTTAGAAAAGATAAGTGATATATTAAAAAGATAGAATATCTTACCAAATTTTGAAATTTGATCATATCTTTTACATAAGTGGATAATAAGAAATATAATTAGATTAATTGAAATAACATAAATAAAAGCTATTTTTATCAAATATGCAGTTGGGCCAGAATCAACGTAGTGGCTCGAAAATGGTCGGCTTTTAGTGATGCTATCAAAATTTACAAATGTAAAGCCTTTTAATGGGATAGAAGTATTGTCACATAGGACAACGGTTGTAGTATAATAAAAAGTTATTTTATACGCATGTTTAGTGATCTTATAGTTATTGACATTCTCATCCACCACAAAATCAGATATCTTATAAGCTGAATACTCCTTCATGATTTTCTCAAATTTGTTGGGAGAAAAAGATGGGATGGTAGCTTCAATCTTACAATTCTGCATCAACAAAATGTTTGTCAAATTAACATAGACAACTACTTAATATATAAAAAATCGTTTAAAAAAAATCAAACCTTTTCATCCAAGAGAATCATCTCAATGTCGTCCTTCCCTTTAAAGTTTTTCTTCTTCCACATTGCTATAATGCGAACTATGATAGTATAGTTCTTTTTATCTTTAATAAGCTCCTCGATAAAGTTGGGCATTGAGAACAAATTGCTTTTTTTTCTCAAAAGAACGCCTTTTTTTTGGGTTGAGAACATTTTTTATTGGGTTGAGAATATTTTTTTTTTGGTTGAGAACAATGCCTCTGTTATTTTGGTTGAGATAGAAAAATATTTATATAGGATGCAATTTTAAAGATAGAGTATTGTGTGGATAGAATTTATGTACACATAGATATTTAAATGATAAGGATGCAATTAGAGAAAATGTAATGAAAATTTACGTACTATATTGATGAAACTCAATGATAGAGTATTTTTTTTTTGGTTGATCAATGATAGAGTATTTACGTACCAAACGGACACAACTATATTATCTATCCAAAATAGAATTGTATATAAGTTAATATATTCATATTATCTAGTAAGATAGATTGATGAAACTCAATGATAGAGTATTGTGTGGATAGAATTTACGTGGCCAAATTATGATGGTTAATTAAAAGACTTTAAAAATTATTTTGGTTAAATATCTGGTGGGGCCAGAATCAACGTGGTGGCTCGAAAACGGTCGGCTTTTATAATATATATTGATTTCGCCTTTTTATTTTTATTTTCCCGAAAACCGAACCCGAAATATATCTTGGAACCGAACCGTCTTTTTTGCCTATTAATTTTCACAAATCGAACCGAACCGCTCGATTCTTCGGTTAATCAGTCCAAAGTCCCAGCCCTAGTTTATCAGTTGAATAAACTTTTCTCACAAAAACAGTGATGATTTGGGCTTGGGCCTGTTTTTTAACAGGCCCAAATGTTTTTATAATGCTGTACTCTTTTAGAGTTTAACAGTTTACTTCAGTATTTTTAACTAGTATCAGTCTCGTGTCTTGAAGACACGATTTGATTTAACTAAAAACTAACTAAAATTTTATATAAAGTAAATCAAAAGTATAGTTTAATATAAAATCTTGTGTTAGTTTATATAATCTGCTTCTTATGGGATTTATTTTAATGATACGTTATTTATGTTATAATACATTATTTTAATCGAACAAAGCTTTGCAGTATTATAATTTTGTCATATAAGGACTGAATACTTGTTTTTATCAATAATTTTCTTTATTTTATAATTAATATTTTTATTTTATAGTTATTTTGAAAAAAAAATCAAATAAAAATCATATGTATATATAATTTATGAATCTACAATAAAAATATTAATCAATAAAAAAAAAGTCAATTAACTGTCAACAAATCAAATTAATTTGATAAAATGGTTATGTGGTTGGATTTTTTGGAAATTAAGATTTTTTTATTAAAATAATCTAATTGTGACTAATAAAAGGCTTTGATTGAAATTAAGGTTGTGATCAAGGTATGATTTTATAAAAAAAATTAAGATTGAATTGAAATTGAAATTAGTAGATAAAAAGAATTCTACAAAAATTATGTATAAAATTCAAACTTTAATCTTGTTTAGAAAAAAGTTAAAATGGAAATTAGTAGACATGAAGATTTGAACAAATTAAATTGTTTTATTAAAGATGGGTGATGCGGTCCAATGAGGAGTTGACACGTACCGGACTACATATTATTTCTAACCTCCGCTTTAGTATGTAGTTATGATTCTCAAATTACATCATAAGATATAATTGGCCAACGAATGACCTTAGATTAATTAATCCAGTTATTGCCCATCTTGCAGAGCTTTGCCCTCCATTTTAAGTACTTGTTTTTGGTTGAACCATTTTGAACCCTTGTGATCAAGATATATAATCTTCTTTTGTGCTTAAACTATTTGGCAGATGTACATGTGAATTGAGTATGTGGCTAGAATCTCTAAGTGGAATTTTGAATTTTTGTATCCATAATCAGTAATTACAAAAGAAGAAGAAACTAATAATAACTTAAGGCTCCATTTTCATATCTCCAAAAATATACTAGTATGAGAAAATTTTGAGCCTTTTCAACGACCTCATTACCTCAACGCATAAAAGCGTACGTTTTAGTAAAAAAATACTATAAAAAATGATATTATAGCTTATGTAAATTTGCGTTAGTAGATATTTCAAGCAAAAAAAAAAACAAATTGCGTGAGTAGATAATACCAATATATAGGATTTAGGTACAGTAATTGATTATTACATGTTTGTACTCTATTGACAAATTAATTAAAGAGGCCAAATTGCTTTTGTTCACAGTTCACCGACTATGGTACGTACGTATCGCTTTGTCAAATGCCAAATCCTTTTTTCCTTTGTCATTGGTGTATTGCTGCCTAACCAATAGTACTAACCATGTTATTCATTTCATCATAAAGAAAGAACTAAAAACATGAGATTTTAAACTAGTACATTATTTTAAATTTCCTCAATTCATTACATATACGAATTATTGTTTTATAACGATGAATATATCTCACATAAATTAAAGTGGCTTGATTTAGCGAAGGTTTATTTGATGAATTACTGTTTTGTGACTGTCCCTTGTCAATGTTATTTAATTAATTTTGTTATACTATGTATCTTCTTCTTTTACATGTAGCATGTATTCATCAATGAAGTGAACTAAATTCATCATAACAAACTCTCCATTTACAAGACAATATCGTCATACAACTCCATCTAATTGATTAAGAAACATTTAAAACCAACGACCAATCCCTTAATTAGCTTTAAGCTAGACTTACGTACAAAACTAATATGAGATTCATCAAGACTTTTATTGGCCGATTTTTTTTGGTGAATCCGCGAGAGCGGAACCGACAAGTGACTTCTGAATACTATCTTTGTAAGCTTAACCGTGTAGAAGCCAGAATTCCAGGCGTCTGATGAGGAGGAGATCGGAGAAGGCGGCGACGATGAACCTGTGCATGTGCTTAGGGTTGAGTGAGAGGTAGCAGAGGAGCAGCTCTTGTAGGCTCTTCCAACTCTCCGTTGTGTCCACCATCTCCCCCATTGGCCGCCTACGGGTCGTCAGAGTCGACGATGGAGTTGGAGCGGCCGGGGGACGAGCCGTGGGACGCATACGCCGTGGCTATGTCGGCCGCGTTTTTCATGTCGGAGTCGGAATCCGATTGATCGGAGATAGTGGCGGAGGGCGGGTGGCGGTTGCCCTGCGACGGTGGGTGGAGGAAAGGCTGGCGTTTGATGATGGAGAAGCATAGGCTCAAGTTTTTTGCTTTTGGTTTGCTGATTATTTGTAGCTATATATGACCCTAGCTAGCGAGCTCAACCTCTCGTGTCAATTTATTGGTGGAACAACGACATATATATATATATATATATATATATATATATATATATATTGTCTCTTTTTTTATAGTAGAAAATGGATCCTTATGTTAAATATGGCGTTTGTATTAGTTTAATGTAATGTGGGTTTGGGAGGCGGTCACATGCTATTTTTTAAAGTTGGATCAATGAATATGTCTCCTAATTTAGACTCTGAGTATGGTCATGGCAAGTCATACTGTCATATGTAGATCACTATGGCAGGTTTGTTTCGGTATCTAATCTACTAAGCTTGTGTGATATATCGGATGTCTTATCAAAAATATGTAAGTATTAAGTTAAGTAATTGGGTTAACCTATAGTTTACCCTTAGCTTTATGTCAACATGACTGAGATAAAAAGAAAAAATCACAAATTTGGCAAGATATAGTTGAATAACCTACATGTAACCATCCTTATTGTTTGTCCATGAAGCAATAAATACTTAGCTTGCATTGAGAGGGCAAGAAGATGGGGAAATACTTGGGATTTGGATCAACGTTTCGCGTAGGTTGTAAGTGCACATGGTGGTGGTTGCACTACACAATTATACTAGGAAGAGTCATATATGACACTTTCTCGTGGTTTTGCAATTTGTAACTGCAAAGAAATTGTCTTGCAAGCGACTTCGACGGTCTAGTTAAACGGTTAAATATCAAAGAATAGTATCTAGAGGTCACGGTAATGTCGTTAATTAAAAGAATTTTTTTTTGTCTTGTCAATAGTGCAAATAGTTCTCCTTTCCCTTATTTCCGAAATTTTGTCTTGTATTTTTCTCCCAACGTTTCATTTTTTTTTTTTCATTTACATCATATTATTCTTACAATATTACCCACATTCAATTTCATATATTACTTATACATTTTGATCGAGATGAGTCCCTTACACCTTAGTTCACAATCGTCACAAATACTACTTGGATTCACAATAAACATTTACTATGGATGAAAACTAGTTACTCACCAATTATAAGAAGAAATGACAAATCATCACCGAAGAATTCGAAACGGTAACTTCAGGATAGTACTTTAAGAACTTAACTACTGAACTAGGTGCCCCAAGACATATATTATTCCTATAATCCAAAATTTTATCTACTTTATACTTTTATGGGAATAACCATGAAAAACATAATTTTAGACAACCTTTGAGGAACGACCGGTGTATAAAAATAAAATCGTACTCAATCTTACTCCGAAGCAAAGGTGCGTAACAATGATGGAACGTCAAGACGTTCAAGCAACAAAGCAAAGGTGCGTAACAATCATTGACATTGATATGACATAATGATGTACACTGATAACTTCTGAGAAAATGTCATGTATCTATCAAATTTTGAATCTGATCCGAAAATGATTTCATCTGGATTGGATCTGATCAGTTTAAAGCCACAAAGTTACCCTGACAGTAGTCAGGGTATCCCACTTCAAATCGAAGGGGGAATTCTCACTTCCGACTAAATGTCACAGTAAAATGTTGCTTCTTGCCATGCATTGAGGTAACTACTGGTTGAAGAAATTCATAGGCTATGAAGATTATATCAATACATAAGGCTGTAGTAGAATGTCACGAATCGGGTTAACATGAGGTATCGGGTTGGATTTAAAATGTCTCATATCATGAGTTTTAGTATGCTATGAATTCATACTTATTTTGTGGGGACGAGAATCACTCGTACACGACCCTTATATCAAAACAAACACATCTATGAATTTAACTCGTTTCGAAACCAATGTCTCGTAGCGTTAGTTGTAAAGTTGTACTAGTCTTGCATTAGACTTTTTCCAATGGGTCAAGAAGTATTAACCAAATTCTCTGTCCCCTAATCCCCTTAACACGTTCCAAATATAGAAATACGTGTCCCATGCTTTCAATTGGTTAATATACTAAATTTGAATTTGAATAATACAAGAATGGATATTAATTTAGAAATTTCGACCGATCAAAATCATAGGACACACATTTGGGACGTGCTAAGGGAACAAAGGATTCGGATTCACGAGGTTCGAGGTAAAAATTTTTATTTGGAAAATACGGGTTTAGATTTAATATTGTCGGCTTAAACGATATTCTATTATTGGAACAATTGTTTTGGGTGTCTAAGTTAATAGTTCATGTACGATTTCATGAATTCTAAAATTCGTATTAATTTATTGGTATTGGTTCAAAGACATATTTTGAATAACTATGATTTTTTTTTCTTTGCTTAGTGAGTTCTTTGCTTATGAGTTTATGTTCAGAAGATAAGATAGTGATGTTTCACTAACAAAAATGTTCGAGTTTTTGTAATAAAATAATGAAACAGAGCATTCACAATCCTACTTTGAGAGATGACGCATTACTTGACCTGTATATCTCTTTCGCCCACGAACCGTGTAAAATTCTAATCAATCAGGTACATTAGTACAGTAATAAACACTGATAAATGTACATATTAAATGGGTAATTATTGGATACTAATCAATCAGGTACAAGTACAACGGTCCATAACATGACAGTACGGCGTGTGTGAAGAAGATCTAGATCCAACTTAATGGGCCGAGGCCCATATAACTTCGTTCAAGAGACATACAAAAGGCCCAATTGGTTTCTTCTCTCCATTCACACAATCTAGTAAACGTAGGAGCAAAGACCAAAATTTTTTTTTTTTGTTTGAAACAAAGACCAAAATTATTACACACCAACAACAACACACATTTATATTTTTTTTCTGGTTGAAACACACACATTTATATTACAATCTCGTAAGTACGTGTTAAGATCTTATACATTATACACAGGGCTATATAATATAATATAGCATGCGTCCTACTAGTTCTTTCTATTTGGAGATGGAGGGCTTATCCTGGTTGAGCCTAGCCGCCGTGGCCACCGACTCCGCCACCCCTCCGACCGTGGTCGCCATGTCGAGCTTGTTCCGGATCTCCGCTGAAACTATCGCCTCCGCGTCTTCTCTTGTTGCCGCCTTATCATCCGCCAGCTTACACGTAGCATCCTACTCGATCAAACACGCACACCATTTATGTTCCATCATTTCGTTTCATTGCCAAATCTCTAGGTGGCATGTATAATTAAGTATATAATCAATTGACTACACACGTACGTACACTTAAGACGTCGGAAATGGTGGTCATCATGGCCTGATTGGGGGTCCGGGCGTTCAACGTGGCCGCCTTTTGGGCCTCCGCCCCTAAACCCGAGGAGGGAGTGACGGTGGTGCCAAGGGCTCTCATCTCAGCCGCCTGGATGGCGGCCGCGTCGCTCTGATCCACGGGTTTGTCTCCGGCCGACAGAGCGGCCGCCTCGAGCGCCTCCCCGATCGTGATGGCGTCTTTTTCTAGCGCCCCCGCCGGGTTCTTCATCTCAACCTTCGGCTCCATGTATCGTCCCAACACCTACATGTATAAATCTCGTTATTATAGTACATATAGCGTTTTTTCTATTTCCATCGCATGTCAAAAACTCTAAGCATAAACACACTTTTTATTTCCATTTCATTTATGTTTCCGATTTCATCTTGAAACTAGGCAGAAGGGAGATGTGTCGGGAGATAGAAACCCATATATATAAGCCCTAATAAATCACGACTGTGCATATGTACCTCATCTCCGATGGCTTCGGTCACAACTTTTTTGCCACCGACCTCGAACATGGACACGCTCACGCCCTCTTTCTTGGCGAGGTCAGTGACGGCGCCTCTATCGACCAAGCCCGCCTGCACGTTCTTGGTGGCGGCCGACTGCATGACTGCGGCGGGTCCGGCCTTGAGTGTCTTCCCCATCATCTGATTCTCAACCGATTGCATGGCGGCCGCGTCTCTCGGGGCCACCGGCGTTTCCGCCAGCTTGCCGGAGACAGAGAAGACGTCGCCGTACTTGATCGGCTCCTGCTCCGGCTCGGCTGCGCGCCGTGGCTGCTCCTGTGCCATTTTCTTTGGGTGGGAATTTATTTTATTTTTACGATATGAAGCGTATTAATCAAATTGACTTTGGTTTATATGGTGGGAAAGAGGTGGACAATATTGGCATGAAGAGTGTTGGCGGATGAACACGTTGATGATTGTATCGATCACGTGGCAAGTTCGAGGTAACTGAGGTTTTGCTGGCAAGCATGCAATTTTGTGGAGTTTGATTCGTTGTTTGGTCATGTGTTGATTCAAGGTAGCTCGATCCATGCATACACAATCACAATTAAGTAATTATATTTGTCGACAGATGACAATGTAATACCCGGGTTTACCCGGTTCTATTTCGGTTTCGTTCCTTGACCCATAAGCCCGAGATATTTATTCAAATCAGTTATAGCAAAGTCTATCTTTAATGAGAAACACTAAACTTAAACCATATATATTAAGCTTATCTTTATTGAGAATATGTAGTATCTAAATATGCCCAATTAGATCATAATCTTGTTAGTTAGCAAAACCCTCGTACGTATCTATATAGTGGTCAGCCTACTTTGCCTTCAACCCACTGCCGTCAATTAATTGGTCTTCCAATCTCCGTCCAAATCGACTTCCTCGGTCGATCGCAATCAAGGTAAGTCGCCGGTGTCCCTTGTTTCCTCAGATCACAGTTCAGGCCTTTACTGATTCAGACTGGGCGTCTTGCCCGATCTCTCGACGCTCAGTCACAGGATACGTTGTGTTATTTGGAGATAACCCCATTAGCTGGCGTTCAAAGAAACAGGCCACAGTCTCTCGCAGCTCCTCTGAAGCTGAATATCGAGCAATGTCCCAAACTGCATCTGAAGCCACTTGGCTCATTCAACTATTGAAGGAACTTGGCACCTCTGACCTCACACCAGTAAAGCTGCATTGTGACAATCAATTTGCCATGCACATTGCCAAAAACCCCGTGTTCCATGAACGCACTAAACACGTAGAAATTGATTGTCATTTTACTCGTGAAAAGGTCATGGATGGTCTTCTTGAGTTGTCCTATCTCCCTACTCAAAATCAGCTGGCTGATGTCTTGACCAAAATCCTTCCTTCCCAGCATCATCGATCACTTCTTCTCAAGCTGGGCATGACATTCGATGCTCCAGCTTGCGGGGGGTGTCAAGGACAGAAATGCATAGCTCAAGAAATGCAGGGGTAACTTAGTAAAATTAGGACAGCTGTATAAGTTTACTTTATTTGCTGATTTTTTACTCTTTGTATAAAAGCCTATAGGCTGGTCTGTAAATGTACACTTTTTCAATCAAAAAGAATGAAAACCTAAAACCCCAAAACACTCTCTCCATTGTTGTGCTGCTGAACACTCAAACCCTAACCCAAAACTAATACATTCTATCTTTCCATTGTGATATTCACGCACAAATCAGAAATTTCCATACAAAAAGATCACTTATTGTATCCCATTATCTGATTACCGGGAGCTTTAGCAACATGGAAATAATCAGGCCACTGAGCCAAGTAAGTCATGTTGAACTACACATCTCATTTTGAAATTTCCATTACAACTCAAGACCAAAATATTAGAAGCCAAAGATGAGGAGGAAGAAGGAGTTACAGTTCCAGTGAGGTGGTCCAGATTCACAGAAGCAAATCGAAGAAGATCGTTACGGCAAAACCTACGTATTGTTGTCATCTCTTCTCTATATCTTGCTTTGCATAATCAGGCGCTGATGGCACAAAACAAGTGAAAAAGAACTCGGATCTTTCTCAATTGAGAAACAAGAATTGTCGCAATTGAAACAAGTACAATAAGAATCAAAATGCAATCAATAAGGACAAGCTCAAACCAATCGATTTCGGAGGACGGATTTGCAGAGTGCCAAAGTTTGAGAGAAGACGCCGGCGACGAACAATTCCTTCTTCCAAGTCTGTCGTGTTTATCAGCTGAATGAATTTGGGCCTATTTCAAGACATGCGGGAACGTTGGATCATCTCAAGTGAAACAAATACAATAAGAATCGAAATCCAATCAAGAAGGACAAGCTCAAACCAATCGATTTCGAAGGACGAATTTGCAGTGTTCCAGAGTTTGAGAGAAGACGCCGGCGACGAACCAATTCCTTCTCCCAAGTCCGTCATGTTTATCAGCTGAATGAACTTGAGCCTATTTCAAGACAGGCGGGAACATTGGATCGAGAACAAAAGAGAGAGGGAAGATATTTTGCATTTCGTTAAATTGAATTCTGTTACAAAGCTCACTTATATACAGTATGAGCCAATTGCTCGCTTTTGTGTGTCACGTGCTGAGATCCTTGAAGAGTGGCATAAGACTAACAATGTGTCACATGTGGCTGATTTAATCTTTTCGGAAATAGTAAAGGTTCGTTCCATCACACGAGGCTTGGCTCATTGGAGGTTATTTCCTTTGGCCCTCAAATCCAATCTATCTAAAAAGGGTGTGTACCTTGGTTGTTTAGGTAGACTGGAGCATTGAGTTCCTCGGCATGGGAAAGCTTCCGATTTTGTTTTTTCTATAGAGAAAATCAACCGAGTTACATACAATTTAAGATATCCGAGGGCCAGAAGAACTAGCATCAATCAAATCTACGTATATATACAAATACCGTAAGGATTAAAATCACCACGTTGCGTCACCTCATCTTTTTCTGCATGTCGTTACGATGATGGGCCACCTAATATTTTGCCACGTGTCGTCACCATACTAATCCTAATAATTTATATTTATATTTAAATTATACTTTATCACTAAAATTTTAAAATGTCATTTACACATCATAATATTTATTGCCACATCATATGTAGTTGCCACCACAATCTTTAGTATCCCAAAATAGTTTTTATAATACTCCATAATATCCTAAAAAATATTTAAAATCTGAATTTTCTTACCACCTGGAAAAATAGTTCACATATATCTTTTATTTCCATTTATATTGTATATTTTGCACCAAAAAATTCCTAATGCAAATATATGTAGTTAGCCGGATCCCGCTAAGGTTATATTTTTTTTATATCATATGTATTCTATTTTTCTTTAACAAAATATAACATTTATGCCTTAATTAATATGTAATTAATATTCCGCTAGAACACCGAATTTTTCACATATATATTTTATTTTTATTTCTGGAATTTAGATAATATCATAGCTAAAAGTTTTTAAACCTACATACTTTTTAATGGTATCCTAACAATTAATGTATTTGTTGACTATCTTTTTTATTATGGTCGAAGGACATGTGGTAGTCTCCGTGCCCTCAAGGGGCGTTTTATTAATAATCAAAACGGGTAAAGTAGTACGCAAGCGGGGAATAACCCGACCCCTTACATCATCAACAAGCAAAGAAATAAGACCCACAGGCGAATCCAACAAAACATGAAAACCTAACATATGGTGTCAAAAGTCATAGAAGCAAGAAAGTCTGCAACACAATTAGTCTCTCTATAAAATATGATGAAACTGGACATTCCAGTTCCTACAAATCAAGCTTTGATACTTATGCACCAAGCTAACCAAAGGATGGTTACAATCCATAGGTCTCCCTACAAATCAAGCTTTGATACTTACCAACCTAATTATACCTTAATGTATTAGTCCGGTATAAATTTTTGTTTGAAATTACCCGATACAAAATCATTCGAAAATCATTTGAAAAAATAAAGCCTCCCGACCCAAAATAACCTGTAATCTTGAATTCAATGAACAAATTTACATGAAATTATATCATATAGTCATATGTACTTATAGAAAAATGCAATATCATTTGATAAAATAATTTCGATACATTACATATACATAAATATGCTTAAATAAACACTTTATTTTACAACTTAATAATAATGAATATTTGTTATAGTTATATTTTTTAATTTAAATTCAATTACACTATATATATATTGAGTGTCAAAGTTAATTTAACTAGGAAAAAAATCATCATTCAAAATATGGTCAAACTCGAGATCCGAGCCAACCCAAAATCTAAAAATTGGATCGGAATTGGCCCCAAAAATCCAATTTTACCCGTTTAATTGAAAACCTGACACGAAATTGTACAATTCGATTGTCAAAATATTCAAATTTGAATCAAATTCGGATTAGTTCGAACGCTAAAACGATTGGGCCCGAACTCGTCCCGACCCACCCGATTGACAATTTTAGCTGCTCCCACATTGCTCAATGTTTTTTTGTATTTTATATACTTAGTCCCCACTAGGTGAAATTTCTGGATCCGCCACTATTGTTAACCAAAAAATATTTTTTTTTGCTAACCAAAGAATATTCTAGAAAACGCCCTTTAACTATTTACATTTCATGTCACTTATTTTAGTACACTTGGGCCACAACTTGGGGATATATGTAAAAAATCGCTTGTTAAAAACGTATCTAAGCAGAATGATCAGCATGGCGACGAGGAGTAGAGTCCTTGTTCTCGTCTTGGTTGACGATGGCGGCTGCCGCCAATGACTCCCCGACGGCTCCAGGGGTGACGTAAATACGGGCGTTGGTGCGCATCTCTGCCCCAACCACCACCTCCGCGTCCTTCCTTGTCACCGCCTTGTCATCTGTCATCGAGTTCTTTGCATCCTATACACACATTTTATGTACGTTTATGAGCTAAAAATGCTTCCTCTATTTAATTATCATTCTACCATTATCATTCGTTAATTCTACCATTATCATTCGTTAATTATCATCCTATACACACATTTTATGTACGTTTACTGACAAGTAACAACTTAATTACTAAAAACTATAATGGGTATTGGTTAATTGCATGGCACGAAGTAGATAAAATGACCAACGGTTACGAACGAAAATCGGAGGTAGAATGACAAGTGTTACCGAGATGACGTCAGCCAGGGTTGTCTTGTCTTCGTCCCACAACTCGACGGCGTTGTGGTTGGCGGCAGCCTGAGCTTGGTCGGAAATTCCGCCGGGGGACCTACCCTTGTTTCCGGACGCCAGTTGTTCGGCCACATGGATGGCGGCCGCGTCGCTTTGAGTCACAGGCTTGTGCCCTGCCGACATTGCCACTGCCTCCAACGCGTCCCCGATCGTGATGGTCTCGGAGTTGTCCTTAGGGCTGCCACTGCCCGCCGCCTCCTCCTCCGGCTGCGACCCTAGGTATTTGCTCAACACCTACCACGTCCGCCCATGCAAGCATTGTGGGATTAGCACGCATGACAACATGACATGCATTAAAAGTTGTTAAAGTTGGTATAAGAGGTCCTTTGGGTTTGAATTTGTCGCGATTTTTTTTATCGCCGTACAATGACTAAAGTTGAATGGGAGCTAGACCTCTTGATTAGATGTCCGAAAGCATAAACCTTTTAGACATGTATATTTAGACTTTAGGTAAGAAGGAATACCTGATCGCCGACAACTTCGCTGATAATGCGAGCATCTTCGATATCGGACTTGACAACCCGAACGCCGTCTTCGAGGTTTTCATCCCCGGGCTCCACGAGCCCCTCTTGGACGTTGACCTTTGCCGCCGATTGCATGATGTCAGCGGCACCGCCTTGTATGGTCTGCCCTAATGACTCCTTCTCGACGATCCGCATGGTGGCCGCGTCTTTAGGGACAATCACCTTGTCGGCGAGCTCGCCAGCCACCGGAAAGACGTCGCCGTACTTGATCGGCCCATACTCCGCCGTCTCCCCCTCCACATGATTCCGCCTCTCTTGCTTGTGTGCCATTCTTTTTCCTGCCTTCAATTCGATCGGTTAGTTTATCCGTCGGATAAGAAACAAACAACAAAACAAAATTGATTTGTTTTGAATAGATTAATTTACGGCCTTGGTTAATGTCCATTCATCTCTATAATTAGGTCGTTTTTTTTCATATCTGAGGTAGTAATTGATGATTACTATATAAGCTTCATGGTGATCAATTATCGATTATATCTCAATTGTTGGGTGATACATCATACATGGATGGCGTTTGTTCTAACGAAGGGGATTGCAACAATTATTTTAGAGCTAAGATCGCAGATATTTTCATTTCTTCAACTACCACAATCTTTTATTTCTAATGCATACTCTGTTGTAATTAAATTAACATAATTGTCACTTAATCTAAGTGTTCATACGTGGGCTTTGAAAAGGGAACATGTATAATTTAATCATATCAAATCGGTGCTCGATATATTCTTGGTCAGCTAACATAATATAGTACTGCATTTTAGTTAAATTGTTGTCTACTTGCATCGTATGATTGCTCACGGAATCATGAAACTCATCCTCTATAATTTTCTCCAAAATGGGAAAGAAAGTCTCACATTTTTCAAATTTTTTTATGTGTTAACTCCAATAAATTAATTTTCCATTTTAAAAAGTTATATTTTTGTCATTATTATACAATTATAAATTTAAAATTGACCAATTAGGAAAAGACATGATTTAATATATAATTAATGCATTCTCAAAAAAATATTAGAGAAAGGACTTTTGGAGATCTTCTCCAAAATGGAGAATATAATAGAGAATTTGTTGGACCTTAAAATAGGTCTAAAATCCTCAAATCCATCACATTCAAGAATTTGGAGTAAATGTTGGAGATGCCCTAAAAGTCTTATATGCAAAATACATGGATTTAATCGATGAAAGGGGATCAGGTGAGATCAGCCCTTAAAATGTAAAATGAGATCAAATCTTATACGTTAGATATCCAAAATTCAATGGTCTGGATTCACTCCACTTTTTTAAGCCCCTTTTATATGTAAGGGGCATTTTTTGTCTTTTTCTACTCACAATCCTCCTTTGATCGACCTTCTGCTTCGTTCGTTCCCAACTTTATAAATCGTTCTCCTTCAAAAATCGCCATTCATCCATTGTTCTTCCCCAAGTTCATCCATTCTTCTTCTCCAACACGGTTCACTTAAATTCCCTTCTCCAACACAATTTAATCTTATTCTTTTGACCCCAATTCTCTTCTTATGGATTTAGGTAGATGATTTTCAAATTTTGAAACTTGTTTTTTTCGTGAACTTCTATCAATTGTGCTTGTAATTGTGAAACTCGTTAATCTATGAATGTTTTCGATTTAATATGTTCTCTTTTGTGTGAACTCGTTAAATTTGCATTGTCGAAAGGTTATGGCAACATGAACAACTCAATTCTGGTGGTTTTGATTGAATAGCTATGGTGAAAGTTCATTCTTGTCTTGTTGCCCACCATGTGTTCGACAAAATGCCTCAACACACGTGCCTTAATTTAAATGAACCGTTTTATGGCTTTTAATGAACCTTTCCTTGAAAATTTATGAGCCATAATGACATTCTTTGTTAACCAAAAGAATAATCGTATTTGCCCATTTGTAATACTCATTATGTGTTTCATGTTGATTCACACATAGCTTTTACGTTTCTTTTGTAGATTGTTTATGTCTTTTACATTGCAAATTGACAATTTCGATTGAATAGAGAGGTTGAAAGCGTATTCTTGTTTGGTTGCCCACCATGTGTTCGACAAAATGCCTCAACACATGTGCCTTAATTTACATGAACCGTTTTATGGTTTTAATGAACCTTTTCTTGAAAATTTATGAACCATAATGACATTCTTTGTGAACCAAAAGAAGAATCGTATTTGCACATTTGTAGTACTCACTATGTGTTTCATGTCGCTTTACACATAGCTTTACATTTTTTTGTTAATTGCTCATCAAGCTCGGGTCATTCTAACATGTCTCATCCAAATGGTGATGCTAGTATTGATAGAGTTTTATTGAAGAATTTTCATAATAATACTAGTACCATTGGTAGAGCCCCATTGGATGATGATAAGCACGATAACGATTGCTACATTCTTCACTTATCATAAAATTGTTCTTATTTCATTACTACTTGTACGGTTGAATATAAACCTCAAACAATGTTTTGTTATGTGTGTTTGAGGATTAAGTTATCTTCAATGCACTTTAACATTAAATGAACTGTATAATTACACGACATGGACCTATAAGGGAAACACAATGAACCAAATTCTTTTCTTTTACACAATTTACGCATTGTATCATATATGAACCGAGTGATTCAAATTCATGAACCATTACGTCGAATCTGATGAACCAAATAATTAAACTTCATGAACTTAAAAATAATGAACCTACAAGTGGAACACAATGAACCTATAAGTGGAACACAATGAACCTTTTTGGTCAAAATCAGTTTATTTACAAGTTTGCCACCGTTTTTCCCTGTTCCGTATTTCCTCATTTAATCTCTACCGTTAGATCCGAAAGATCTAACGGTAGAGATTATTTCTCATTTTACACTATAAGGGTTGTTCTTACCAGAACCAAACTCTTTAATCGATTGTTTAATTAAGTAACTGTGTGATTAGGTGAATCCCTAAATTATAATAATTGATTAGATTGCTTAATTTCTCATCAAAATTTTCACCGAAAGTAAGGTTTTGAACTTTTGCAAATCATTGATTATAAGAACCGAAATTTGCACTAAAATAAAAGATTTTGGAACTCTGTTGAGTTTGTCTCATACAGAGGCTATATATTTATATGGGAGAGAAGATTACACAAGATATTTACAAGGAGTATATATATGGAAAAGATAATCAAATTCTCCTAAAATACACTATACGTATATCTCTCTATTACCCCCCACACACACACAAGCTCAAGGAGGCGGGCCGACGAGAAGCTTGGGACGGAGAAGCTCAAACCGACGAGAGCCAATAGCCTTGGTAAAAATGTCAGCAATCTGATCAGAAGCACTAACATGGCGAACAAGAAGTTCCTTACTCTCTACTTTCTCACGCACGAAATGAAAGTCAACATGAATATGTTTGGACCGATTCGTCACAACAGGATTACGAGCCATGAAAAGAGCACTAAGACTGTCACAAAGAAGAACTGGGCGAGTAACCAGACATTGACGAAGATCGAGCAATAAGAGCTGAATCCAACTAATTTCTGCTACAGTGGCAGCAATTGCACGATACTAGGCTTCAGCATTAGATCGAGCAACTACCTTCTGTTTTCTGGACGTCCAACTAATGGGAGTGGAGCCAAAATACAAAACATAACCAAATTGCGAACGACAATCGTCAGGATCAGAGGCCCAACCAGCATCACAAAAAGCTGTGAGAGTGAAACGAGGCGCCGGTTGAATGCGAAACTGATGAGACAACGTACCCTTGAGATACCGTAAAATGCGTTTAACCGCGTTCTAGTGAAGATCTGTAGGAGAGTGCATGAACTGACAGACACGGTTAACTGCATAGGAAATCTCAGGGCGAGTAATAGTGACATACTAAAGCGCACCAACAATGCTCCTGTACAGAGTAGGATCAGAGAACGGGTCACCAGATGAAGGAAGCCGAGAGTGAGGCTCAACAGGACTGGCGATCGGCTTAGCATCCTCCATCTTAGACTTAACCAGAAGCTCACGAATATACTTCTGCTGAGAGAGAAGTAGACTGCTATCGGAACGAACCACCTCAATACCCAAAAAATAATGCAGATCACCTAGGTCCTTTAGAGAGAAGGCTTGATGCAGACGATGTACGAAAGAATCAATGTGAGCTGCAGAGCTGCCAGTGACAATGAGATCATCCACATAAACCAAAACATAGATCGTGCAGGCTGCTGTCGAAAGAACAAACAGAGAGCAATCTGACTGACAGCCACGAAAACCAGAGGCAAGAAGAAAAGACTTCAACTTACTGAACCATGCACGTGGTGCCTGCTTAAGACCATAGAGTGCTTTCCGAAGAAGGCAAACATGAGAGGGACGATCAGAATCAATAAATCCCTGAGGTTGCTCCATAAAAACCTGCTCATGAAGGTCACCATTCAGAAAAGCATTATTAATATCCAGCTGTCGAATAGGCCACTGAAAGGTGAGAGCTATACTCAGAACAAGTCGAATAGTGATAGGTCGAACGACGGGACTGAAAGTGTCAAAGTAATCCACGCCTTCTTCCTGATGATAGCCTTTGGCAACAAGACGCGCCTTATATCGATCAATTGAACCATCTGCTTTGCGTTTAACCTTGTACACCCATTTACAACCAACGACATTGACAGATTGAGGACGAGGAACCAATGACCAGGTCTGGTTCTTGACAAGAGCATCAAATTCAGATTGCATAGCTGTGAGCCAGTTAGAATGCCCTTTAGCTTGACGGTAGGTTTTAGGTTCAAAATCGGGGTTAGGATCAGGTGGTAGGGGATGTTTTGTGGAGTGTAGGGCTCTTGGTTTCAGGTGGCCATTACGGGCTCGAGTGGTCATTGGGTGGGTACTGTTGTCAGCAGGTCGTAAGTGAGGTAGAGCTGGTGGTGAGGAAGACGGATTAGGGTCAGCTACAGGGGAGGAAGATGGAGAGGCGGAAGCTGTAGGTGGGGAGAGACCAGATGCGGAAGCTGGAGATGAGGAGGACTCCTCCTTGGGCACGTCAGTAATAACTGGTTCCAATGGTGGCGGCTGGTTGACGTAGGGCACCGTAGGCGGAACCGGGTTGGGCGACACTAGAGACACAGCCGACTCTAATAGACCTGGTGACAGTGACGGACTACTAGTAACAGGAGAACTAGACTCAGACAACACTTGGACAGAAGGAAACTCATTTTCATGAAAGATCACATGACGACTAATATAGAGACGCTTAGACTCTGAATGATAGCACAAATAGCCCCTATGAGATGAACTATAACCAAGAAAAATGCATGGCAATGTTTTAAACTCTAATTTGTTCGATCTATAAGGACCTAAGAAAGGGAAACACAAGCAACCAAAAACACGAAGAGAGCTATAATCAGGAAGACGATCATACAAGCATTGAAACGGCGATTTATTTTTAAGCACAGGAGTAGGAAGACGATTATGCAAATAGATAGCAGTGTGAAAAGCATGTTCCCAAAATTCACTAGGCAATTTAGATTGAGCAAGTAATGTTAAACCTTTTTCTTGAATAGTCCTATTACGACGCTCAACCATACCATTTTGTGAGGGAGTATGTGGGCAAGAAATTCTGTGAGTTATGCCATGGTCTTGTAAAAGTGATGAAAGACTACGAAATTCACCTCCCCAATCAGTTTGTAGTTCTTTTATTTTTGCATCAAATTGAGTTTGAACCATTTTATGAAAGATTTTAAAATAATCAATAACCTGAGATTTATGAGACATGAAATAAATCCAAGTAAAACGCGTGCAATCATCCACAAATAACACAAAATAACGACATCCATTAATAGACAAAGAAGGTGCAGGACCCCAAACATCAGAATAAATAAGCTCAAATGGTTTAGATTTAGTAACATGACTCGAAATAATAGGTAAACGATGACTTTTCCCTAAGGAGCAAGACTGACATGGCCCTAAAGCTTTATTTGACACAACAGGAAGTTGAAACTGACGTAAAACAAGACTTAAGACGGACTGACTCGGATGTGCTAGCCGATAATGCCAATTAATAGGAGTAGTGCGCTCGCCAACCAGTACCGATTTGGAACCCACAAATGTCGACGGGCGCAACTTGTATAAGCCATTACTGACGATTCCTTTGAGAAGAGTTCGCCCCTGCAAATCCTTCAACACACAATGATCAGGATGGAATTCAAGGATAGAATTATTTTCCTTTGTGAGTTCGGATATGCTAATTAAATTCTTGGTCATGTCAGGAACAAATAAGATACGGTTTAAATTAACTGGCTTGATAGGAGTAGAAAATTGAGTATGACCAAAATGAGTTATAGGAAGGGTATTACCGTTGCCAAGAGCTAACTGATCACTACCATGATACTCTGAATCAATAGACAGCTTGCCAAGATCACCTGTGACATGGTCGGTGGCGCCCGAGTCAAAATACCAAGCCGGGTCTACGATGGAAGACGTGGAAGATGCATAAGCAGAGGGTCCAGATGACCCATTAGGAGTGGGCTGATTCAGGCGTTCCGGAGGATGACGAGACGGAAAAGCCTGAACATTAAGTCTGCTGAAACAGTCCTTAGCCAGATGGCCCGGGTGATCACATATTTGGCACTGATAACGAGGTCATTGAGTGCCGTAGTCAACCTGCTGTCGATCAGAGGGACGGGGCTGCTGGCGATTGTCACGAGACTGTTGTTGTGGCTGGCTGCGAGGCGCAGACGTGCGCGACTGTTGGTGCCCGCCACGTCGCGAAGATTGGCCCCGCTGCTGGCCAAAGTGGGCAGCGTGCTGCTGCTGTCCAGCCAAGAAACGAGCATCCTCAGCAAGACGCTCTTCCTCACGTAATAAAAAACCCAACAGATCAGTGGATGTAAGATTGTCAAGACGGATGTTGAGAGCCGCTCTCAAGGGCCCATATGACGGATCCAGACCATGAAGAATAGCAGAGATAAAATCCTCGTCCGAGACGGGATGCATACAGTCAGCCAAAGCATCAACAATATCACGCTTTTTCTCGAAATACTCAATCATAGAGAGGTTACCTTTCGGAAGAGAATTCAATTGTTGTTTCAAGTGCATCGATCGGGCTTTAGATTGTGCTTGAAACATACGAGCAACAGTTGTCCAGGCCTGATGAGACGTTTCTGCTTGGGTGAGGTAGCCCTGAAGTTTCTCCGATACAGTGGTTCGGAGCCAGACCAATATAAACTTGTCCTTGCGCTTCCATGTGAGAAAGTCAGGGTTCGGTGTGACGATCGGCGGTTGAGACGAAGAGGGAGCCGGAGTACTGATCGTCGCCGGTGGGGAGATGCCGGTGGACATGGCTGCACTGGTGGCGGTAGAAGAAACTAGGGTTTTTGGAAAAAACGGGATTGGCTCTGATACCATAAAAGATTTTGGAACTCTGTTGAGTTTGTCTCATACAGAGGCTATATATTTATATGGGAGAGAAGATTACACAAGATATTTACAAGGAGTATATATATGAAAAAGATAATCAAATTCTCTTAAAATACACTATACGTATATCTCTCTATTACATAAAATTACAACTTGGGCACATGACGACTCAAGATAATTAATCTATACTGTAATATACTTTGTATTGCTTTCTTGTTTGTGTGAGCAAGATTTCAGATTTGACATGGTCATGATCAGATGTTGGGCCTTTTTATTAGCTTTGGCGCTTTGCTTTCGGTGCTCCAATACAAAGAGATTATTGAAGTTGGTGATCAAAGAAAAGCATCTTAATCCCGGCCCCTTTGGCTTGCTCATTCTAATGCAACGCATATTAATATCTTCATACTAAAAAAATGCTAATCATTGTCTCCGACATAAACCACAAAAAAGGATCATACATTCTTTAATGGCTTATAGTATTTTATACCAATAAAAAAATAATTTTTCCTACTTAATTAGGCATCTTTATTTCAATCATTAGTCTCGAAATAATGCCAAACATTTTGAATATAATTAGAGAAATGAAACACCAAATTAGGGCCCGTTTGGTATCATATTGGAAATCCGGTTGGTATAGGGAATAGGGTTGAGCAAAATCCGGTCCGGACCGGACCCGTACCGACCGGGACCGGACCGAGGCACTTCCGGTCCGGTCCTCGGTCCATGAATTTTAGAAATCCGGTCCCCGATCGGACCGGATATTTATAAAAATTAAATAAAAATTATTTTAGTTTTAATGTTTTTGTAGTTTATTTTTAATATTTAAGTTTTATATTTATATTATATACTTAATAATATTATATTTTTCATAATTTATATATAATTTCTCTAAATAAATTATAATTTTTTAAATAAAAATCTAATTTTTACTTCAAATAATATTTTTTTAAAAAAATATCCGGTCCAGTCCCCGGTCCGGTCCGGTTTTGGACCGGTGCGGTTTTGGACCGGTGCGGTTTTGGACCGGTGCTCTGTCCTAATAGGGAATCTGGTTAGGATGGGGTTGGAATAATTAAAGAATGGAGTTAAGTGATTTTTGGTATGAGTGATACCTTGGTGTAGAGGTGAGTTTGAGTAATGCATGTGTAAAAGTGGGGAATTGGTGATTCCAAGTACAGTATTACTCATTCCTAATCCCATTCTTAACCAAACATAAAAATAAGTTTCACTCATTCCTAACCTCATTTCTTATTTGCTTCCAAAAAAACCTCATTCTTTATACCCAAGGTATAGAAACAAACAAACCCTTAGAACATATAGTGGTCAATTCGATCATAAGTGATCGAGTATTTGATCAATTCGATCATATATGTATAATTCCACACGAGCTATTGGTTAATCTTTTGTTCAAGGTTGGACGACCCTAGCTTAGATGTGTAAGTACGTCTACATAGTTCTTAATATATTGGTCAAATTAGAACATATAGGTACGTACGTGGACGATAATTATGCATGATTTATTGACATGCAAAAATGGTGTGTGACAGATCTCTGCAAATAACGCTGGATGTCATTAGGTGGCCAGGAAACATTATATCGTGTTGTGCCAACTTTACAATCATACCAATCTCATGACTTATAACCACTTGCAAGTTGTTCCGTATAACGCTATCAAATATGTAGTTACAATTTAAACCCTTGTGCCAGTATGATATGTAAGCTCAACTCATAGCAGACATGTCAAATGTGTTGTTTGGGTCGAGTCATCTCGGATTTGGGGGTGAAACGGGTTCGGATTGATAAAGGATATCACGAGTCAGTTGGTCAGGTCAATTGTCAATAACGGGTCATAGCTAGGTCAATTGGATCGGGTTGATGTGGGTTTTTTGATTGGGTAGGATCAATCCAACGGATCAAGAGTATCAAACTTTTTACCATTATTTGAATGTTATTCTATGTAAATAATAAAATATAATAGAAAAATATTTTTTATAACAAAACATAATATAATTTTTAAATCTATGTAAATACTAAATTGCGTCAATCCAACGAGTTCGAGTTCAATCGAGTCGGATTGAAACTAGATTCAAGTTCCATCGTGTTGGGTGGACACTATGTTCGGTGTAACTGGGTCGGGTTGAAAATAGGTTTCGGGTCTAAATTTTCGGATTAAGACCTAGAAATTTTGACCAGGGTTGGATCGGATTTGTAAGTTGAGTCAGTTTTTGACAGGTCTAAACTATAGTATGAAAATATGATCTTTTGATAGTTTTATCCTTTTATTAAATGGAAGAAAGTGAGTTAAGTAGTAATTAAGCAGAATATAGGAATTTTTTAATCGATTTAATGTTCCCATTTTCTTGTATGATGAATTGGGGTTGGGTTGCGTTTGTATACTAGCTTATTCGTTAAGTATTCATATGATTGTTAATTCCCCTACTATATACCAGTATATGAGTACATTTAAGTGCATGTATCTAGAATAATTGAATACATGCACATGCCTACGAATTATCTCTCATTTGTATATTTTTAAATCTCGGTAAATGCATATATTGGTTAGTAAAATCATTCTATATATATAGCTAACACAAGTTTATAAATTTAGGTTAAACAAGTAAATATAATGTATAAAAATAATAATATTTTTATAACGTTTTAATAAATAAAAAAAGATAAAAAGTACAATGTACAAAATATCAGGTTTCACAAGATTAACCTAATTTTTTTAGCTATTTGGTGCTCCTAAAATTTTACTCCGTAGGTTATTAGTCACTCTTCCAGTCTTCCGGTAGAATTCGTCAAATTAAAACCTATCAATTATGTTCATCACATTTAAATTGATAAGACCCGACTCTAAAACACACGACTCCCTACTCATACCATCTCAAATTGACTCTAACGAGTAACGACTCCCTAATCATACCAACTCAATTTGAATTCCGAAACAATCAATTTACAGGGTTAATTTAGCTATCTTCTTTGAACTATATTTAGAGGCATCTGCCTAACCACCGTCAACTTCTGTTTCTTTAACATATTTCGTGACTCAACCCACACCAAAATCACATTCATATAACCACTCTTTCATGCAATACGAAAAACTCTTTCCCATCTAAAAACACGAAACAAGGTTCAACAAAAAAAAAACACGAAACAAGTAACCATATGATCTCAAGATTCAAAAACACTAAGCGGGAAAAAATAATACTTGAGATACTAATTAACCGGATTATCTTTTAAATTAAGGGATTTAGTGGAGTTACATTTGATTTTAATATAAGAAAATTGAAAAAGAGCTCCATTTTCCTTCCGAGAAGGCAGCCAGCCATAGCCGGCTAGCCCGAAGATATTTGAGGGGCAAATTGGACATTTCATTAGCACTAACCTGCAACTACGTACACCTCGACAATCCAAGCAAACAAAAAGGACACTGAACTTTCATCTTATTTACAATAAAACCTCACCTGGTCACCGCAAATTTCACCCAACCCCAGTGTCATTTTCGTCTTATCATTTTCCACCTTTATATAAACCGTCTTCCTTTCCCCGTCTCTCATGGTGTTCGCCTTTCTCTTTCAGTTACTAGCTCCATTTCCCCCTTTCACCTCTCCCTGTTAAGGCTCCAAAACCAGGGAACTGTTGAAAGTCGTCTTCTTCCTCTCCATTAGCACCACCTCATTCTCCATCTGCCTTTCACCTTTCTCCTGTTACGCGTTTCGTCTATTGGAGTCTCAGATCTGATTCGAAACCGGTAAGTTTTCCCATCCGATGTTCTTCTTTCTGCCGATTATGTCAAAGAAACCGTGTGTTTCGTGGAATATTTTCATTTACGAGTCTCTCTGTTGTTGTTGCATACTGTTTACAGCTTTTCACGGAGTTTGGGGTTTTACATTTTCAAATTGCAGACGATCTGAGGCGAAGGAGGAAACGCTCGTTGTTAGTCTGTCGATTTCTTCGAGTAAGGCTGACTATTTGCTCTGGTTTGTCGATCTAGAAGCTTCTCTCACTGGTTATTGGTTTATTGAGAGATCGTATTGTCAGTTTTTAGGTCTGATTTCCCGAATCGGTGGTTGAGGAGGAGTTGCTGAAGTAGTAGAACGACCTAGTTTTTTGGTGATAGCTTCTTTTTACGAAAGGATTAGGTATTGAGATTCACCAGAACAAAGTAGAATGATGGAGACTCTTGTAGTGGCTGAGTACAGGAACGAATACTATAGTAGGGGGAAATCGCATGGCTCAGCTCGATTTGGCTCGTCCCTATCTAGAGGATTTAGTGAGATCAGTTGCCGAGCATTTGAATCTGGGGGTGGTTTACTCCCTTCTCCTCTTAAGGTTTGCCCGGTTCCCTTGTCCAGTGGATCCAGGTCCCCAAGAACACCATCACCAACTGCTTGTGAGAATTCTCCCTACAATTCAAGGAGTGGAGATGGTAGACTGCTGAAACGCAGTGTCAAGAGCAGTCCGATCACTATAAGTACCAAGGATAGGAAGAAAGAGATGCCTCTGAACCAAAATACCCCCCTCTCTGAGCGTTGGGCTGGACCTGCGTACTCGAACTCGCCACCACCAAGTTCAGTGCCCATCCCTAAGTTCTCTCTGAAACCCAAAAGGAGTGTTTCCCTTGAACTACCTCCAACAGTATCTGATATCACTCCGTATCCCGCTGCCAAATCCGCCCCTGCTTCTCCTACCAGAGAACTCAAGCATTCTGCCATTTCTTTCCTGTGTAATGACGACAATGCTACAAAGACCTTGCGTCGCATCCTTAATCTTGATGTTGCTGATGATTGAGGTTGGAGGTGGTGGTGTAGATAAGTAGCTGGGTGAAGTACTGTTATGTGGATTAGTTGTATAAAGGAATAAATTTAGTGCTAGTGTGACTTAGTTCTGGTCAGCAGCTTTTGTTGTTTGTATGGTGGCACAGACAAACAGAAATTGGTAGATCAGCTGTCTTGTTTTGCAATTCTTCAAAGTGGCTTGTTTGTGGAAGGGGGTGTTTGGCACTGATGATAGATGTTTTGATGTGGCTGGAAGGCAGGAAACAACTTGCTGCTGGGGTATGGTTAAGAAGATGCTATGATCGATTTAACTGGCGGCAACACTTGTAGAACCATCTAGGCACCTCTCAAGCTGGTTTTCACAACTACGATTGCCCAGACTTGAGATACTTTGCTTCCTAACATCGTTACCTTCTCTGATTTAGGTCTTTCTTAGACTACCTTGTGAATACTGTAGGATCCTGAATTTGCTCTCTTTTGTCCTTTATTTCTCATTTTCCCGTAGCTGGTTACCTTCTTTTGAAGTGGTTCAACATGGAGTTTCAGTTCATGTTCTTCTGCTCTTTGCCCAGCACTTTCTTGGTCTCTCCCTTGCTTCTGCTGAAAATATGCATGTAGTTATCCTCCTTGGTTAGTGTCCATTGCCCTGAATTGGCAGCTAGGCTTCTCATATATCATTTTCCTTTTATGATTAGGTTTTCAGTCTGCTGACTCTTCTATAGTGTTGTCTAGAGATGCCTCTACACCATCTTTTCATATATTTTGGAGAGTAAAAGGTGGGTAGAGGTAATGTTTAGTATTAACTGTCTTCTGCCTTAGGTTTAAAATCCCCTCTTATCATTTTGTGTCGCCCTTCCCTTTTACCAACATAGCCAATTTCTACTTCCTCTTCATGTTAGTGAGCTATTCACCTCGTCCTTATTTCTACCTTCTTTATGCCAATGGTCAAGGATGGAAAGAGCTAATTTTCCAGGTAAAACATGAACTCTTTGCCTTTTATATTTTTGTTTATCATGTTTGTTAAACCATGATCATAACCGACTCTGGCTAACAGTCATGTGTTTTGCTCAATCTGTTACAGAAAATCTTGCACATGAAGAACTCAATGGAAGCGATGGGCAAGTTCTGATGGTACTATGCTCTGCCGTTACTTTCGTGGATCTGCTAGCATTCTGTCTTTCATATGTTCACCTAGTTGTTTGTTCTGTGTACCCCCATATGTTCGAAGCAGTAGTTCATCAAACGTGGCAATGCCTGTATGTTTTTTTCATGTTATGTTCACTGTATGTTTTCTAAGTAAAAGACACACCCAGCTGCTTCTTTAGTTAACTCGTCTTTGTTGAAGCTCTTAATGTGGGTTTTTAAATTCAGCTGTTTAATTTGATTGGGAGAGCTTCTATCTGCTCGTAGGTTGAATCCATTCATAAGGATAAAAATGAGGGGTCTTTTATACTTACAAGTGATGAAGTGAACCATAATAAGTCCCTTAATTACACAGCATCCAAACGGAGGTTATCAGTTCTGTACTCTGCCCAAGTGATGTGTGCTGGGAATTAGGATACTACAGAATGCAACTCACTAGATTCTTAAGAAAGTGACTAATTTCATTAGGGATGGTTTTCAGTTTCCAGAAAGATAATACTAGTGTTTTTCAACCGAAAAAGAAAAATAATACTCCGTACTCCGTAGTAGTGTATTTTGTAATGTCATCCTTTTTTAAATGGAATTCTGACACAATTTATTCTATGAAGAGTGTAAATCAGTGTGATTTTAGCTAATACCATTATTGCCAAAAGTAAACGCCCATGGTAGTTAAATAAAATAACTATACCCACATTAGGATTTCCACCTGCTATAATCAAGAGTTCTCTATTTATGAGCTTACTACATTCAGTTATTCACAACTTCAAATAGAACGTACGTGAATTTACGAGCTTACTTCTTTTTCTTTTTCTGGGATTTAGTTTCTAAAATTGAAACTCTTAACTTATGACCTTACTTTACATTTGATTACATTACAAGTAAATCTATTTATATGAATGAAAAAAGATTGCATCTTGTTGATGGTAAGTTGGTAACTATTGGTAAGCGTAGAGTTTGCTCTTACATAAAGAGACCATACATTTTGATCAAAAAAAGAGACCATACATATTAATACAGCTCCACAAGTTTCAGCAACTCTATGGTTTCTCCACAGCCACAGCCACAGGGGAATTTAGATCTGCAACCCCACATCTCCATTTCACAAACCCTTAGATATTTCACAAACAAGAAAGAAATAGGGACAAAAATAAGCCCAAATCATCACACTCCTCGCACTCTCTCTTTAAACCAGCAAATGGGGGGTCACCCTTTGCATGAATGATTTATAAATCCATCATTATAGTTTTGTGTTCTTTTCCAAGCAATAATTTTACCCTTCATCAATGCATTGATGCCCCATCATAATTTATGTAGGGAGTATCAAAAACAGAAGAAAGCAAAGGCTTTGCTGAGCAAATAATTATTGCAAAGTGACAAGGCTGAGTATGATTAAGAGAGAAAGAAAGCAGCCAAAGCTGCAGACATCATCATCAACAAAAATCCATAAACAAGAAAGCACACACTTTGGAAGGCCTTAGCCATAGGCGCTCATAGGTTTAGAGTTGGTAGAGTCTACTGATGTAATCAGACTAGTTTTGTGCTCTGTTGATTCTTCATTTTGGGAACAAAATGTCAAAAACATTATTCAGGTTCTCAGCACAAATTCTATGGAATCTAGGACCCTTTTAGGCCATGTTTGGATGATCACAATCCCATGTGGGAAACCAAAGTACAAAGGGAGGAACAATTCTTTTTGAAAAATTTATTGGTCTGTATTTGGTTGTCTCCTGCTCTTGATTCATAAGCATAATATCAAGAAGGAAGGCCATGGGAATTGGAATTTCTTTAGTGCAATTGATTGAAGGAGGTTTGAGTAACCTTCTACTTCTCTCACTCACTCATTTAGTACACAGAATCAAATATCAAAACAAGACAATCAAGAAGAATGAACTTATTCTAAACCCTAGCTCTCAATTCCATCAAAAAGCATCTCTTGGCCTCGGCATTCTTGACTGCAAAACGCCCTTTCACCTCTACAAAACAAAAAAAAAAAACATGAAAAAATCAATCATCTGAACAAATAAAGATTGAGCCTTTATTTTTGAAAAAGAAGAGGAAAAGATGAATAACAAACCTGTACATGTAAATGTCTTTCCCCGGACCAATCTTCTTGTTACAATGGTGACAGAAGCTGAGAAAACTAAAATCCTCAGGTGCAGGTGCAGTGTTGTTTCTTGGGGAGAAAAAACTTGTCTCAACTCTCCCTTTAAAACCATTTGAGAACCCAGTTTTAGAGTTAGTTTCTGCAGTGCTCTCCACAATGCAATTCCCAAATATGTGGGTTTTCTTTGGGACAGGGCCATGAGATATCACACAAGTGTAATCTTCAGACAACTCCATATCCTCCATTGACATACTCTTCTTTTCTCTGTGACTGTTCTCAAACACTTGGCCCAAAAGGTTGGATTTTGGGGTCTTGATTCCAAACTCCATGGGAGATTGAGGAGAGAGGTTTGGAGGGAGCAAGGGGATCTGTGGTGGAGTTGGCAATGGAAGTGAAGGGATTTGTAATTTGAGTTGTGAACCAAAAACCACCAATTTACTTGGTTTCTCTTTGCAAGCTTTGTTCACTGTGGTAGTTTTAGTGGGTCCAACTTCTGGGTTCCAATCATTATCAGCATATTCATCATGATCAATGAGAGCAAGGCCAATTCCTGGGTTTTCCCATGTGTGTTGTGGGCGCTTTGCAGATGGAAGATTTTGTGGGTTGTGATTTTTGGTCTCAAGCCAGAGAGGAGGAGGGGAAATGGGGAAAACAGTGAACAAGGGTTTGGTGTCAAGAACAGATGATGGGCTCATGATGGTGGATGTGGGCATGGATTGTTCTGATGAATTCTCCTTTGACAAGAAGAAATCTTTGATGATTCTTGGTGGATTGAAGAAAAATGAGGTGGGTTTGTGTGCTTTCTCTGGAGGAGCTGAAGCTATGTTGTTGTTGTTGTTATTGGTGTTGTGATCAGACACTATGGCCTGTTTGTTACTTGACACTGGCCTTGATCTCTTCCTCAACATTACTGCCCAATTCATCAATCATCAAGAATCAGCAAAAGTGGGTTTCAAGAACATTAAAAAAAACAAGGAAAGGAAATAGAGACTTTAGTGGAATTTGATTTATTACCTTTAGCCCCAAAAATCAACTTATCCAGCTTGACGAATGATCAGCAAACACAAGCCACAGTCTATGATCTCTGTAACTGAAAATTTGACAACAGAACTCTTGCTAGATTTCAGTTGCTTCCATGTGAAACATCTAAAGATAGAAAATCAGAACAACTCCAATATCCAAGGGGATAGTGAGAGAGCCAAACAACTAATGATCCAAAAACTTTCTTCTACCTGCTGAAAATTTCCTTCCTCTTAATCATTCAAGAGCTTTGGGACCACAAGTACCCACATGAAATCCATGTCATAATTGATCTTCAGAGATCAAAAGATTAAAATTTTATTTTCCTGAGATTGTAAAAGGGAAGAGCTTTATAACAAACAAACAAACAACTTTTTCCCCATTCCAAAATCAGCCCACCTATTAACAGCTTAGAAATTTCTAGTGTTTGATACACAGGAAACCATCCAATTCCACTCTCTCAATTTCCTTCCTTAGAAACTCAGTAATTGGATTTTCATGAAATACCCAGAAATATTCTGTGCAGAAAGATCAAAACCCACCAAGGAATTTCATAGAGGAAGAGAAATTGGCTGCTCTAAAGAGGAGCAAGTGAGAGATAAGAGGTTGGGAAAAACAAAAGCTGAAAACTTTAAAAGCTGAAAAGAGTGGCTCCGCCTTTATAAAACTGGGGGCGTGTGTGCACAATCATGAAAAATTGAAAAGGGGGTTTCAGTGAGAGAAAATGAAAGAAGGAAGAAAAGGCCAAATTAGTGGTTTTCAGATCTTTCACTCTTCTTGAAAAATTGAGAAAAAAAAAGAATTAACCTTTCCTTTTATTTATTTTTATTTTTTTGGGCTGAAAAGAAAATTATTCTGTTTTCATTGGGATTTTATAATAAGCTGACACCTGATGTTTGTCTTGTTGTGATCTCTTTCTTCTTTCTCCTTGATCTGCTCTGTGCTGTTGTTGTGAAGAGAGAATTCACATTGCACGCATTTGATGAAATTGCTGATGCCCTCTGACGCTCATGCTAAACTTTCTGTGCCACACCAGTTTTCCAGGAAAATAATTACACCAATCCAGTAAAAAATAAAAGTGTCATTAATTGGTACTTTCTTTGTTTTAGAAAACCAGTGCATTTTTCAAAATTTTGTCATGGTATCCAATAATCTGAATTTGGGTTAAGACTTGTTGTAAGTTGTAACGTTCGAGTGGTGGGAAAGAAAATGCTTGGAGGTTTTTCCATTAATGAATTTGCTATCAAAACAATATCTGAAAGCAATAACAAAAGCAATTACCTTGGACATTTGTCTAATAAGTCAAGTTGAAAATCCACCCATGGTTTCTAGTCTCATGTTCGTGTGCGACTTGATGGATTGTTAGAAGTTTCGGATTCGTGAACCATGCGTTGAGGTTTTTTCTGATGAGACTAGATTGGAGTATTCACTTTTGTCATATCGCACAAACTACTCATCTTGTTGTTTCGGTTTTGACTCTTTTTTGCGTTTTGGTTGGTACTTTGTTTTTGTATTCTCGTTTTTGCCATGGATTTGCTCGTTTATCGAGTTCTTTAGCCTTTCAAACCACCAAAACTTGTCTTTATATTGCATTCTAACTTACTAAAAAAGATGGCTTGGGTTTGTGATTTGCTTTGTGAAGACATAATAATGCCTGGATTTCACAATCTATAATGCATTTGACAAAAAAAAAATTGGGTTGAGTGTAAGTTTGACCATTTTATATATATAATTATGAATTTCTGTGGGTGTAGGAATCCAATTCTTCCATTGTTTACCTACAAATGATGCTAATGCACATTCATACACTATTGTTTTTCATGCTGTTAAATACTATCACGTATTCATTTTATTTTCTTTCCATATTTCCACTGTTGTTTGACATCTCATTAATGCCAATTGCCACATATACAAGTGTCCATTATTGAGTATCACTGAATATAAAGACCATACTGTTTCTCATAAACTCACTCTAGCTATAAGACGTTAACTAAGAGCATACTTAATTAATGATTGAAATAATAAAGTAATCTGTAGAGAGAGGAAGATGGTGCCAAAAAGTCATCATTCGAAGCAAGATGGTTTACTAACCCTACAAGAAATGTTAATCCAAATTGAAAAATATAAAAAAAAATATTAAATATACGGATGAACATAACCTTCAGGATAAGGATGAAGTTGGATTTGGAGTTATTTTCTTCCTTCTGACCACAAGAAGCCAGATCACCTCTATTCATCAAAATCCTACAATATAATGTTGGACTTCTCTTTAGCTAGCTTGCTCTTCAGACATTTTGTGATTTCAAAATAGGTTTCTGAATACTTTCGGCTATCTAATTAAACAGTTAAATCTCTAAGGACAGTATTTTTAGTTTACGGATTTGAAAATAGGTTCTGAATACTTTTGGCTATCTAATTAAACAGTTAAATCTCTAAGGACAGTATTTTTAATTTACGGATTTAACTTTTATGGACAAGGTTCTCTAAGAAAAAAAAGATAGGTTAGTGAATGTTACATGCTTAATTCAACATCAATTTTTCAACTTGCTATCTAACTTCTTAGCCAAGCTAATTAATGTTATGCACATTGAACATATTTATTCAACATCTTACTAGTTAAAGGTGGTTAAATGTTTCTAAGAGGAGGGAAATCATCGATGTAGAGTCTCGACTATTGAGTTAATGCGGCAAGCATACGTTGAACATAGTTAATCATATTGTGAGTGGGTAAAATTTCATCATCTTAATTATGCTCGTTATCTTTCGTCATAGAGGTAGTTTATTTATTATGTTATTTTCTATCTTTAATTGCTTATTTTTTGTTAATTAAATCGCGATAGTTATCCATTATATGGAAGGTTCCATCTTATTTTATAAGATATATAATTATCGCTTGGAGTGGGTAGCATGCTTGCTTCGGAATAGAATTTTTTGTCTCCTAACCCTCTCTCTTCCACAATAAATACATGTCTTGGCCATGTAGAAGGATTCTTCCCAAAAATACCATGTATAAGCTGATATTCGCTCAACCTTATAGCATTCTTGTCTTTTCGTGTTCTTTACCCTCAACGCTCAATCGACGACTGCTATTCTGACTTAGGTATCGGAGATGGATTAGGGGGTTCTCACCTTCTTTTTGTCCATTGTTTTGAAGGTAAATGAATGAGTAATCAATTGGTGTGCATTAAAGACGAATTTTTATGCAGTAACCCATACTATAATATATGTATAGCCTGTTGGTCTTAGTTGAAATGTGGGAGCAAATGGGAGGTTTTAGAAGGGGTTGATTGATTATAAGTTTATATATAATATACTCTTGTTCTTAATTGCTTCTTACTATCAATTGTTGTTTTAGAAGGAACTTCCAATGATATGATTAAGAATTTAAGATACCAAACGTAAATGGGTATGAGAGCATTGTGAGGAACTCTACGCTATACAAATACAGGGATCATTTGGTTGCATGGAGTAAAATTGTTTGTAAATAGAACCTTCAATTAACAATGTCAATTTACTCAAAAAAATAAAAAAATTAACAATGTCAACAAATCCGTTGTATGCAGGACTAATTATTTTCGGGATTGGAGCTTATTTAATGAGTAGTTAATATGCAAATCGAATATCACATTATTTTTCTTGTAAGTCAAGGGATCTTGTTGTTTGTGTTGAAACGATAATTGTTTATGAGGGCTAAAAAATGTGTGTCGAATAAAAAGAAAACAAGATATTGGTCAATAGGTATCAGTTAATTTCTATCTCGAATGAGTTTTTAGACAGCTTAAAGTAGTATTGTAAACAATCCTAAATAAAAAAGAAATTATACTTTGATGTTTCTTCCTCCTACTTTCTCTTGTGCTAATTTTTGTGTTTATATTACTCAAAAGTTTATTTTCCCTCTAATTATGTTTTTTGTAAATCATTTAAATGAATAAAGATATACTTACAGGTTTAATTTAAGGTAATCTAATTATTTGAAGAATATTATATTGTTATATAATACTCCGTATGTAAAAATCAAAAGGAATACTCCCTCCGTCCCATATTGTTTGTCTTTTTTTCTTCACAAATTATAAAGGAAAAGAGACAAACAATATGGGACGGATGGAGTATTATATAAGAGTTCTTTAAATTGCATGCTTGAAACATACGGAGCATTAGATAAAAATGTGCATAACAAAATTATTTATCGCCGTTATTCATTAAAGAGTGAACCCCATTCCAATATCTCGTACAATTTATGGGTCATGCCAATGGGAACATTAACATAATAACAACCATTCGGCTTCGGCCTGACTCCTGAGATGATTCATGATATTGTAGTGTTTTACCACTATGTTATTTTTCCCTTCATTCATCTAACGACTTTTACATTTCCGTGTATGATTTATTCCTACATAGGGTATCAGACTGCATTTTGTAATACCACTATGGTATTTAGAGGTAAATACTTTTCACCTGTACTATTGTAAATGCATGGCATTCAACCGTACTTTGAACTATTTCTTTTATCCGGAGACTCAAATTGCAGAAATATATAAACAAGAACCTGAATCTGACCGTTTGATTACTTAACTAGTACGTGATGTAACATAATATTAATGTTCTCAGCTAAAAAATATAATTAATGAGCGCATTGAATGATACAAGTGCATTATTGAGCATGGGATCCAAAAGAAAACTCATATTAAAAGGAAATTGATTGTGAAAATATTAAAAGAGTGAACACTTGTTTGGTTTGTTATTTTTCACCATGCAATTATGTACCTTAAACTGTTGATGTGTCACAACAACTCACAATAGAAGTTCCCCATTAAACTCATATTTTTGCTCGGTTTTTCTAATCTTGTGTCATTAGTGTACATTACAAGAATTTTCAATTAATTTTTTTTTGATTTGATATAAAATATTTTAATAAGATTTAGCATTTTTCTAATAAGTTTTAGTTTCCAAATGACGTATTCCATTTCCATCGCACATTATTGAACGAGCCATTTTTCGCTTCGATCAAGTTATTGCAAATGCGGAAGTTAATATTGTCACTTTCATAAACACAATAATGCCGTAGTTAACTGTTTGGTACTACTTTGGTTTCACCTTGGAAGGTTTACGGTCATTTTCCTTCTTTTACAATTTTTTCAACTTTTGGGCCGAATTTTGGGCCAACATTTTCCAATTATTTTCCGTTTGGGCCCATTTTTTTATGTTGTTTTCTCTCGTACAATTATTAGGACATGTCTCTCACTTGACTAGTCAACTCTCCCATTTGAGTTGCCAAGTGTAAAAATTACACACTTAAATACAATTATGCCTCCGCTTTCGAACAAAAAAAACAATTATTCATTTGCACATTTAGTCAAACGATTAATCCTTTGAGGATAGTATATAGAAAACGACGATTTGACTCTCATGGACAGTTAGTGGATTTTTCTTAGAGTTTATTACAGTCTCGTAGTTGAGGGACTATATTTTAAGACGATCCTTTCCATTTTGAGATTGCTTACTCTAAGTGTACTAAATATAAAAACTAAAACCGTAAAAAGGAAATAGCAAACCTGTCGCAAAAAAAATACTCCCTCCGTTTCATAATAAGTGTCGTTTTAGCACTTAAAATTTGTTTCATAATATGTGTCGTTTTAGGTTTTCAAAGTGATTTAATAGGGGTGAATGATGATAATTTTTATTGGAATGTGTATTTGTTGACTAAAGGTGTTCATGCATTGGCCAAAAAAATGTAATGAGTGGTAAGATTAAGAAAAAGTTGTAAGTTTTAAAGTGAATGATTGCTTTTCTTAAAAACTGTGTTAAGAGCTAAAACGACACTTATTATGAAACGGAGGGAGTAATAAAAAACCTAAAATTTAAGATTGACTAAATCTTTCCGTTATTATCTGCTTATAGCGCGCCTTTAGTACACATAATACAAAAATCCTTTAACGATTTATATAACCACAGAGAAAAACAAATTTTCAATATATATATATATATGCACATATGATTTGTATGATTTGTGCACTTATTAGTTAGATTAGAAGTACACTTGAAGCTAAATGTTGCAATGCAATAACATTATTAATTATTTATGTGTGAGACAAAATGATGACATTTTTCAGCGTTACAAACTTGAATCATTTTAAAAGATGTAATGGAATTTTTTGAAAAATGAGATGAATTTTTCAGCCAAAGCAAAAAGCTATGGAATCTAATAATGTAAAGCTATCACTGCGTAGTCCTGTATAGTTTATAACCACCTTTTGCCAATGATTCTTTTTGTTTCACTAAATTAATTGGTTTTTTATACCAAATAAATTATTTTATTGATTTTAGTCTAATACTCCCTCCGTTTCACAATAAGTGTCGTTTTAGCTCTCAACACAGTTTTTAAGAAAAGCAATCATTCACTTTAAAACTTACAACTTTTTCTTAATCTTACCACTCATTATATTTTTTTGGCCAATGCATGAACAACTTTAGTCAACAAATACACATTCCAATAAAAATTATCATCATTCACCCCTATTAAATCACTTTGAAAACCTAAAACGACATATATTATGAAACAAATTTTAAGTGCTAAAACGACACTTATTATGAAATGGAGAGAGTATATAATACGGAGTAGTAAGATATAAAATGTGCTACCATTAATAAACAAATTTATGTGATTTACTGACATCCATGTACAAATTTCCAGTATACACAAGCTTACAAGCTAGCTTTAAAATGGATCATATCATATGTGCAGTCAAGCTTTCCTACTCGAGCTGATAAAGATAATACAGTACTTCCTAATTATTACGTTATCAGTTTAAGTTTCTATTTTGTAACGGGTTAAGTAGATCTTTTGGGAAAAATAGAGTAAAAAGCAGAAAACCACCCTTTAAATATAGCTTTTTGCAACAAACCACCCTTAGAATTGAAATTTATCTTAAACCACCCTTTAAAGTAAACATTTTACAAAGAACCACCCATCATTATTTTTTTATCTATAAAACTCTTTATCATACTAAATAATAAGTGTGGATTTCCACTTTCAACTAATGGTGATTATTTTTTATTTAATAATTTCAAGTGTTAATTAGTATATTGACAAAGATATATATAATTTTTTTTCTCTTAATTTTTTTAGGTTTTAGGATCTCTCTAATTATAATTTTAAAATCAAAAGATCTTACCTTAAATCCAATTTACAAATTATATGGATTTAAAGAGATAAGTCTTATGTAATGTAGTCTTATTTTTTGAGAAAGGTAAGACTAAATGTAACACAAAATAATTATAACGTATTAATGTGTGTATTCTATACATCATATTGAACTTTGGTAGAAAAGGATAGTAAACCCATTTATCACATTACTAAATACATTTATCAAAATTTCACTTAATATAGTATTTTGAGATCTTTAAAATGTAAGATAATCCTTTTTATTTGAAATACACCCATTATTCTTTAATATGTTAACAAATTTATAAATAAATTATTGATGATGGGTGGTTCGTTGTAAAAATTTTGCTTTAAAAGGTGGCTTGCAATAAATTTAAGTTTTAAGGGTGGTTTTCTGCAAACTTATGCATTTAAAGGGTGGTTTTATGCATTTTACTCGGAAAAATAAGTACCCTCTATACCAGCGATTAAGTACTCGGAGCAGTATCCCGAGGATAAGTGCATCTCAATTAAACTCTATCAAAAAATCCAATTCCAAATATATATTTTTTTTTAATCAGGTCTACTATTAATAACGTCTGTTTGAAGGTAGTCTTGAATGGTACAAAAAAGCAGAAACATCGACATCGACATCGAAGTCACCGGGGACAACCTTATGCGATTACATTGACACAGATAATTTATATTCTCCACCAAAATTTAGGTCACGAAAAGAAGGGCCCCTTCAAAAGTTCTCTTTCCATAGCAATAATTTTTGGTGCAATTAGTTTGAGAGCTTTTGAATTGTTTCCTTGAATTGACCATTTGCTAGGACCTACTAGGTGCCATACATGTCTTCTTGTAGATATCACAAGATAAGGCTTTTAGGCTAAAATTGATTAATTTAATTTCTTTATTAATGATATGACATTAATCTTAAAGAAGAAGAAGCGGATGTAATAAAACGATTGAAAATTAGCGAAAGAGGACCCAATAGGTCATAAAATTCAAGTTGAAGTGTCAAATTGATAAACTACAATGTATGAAGCCCTAAAAAACTACTGGGCGTAAGTTTATGTTTTTTCTTATATATTTAGCCCTTATTTAAATATAAAATCATCTCACTCACTTTGCATGTTTAACCAACTTGCAATTGTGTTGATGTTGTTACACTTCAAAAACCATGATGATTTCTTTGAATTTGTGGAGTTTAGGGATCATATATGCATCATTATAAATGCAACATATGGCACCTAAAGTAAAATAATAGTGTTCAAGTAGAATAAGTAACCAACCCATACATTTGACTATCGGAATAATGTCTATAGCATATAGAACTTGTCACATAATTAGAGCCAACTAGTGTGGATTTAAGTGCGGTGATGATGCCAAAGGGATCACTTTTTATTTGGTTTTATTGAGTTTGGAGGTGAAAAATATACTCAAACATTATGTTAAATTGTGGGTTACACTAATCATAGTGGGGGACACAAATCTTTTAGATGGATTTAAAAATCAATCCATCCCGTTTATGACTATGATAGTATTGGCTTGAGAAAAGGACCCATTTCGATTGGCTTCCCTTTCATTTTTAGCATGTCTATTCATATACATAAATTTGGACAATTTGTTCTACTTGCCAATCAATTCCATTTATGCTCATTAAGTCTATGAATGCTCATGTTTTCTCATAGATTAATTCCTTCTCATCCCAATAATCATATACACAAAGAAAACCCAAAATAATTTATAACTCATTGAAGCCAAGATATTAGCTGTGAAACTCTTCAGTGATGTCCCAAATCCCAATAAGAGCAAGCTCAAACCGTGCAAGAAAGAACACAAGCACCATAGGCGGAAGTGGAACTATGTTGTGCCCGTGGCCGTGGGAGCCATGCCCCCCCCCCCCCAATCCACATTATTTTTAGGTATATATGTTCCTCTTTTCGAGACCTTCGATTTGATATATTATACGCTTAATCTGACATCGGAGTAAAAAGTTATGAATATTGAAAGATTGGACTTATACAAACCACTTTTAAAAGTTATTTACTTATTCTAAATATTTTTTTCTTTTCCTAAACCTTAATTTCATATTAGTTTCAAAACAATATGTTATTAGTGAGATATATTGAATTATACGCGTTATTTTTTTCTGAAACACATGTTGGTATCTTTTCAATAAAAATGATGATAATTATACACAGGTGGTGATTAAACGATGATAATGTATTTTAGGCTTTCACAATGAAAACGAAGATAATTATGGTCATAATTACTATACAAAAAATTGAGATACAATCGATTTTTTAGAAAACTATTTAGAGATTTTGATAGAGTTAAAGAAATAAATTATTCTCTACAATATACTAAAGTAATTTTTATTCTGGTTCCGCCCCTGACAAGCACAACAATATGTTTATTCTGATTCCGCCCCTGACAAGCACAATATATGTTTGTATGATTCAAGGCTTTATTTGCGTTGCAAATGTAATGGTCACAATCACAAGGTAATAATCCAGATGAACTAGTACAAATGCATATAAGAAAAATCCCACTTTAGTAGTAACAAGAATGCAAGTTGCACCTTCAACATCTAGTGTGTAAATCTAACTACCTGTAAGATAAGATGTCCCACAAGCAAACAAAGAAAAGTAAATGAAAATTCATGTTCACCTAGCAGCCAAAAAAGCCAAAATGTACAATTAATGGAGAACAGCTACAGTAATTATCAACATCACATCACTTAACTTTGGTGTAAATTACCACGACGATATAGAAGACCGTATCCAAGTTGTGAAAAGATGCAAGAGAAGACATTAGATACGATCTTTTCAATAAAAATGATGATAATTATGTTAACAATCAAATCATATGGTAAAATATGGTACTCCATCCGTCCCAGAAAGTTAGTCCAAAAGGACGGAAATCTCGTGGATTAAGAACAATGGAATAAAGTGGGTGAAAAGGTATATAGTATAGGTAAAATGTGGGATTAAGTAGGGATAATTTTGTAATTTTGTAGAGAAAAGTGATAAAGTTGATGAGAAAGTTGGATAATGGGGGTAATATAAGAGAATAGGTAAGGATAATTTTGTAATTTTGTAGAGAAAAATGATAAAGTTGATGTAAAAGTTGGATAATGGAGGGTAATATGTGTGATTGAGTAAGGGTATTATTGTAATAAAATTAGATATAAATGGAAAGAAATGAAGATGGACAAACTTTTTGGGACGCCAAAAAAGGAATACGAGACAAACTTTCTGGGACGGAGGGAGTAAAATATGGGTTAGGGGTAGGGATGCACATTTGCCCCGTGGGGACCCGCCCCGAATGGGGCGGGGATTCCCCGACTTAGTGGGGAGTGGGGCGGGGATGGGGATTGGGTTTTAATTCCCCGACGGGGATGGGGCGGGGACGGGGAATCCATTATCCGCCCCGTTTAGTACCCGATCCCGATATTAATAATATATTATTTTATATGACTATTTAATTTATACTCAACCTATAGTCTATATGTAAAATGTTATAAATTTTATTTTTTATAATCTATATGTAAAATATTTTAAATTTTATTTTTTATAGTCTATATGTAAAATAATATAATTTTTTGATATAATTTTAAATATTACAATTTTGCTTAGAATTTGAGGTAATTTTCAGGAATCCTAACAGTAAATAAGACTCTTTAATATTAAAAAATCAATAAATAGGGACCCGTTAACATACCCAAACCCGATGGGTATTCCCTGCCCCGATCCCCGCGGAGATTAGATGGGGATGGGGCGGGGATGGGAAAACAAATAGGTGGTGGGGATGGGGATGGGGAATGCGTTACGCGCCCCGCCCCGGCCTCATGTGCATCCCTAGTTAGGGGTAATAATAGGTGTACTCGCAAACAGACCGTACTTGGTCCTTACATTACCACACCATGTTGTAATTATGTTCCTGGGATTGAAATCGAGTTTGCCATGTAGGGATTAGGCTTTTCAATTTGCATTTGTTTCAAGCTCGGAGCTTGTAGAAATCGGTTTTCTAAGTTCTCATATTCATACTGCATACTTAAGATGTTCATGCCTTACATGGGAACGTAACATTTATGCAGAGACATGATAAAACTGAAAGGATAAAACATCACCTGTACCCATTTCACCCTAACTATGGCCCCTAAAACTTGGGTTTCCTCTCAGAATGTTCTGTGAAGTTAGAACATTACATAATACTTCATAGTTCAAACAAAAAGAAAAAAAGTACAAAGGAGCACATGGAACAACAACAAAAGTTACAAAACACCACCCAGATTACAAGTTTCTATCTTTGGCAAACATTACTTGCACAAAAAACCCAAGCCCAGCCAGCCACTTAGCACAAGTACAAGATCAAGGACTTACAAAACAGCACTATATTCTCAGTTGAGTTGCCCCAAGTATAGTTCCATAGCATCGAGTCATTGGAGCTACACATCGCCAACTTGGTCTTTCATGATCCACAGCCAATGCCTCGACATCTGAAGTGGGCTTTATTTGCCCATGATCAGGGCCCACAACCCCTCCAAGCACATAAATCTCTTTCCCCACCCTAGCCATTCCATACCCTATTTTACGTTTGAATTCTGAGGATAAAGAACTCACCGGTTTTGTGTGCTTGCCTTCTCGTTTCATTATAACGCCATGGCTCATCACATAAAGCTCATTGTTCACCACCGCCATTGGACCTTGGTGGAGCCAGCCATAATCCTCAGCTTGCCAATCTGACAAAGGCGTATGTAGAACCTGAACGGTTGATAGTCCCTTGTGCATAACATGCATTTTATCACCAATTACTACGCCTAGGCAGGCTGAGTTGTGGGTGTGAGGCAAATCTTGAATAGACAGCCATTGGTCGGTTAAGGGATCATAAATCTCAGCGCGTGCAGTTGATTTCCTGCTACTGATAAAACCACCAGCTACTACAATCATTCCTTTCAAGACACAACATGCAAACATTGCTCTAGGAACCAGCATGGGTGCACACTGATCCCATTTCCTCAAAACAGGATCATAAGACCAAACTTCATTGGTTGCAAAATTACCATCATGGTCACCGGTTAGTGGGTCCACAGCACCGCTCCCTCCACCGAGTACAAAAAACTTTCCAGCAACGGAGACAACACCAAAGTTAGAGAGGTGCCTTATTCTGGATGGAAGAACGGGGATGGTTATCCAGAGGTCATTGACATGGTCATAGAGTTGCCACAGATTCTCTGGCTCGTATGCACATACACATAAGAGTTCCTCTGATGAACCAACATCCTGCCGTGCTTTGAACAGCTCACGGCTACGGAGGGCATCTCTCCAAGTGTGAGATAAAATCTCCAACTTTGGGTAAAGATGGTAAGGAACGAAAGCAAGACACCTTAGGGCTACAGCATCAGGAAGACCCTCAATAAGTCCGGACATTATAGTGAATGAGTAGCTGCTCTTAGTCCAGTCCTGGTTAGCAGCAGAGCCACTGAAACCTTGAATCTTAATAGACAAGCTCAAACACCAATCCAGATTCCTGAAACAGAAATGCCAAGAATCAATGAAAAACAGAAGTCCTAGATATACAAGTATATAGTACACAACAGAAAGTAGAAAAAATCCAAAGGTAGCACCAAGAAAAATCATATATTTTATATGAAACATACAACATTGTCATCTCCACATAAGAATCATGAGGAAGTTACATGTCATAAAGACTAACAAGAGATGGAGTCAACTGACAGCATAAGTTCATCACAGCAAAAACAATCATTTCTAGCTAATGGCATCTTCAACCAACGTTCATCCATAGAAGACCCCAATACATATACAATAGTTTAAAACATCTCACCTATTCGGGTTATATCTAATCACCCTTATACAGTTAACTACAAAGTAATCATTATTTGTTTGTGAATAGACAAGATCAGAGGAGTACATGTCTAATCTCTATCCCCATTTTAAGAACTGATCACAATCACCAGAAGGCCTATCATATGTACAGCATAGGATGAAAGATCAACACTCACTAACACCCCTCAATAAAAATCAGCTAAGGGAAGACAACTGAATTCCAACACCATCAGATCGAGACAGATCCGGGATGCAAAAGCTCACAGATTGCACTCCTTTGCCAGCAGCCATACTCAAACATCAAATGAGAAATGAATACTCGCACAAAATGCAAAATTTCAAGCAGCTCCCGAATCAGAAGAAACACATTGACACTCACAATCTCAAAAAAAAACCTACGAATCGCGTTTCAACAAAATTTGCAAAATTCGATACACTCCTTATTGCAAAACGCGATCAGAAGCTCAAATTACCAAAATTGCCAAGAAAATCAGACATTTCACACACGAATTCCACATGCATGCGCACTAGCCTACCGCCGACTTAGGATTACAATAGAAAGAAGACGCGCATTAGGAGACAAAACCTCAATTGAACTCGTCTAATTCCACAACACAAGGGGATAAAAACGAAGATGAAGATCTAATCGAAAATTGAACTGGATAAGGGAGGAATCATGAACAAGGAACCAAATTACGCACCGTAAGTGTCTTCAATCGGAGCAATCTTGACGAAAACTTGTTCAAAGGAGAAAGCCACACAAATGCGAAGTCTTCGTTCTCAACTTCCAAAGGAAAACGCGAAGTAGAGAGAGAGACGAAGGGGTTTGAGAGAGGGCAAAGAAAGGATGGGAGAAAAGGCGAAAGCTTGAAGGCAATGAATCAATTTTGAGCCGTTGGATGATTAGCTTGTTTGGTGGATGTGAACCGTCGGATTCGGGTTTGGGTTTCTTGTAGTTGTACGCCAAACGCCTCTTAACTCCTTAACCACTAAGAATTAATGAATTATGGGTTTTTTTTTTCTCCCGGGAAAAAAAGGATATTTTGTACCTCCAAGTATTATAAAATTCTACTTTTGTTTCTAAGAGATAGAATATTCTTTTTAATAATATGAGTTTTTCAAAAAAGTGGACGTAATTTAAGGTTATACAAAATTGACCACTGATTAGGTGCTCTTTAGCAAAAACAATCACAACAAAATTGCAATCATAATTATTGGGGTGATAGTTAATTCATTTTAATCAATTTAGAAAGATGTGCTTAGGTACTCCCCGTATAGATTAGCAAAAATGCCATCCATGACCATAAACATTACGTAGTGCTTATTTAACGGATAAATCAACAAACAATTTTTAAATATAAAATAACTTGTGATCGTGGATGGTGTTTTTTGCTCGATCGGTAACGTAAGTTTTATGGGAAATCATCATAAAATAAAATATTTCAAATGGAGCTAATTTAATAATTTATTTGATAATAATTTTCCGATAACATGATTATTGCAACTCACAAAGTATAAACTTCGACGGCTAAGCACGTAACAATTTCTACAATGACTTAATGAGAAAGTTTAGCATTGCCCCTTAGGAAGGAAAACTAATTAAAGCTAAACATATATAACCCAAGTGGTTGATTATTCTTTCCCATATGTTTGTGTCAAGTGATTACATTCTCATACATAAATTTGTGCTTTTGCGGAATAATGCAAGATTTAGTTAATTGTACTTCTTGTTCTACAAAAATAGTAGGCACTGCATTTTTATATGTAAACGTATACTACGAACTCGGTTACATGACAAAACAATACTGATATAATAGTGATATATTACAGAGAGTAACAAGAAGAATAAGACTCATGTTCAGACATATAGGAAAACAGGAGCTCCAATTTTTCAGATCTTGAAGGTTGTTGTTGCAACAATGGAGGTAATGAAGAGAAGGATGGTCAAATGGAGGGGCATTTTGGTAATGGTGTTCCCACTTGAAGTGCTCCCATTTGTTGAAGGCACAGTCTTGGAGCTTGACCCTGTCAATTTGTAGTTTTAAAAAAGAGATTAGAGGTAAAACTGTAAAAAAAATCACAGCCAAAAAGACTGAATTTGTGTGAAATTTACCTGAAGGAATTCCTGAACCGGTTGGTTGAGCTGAGCCATCAGGAGTCAAAGCATCTGCAGGCGAGTTGTCTGGAGATCCAACTGGGGAACCAGCTGGGGCTGCTGTGGGGCCTCCTGGCTGATTGCCACCTGTATTTTTCGGGTTCGTTTTATTATCGCATTTTGTCGTTGAAAACATAAAGTCTTACATTGGGACATTGGGTTCGTTCCGATTTTAGATTATTGGACCATCGAACTTTATAGTTTATAAGCTTGATAGATTTTCGGATAATGAGCTTTCGGGGTCTAGTAAAAGTATAGTGTGACTACAAAATGGTTAAAAAATGACACAATATTAATTTAGCCTCTTCGAAGAAGAATAGATAAGCTTACCGTTACACCGGCTAATGGGTGGAGTTTGCACCTTGCATGCGCTCGGAAGGGCTAGAGCCAACGTTTGGTTGATGGTAACACCAACTTGAGAGCCACCTCCATTGAGCAATGAGCAAAGACACCGCGGTTGTGATTGAACGACGCTAGCCAATTGAGTGCAACAAGAAGACGTCGGGGTTGAGGAGCTCCCTTGGATGTAGCTAAGGCAAGGTGCTAGGCTCATGATCGTGGAGGAGCAACCCGATGATTGAGCCATGGCTCGTTGGCCCAACACCGATACTATGGCCACTAGAAAGCACATTTGGACCAGCTTTGAAGCCATTTTTAGTGTGGGTTTGCTTGTGCTTACAAGTTACAATTACAAGTGTATTTCTTTGAGAGTTGGATAGTGCGTGGAGATAAAGGGGTTAGGGTTTGGGATTTATATGGAATATTGTGTAGTGTTTGCTTAAAGAGTTAAAGTTATGGGTTTATTTTGGTGGCCAACTCCTTCCTAATTCCGGTATGTTAGTTGCCTAATACACCAATTAATCCGATTAAGGCATTTTTTAGCATTGATCTTAATTAGTAGTCTGTGGTGGAAACAAGCTACGGTCATCATCTATTGTCACATTAGCTTCTTTGATATTACTATAAGGAAATATGCAAAAATAAAATAAAGTATCCAAACATGCACTAGGCTTTAATTTGATTGTTTATAGTGGCAGTGTGGCACTAATGTTATTACAAATAATCAATGTTAACGGTTATGTCATCTTTCTACAATCTTTCATTATTCTAATCAGATCTAACATTACCAATGTTAGTTGCATAATAAAGAAGTTGATACATATCTAGCTTAAACACATTACTCAAATCATTTTCCTTTGTTCAAGTACATTAGTAAAATCATGAATACTTTGTTTATATGGAAGAAAGGGACAGGTATCAATTATTTGACCAAGGTTGTTGTATGGTTGTTTACTTATATTGTTAGTTCCATTAGAGTCCTGCCACGTAGTAATTAAAGGGTGATTAAAATATGAAATTTGCAGCCCCATGATTATTAATTAAGGTGGATTGTTTACCCAAGTTAGAAGGGTAAAACTTGGATCTTTGGCTGGCCTTTGTTGACTTGCTATTTGTTGTTTGGATGTTTTATTTGTCCTCTCTGAATCTGTTGACCTAATTATTAACAACCCAACTTTCCCATTTTGTTGGGGAAGGTTGATTACCATTAAGCATTTTAGATCCTATTTATTCTGATTTAAAATTTAATATATTTCAAAATAAAAAAGGGAAGAAGACAACTGATTTTCCATGTGAAGTTATCATCATTTGGAAGGCACCCTTGTAATTATAGTGCTAATTCAGCGTACATTACTTTGACTAATTATAGGATTGAAGCTAATTAAGCAACACTAGTGATCTTCGGTCTGAATGATAGTGTCATGGAAATCACCAACTTCTTAACTATTATGGCTCAATTGATTCAGTTGCTGCAACTGAACATATTTTGAATTTTTTGTTTTACTTCTTTCTAGCATTTCTTATTATTTTACGGCAGCTTGAGGCCTTGAGCAAAGGCTGATGGTACAATCTGACACATGAACTTGATTCACAGACTTGAATTTAGTAACCCATTTTGATCTATACATTGCATTTGATTTTTCTAAGGTTTCTAACAAACTTACACGTATCTCCTTCCATTTCTGATTGGTAGAATCATTTGAAAGAATGTATGAATTTCTGGTCTGTAAATGTTTATGATGTTTTTTTGATAGTGTTAGAACTTGACCCAATATCTCATATGTAATAGAACAAGTAACTCTTTATTAAGATGGACAAAAACCCATAAATACAATCATACATACAGCCAAGTAAAGACAATAAGAATCCCACCTACAGTACAATCAAACAAATTCACTCTTTCACTACCCAGAAAAAGGATATTCACTCTATGAATTTTATACCAAAAACAGATCTCAGCAATACAAATTACAGAAACAGATCAGAACAGTGCAACAGCTGAAGTCCAAGATACAATGGAAGCCACAAACACCACAAAATGGAGCGAAGATTTGGTGACACTTCCACCCGAAAATCCTTGAAAAGCCGGAAGGTTAGATACTCCAGAATCTGCATCCACAACAACAATCATACACAAAGTTAAATACTTTGCTGTTTTCAAAATTTAAAACTAGTAGTATTCACAATTCTCATACCAGTTGGAACATCAGATGACGGCGCTTCGGGCTCTACTTCGTTTGGAGAGCCTGTTGGAGAATCCGCAAGAGGCGTACTTGAAGGCGCAATGGAAGAAGGCGTTGTTGATCCTGCAGGAGGACTAGCTGCTCCAAGAAACCAATAAAAACGGTTCGAAAAATGAGTTTATAATGCAATGGTTTGATGTACAATGTCTTTGTTATAATGGCATTACAAGTAGTCATTTTGTGTAGAGTGCTCACCACTACATTGGGTAAGGGCAGAAGATGGAATGCTGCAAGCCTTAGGGAGGGCGAGAGGAATCACCATGCCCAGGGCAGAGCCCGCGCCATTGTTGAGAACTGAGCAAAGGCAATCTGGGTTATCCTGAACGACACTAGCCAATGCTGAGCAGCAAGCTGATGTTGGCCTATTCGAGCTTCGGGTGTTGTTGTTAGCACATGGAGATAAGCCCATTATCGCACTCGCACAGCTGCTTATTGCGGTCGTTGATTGAGCTATGGCTCCTGAAGAGATCAGGCCCATGACAGAGAAAATCAGGCAGAGGTTAAACAAATGGGAAGCCATGATGTCGAGACTTGAAAACTGATTTGTTCAAAAACTTTGGCGGTGGGTTTGATTTTTATGATGTTGGTAGGAATTGGAGGAAACGGATGTTTAATTTATAGGATTAATGACTAGTATGAAACAAAATGAATTAGTTAAACATGGGTGGCCAAACTTATGTAAGTTGTTGTGGTAGTTGGAATTTCTTAGCTGCAAAAAAACTAACTGAAAAATTCTGGTGGTCTGACCTTAATAATAAGGCTTCAGATTTCCCTTCTATTTGGATGGATTGCTTGCAGATTATTCTTTTACTATCATTGTTCCAAATACTACATGCTTTTCTTCTGTTAGTACACTTTCCTTCTTTTTTAATTTGCAGGAGATTGAAACTTGCAAGCCACAAGTCTTTACCATGTTGATGAGCAACCTATTGTAATAATATCTTCTTTTGCATTCTTGTCTCCCTATTGATTTTTTTATTGCAAGTTTCATGGCTCAATAGAACAAAGGCGAAATCTGTTCATCCTCAAGTTTGCTGCAAGTATCAACCAACACTGCCTAACATTGCTAAGCTATAACCCATAAGAAACTCAAAACCAAACTTAATGGGTTTAATTCAGCTTCAAAAACACACTTGAAACCCACCTTCTTAATCTCCTTCTTCACCCTCCAAACTTGAAATCGAATACAGCATTGATCACAGCATGAAGAAACTCAAATCACATCAATTTAACTCCAAATCATGTCTCTACTCGCACACTCTAATCGTATCGGTTTATGTTTTCATACTGTTTTCAGGCTCAGCCAACGGCCAGATCAGCACGCCGTGCACCACTTCGATGATTAGCACGTTCACGCCTTGCATGAACTATGTGACCGGAAGCAGTTACAACGGAACACTACCAACAACGGAATGCTGCAACTCCCTCAAGACGATCATCATCGCAAGCATTGACTGTGCTTGCCTAATCGTGACCGCCAATGTGCCTCTGCCTACAACCGGCATTGTCAGCCAAGCTCTCTCCGTCTCCCTCCCGAGCTTCTGTAACAGTCCGGCAATTCCCATCCGTTGTCAAGGTACCAATATCTCCACCAAAACTGTAAGAAGAACTAATTTCTTTCGATATTACTGCAAGTTGGGTCATTGCAACTGGAACGTAACATTCACAATATAAGAGGTGATTTCAGTGTTATATCATATGTCTAACAAATTTGCAATTGCGTAGCTACGGGAAGCCCTTTGCCATCTCCGGGTCCTGTTCTGTTTGCACCTCCACCACCACCTTCTGCCATCACTCCAACAGGTACAGAATGCAAACTAACTCCATTTAGTGTTGGTAGGGTAACTTGTGATATATAGAACAAATGCCTTGCAATGTAAAGGTGCAACTTTGCCAAACACAATCTCTTGGGATTGGCTGACATCTTAGTATTGAATCTGTTTGAATCAGGGTCAGCGGCTCCTACATCAGTAGGCATAGTGGCAGGACCGCAAGTTGCACCAAAGACCACCGGCTCGGCACCAGCGGCTTCACCAGTAGGCGTAGAGGTGTCATCATCAAAGACGAGCACGGGGCAGATCCCAATCCTTACAAGTCCATTTGGTTCAAGCCCATCATGCACCGTTTCTTATCCAGTGCTGGTGTCTTTGTTGGTGATGATGATGGTGTTGAAGTTGTATTGACCCGTTGATCAAGTCTTTGAACAGCTTAATAGATAATATGTGTCAATTCATTGTTTTGAACTTTGAGCGAATTTGAAGTGTTATTCTGGACGATGATGATGATAATATGAAGTGCAGATCCTGCTGATTTGATTGATATGATAATCTTTACAAAAGCCAGATACTCACTCATTCTTCAACCACAACTAATATACACACATCACAGAAAGAAAGAAGTGATCATATTAATTCAGAACTCACGAAGGAGGAGGAGGGAGCTTGGCAGCCATGAAAGCAGCGAACTTGGAAGCCTTGGAGTAGGAGAAGGGGATCCCATTGGCAACCAAGAGCTCCTCAATCAAGGTCTTAGCCTGAAGAGGGGTCTGGCTCTCACACTCGATCTCGTAGCTCGTCCCGAAATCGAACAGAGTCTCGTCCACCTCCAAATCCAAGCCCTTCCAATCGAACACATTCCTCACATTCTTAAACCCGCCGAGACAGACCAATTTCCCGACCTCCTCATCATCGCCAACAATCTCCATAACCTTCTGAATAACAGAATTGGGGCGGGTGGGGCCGAGGAGGGGGAGGAGGCGGGCCGGGTCGGAGAGGGAGGCGCGGGCGGAAAGGGGGTCGACGTCGAGCTCGAGCTCGGAGGCGCGGCTGACGCCGAGGGAGATGGAAGGGGAGGACTTGAGGGAGAGGACGGCCCGAGTGTCGGGCCCGTAGAAGCGGAGGCGGAGGGCGGAGAGGCGGGAGGAGAGGGCGGCGGAGGGGGTGTCGAAGAAGAGGTTTTCTTGGAGGTGGGTGGTCACGTGGAAGGGGGAGAGGAGGGTGGTCAGTTTCCGGTGGGAGTGGGAGTCTGGTAGCTTGATTTTGACCTCCACTTCTTCTCCTCCCACGGCCATGGCGGTCGTGGGTTGGGGGAAAGGGTTTCTTGTTGTTCTTCTGCCTGCGGAGAAGGGGCGCAGGTTGGGGAAACGGGGTGGGGTGAATGTGGACATTGGATTGGATTGGATCCAAGCTCTCATTGGCTCGATAGTGAAAATTTGGTTACTTAGCGTTATAAAATAAAGTGATTTTCCGACCAAAAAATAAAACGAAGTGATTTGGGCTATATCTATGGTGGGGGTTTAGGGGCCATCCCTTAATGGTCTTAAAGTTCGCTTTTTGATAGTACAGTAATTACAAAGATGTTTGAGGTGACCCGGGCGTGCGATCCGGGTCGAGATGGATATAGATAAGAATATGTTATGATGAACCTATTGGCAACATGAAAAAAAAGATGTTTGGCTCGAGTGCAACTCCTTGTTACGGGTCAATCTCAAGTACCATAGATTGGTCGTATGTCATCCTCTCTCGAGCATAGTCTTCCAATTAGGAGCTCTTTGTTCGGTATTGGTTTGTTTGACTCTACCATGTTTTTAGAGAGACGAATTTAGTCGCTAACCTTATTTGTAGGATCGGTTTCTCTGTCCACATTGATTTTCATTTACCTTCGAATCCGCGTGTGGGTTTTTTGTATTTTATTTTGGGTGATTCTTGGGGGAGGCATTTTTCCAGATCATGAATTGGTGTTGGTTGAGTTTCTTGTTCGTTCTTCCGATAGGTCTTTCTCCTCTTCCACCAACAGAATGAATAAACAAAATGAAGTGATTGAAATAGTGTGTAGTTTATGAAACGAAATTGCTTCAATGTCTTCTCTTTGTCGGTATGAAGAACAACACTTTATCCATTACACTGAGGCCTTTTTTATAGTTACGACAACAACAAATTTGGTCATCTACTTTCACTTCTCTCGCTACGCTTTATGTCTTTCATAATCTATTTTTCGCTATTGAAATTGGGATATCAATGTTGGAAGTTTGTTGTGTATGAAAATCTAACACTAACAAGTAGATTGTGGAAAATGAGATAAGTTTGATTGAGGAGAAACTCTTTATAGGGAAGAAAACAAAGACAAATAAACCGATAAAAAAAACCATAGTATACATATTATAAACTTTTATATTTAAGAGTTGTAATCCTTTTCTTAAAAAATTATATTAAAAAAGTTTTAAAAAATCTAAATCATCCAAAATAAAAATCAGTAAAAATGTAAATCAAAAAATGAATTTATTAAAATTTAACCATCCAACAGTTGAACTTGTATAGCTGGGCCGATCACGAGCCTGTTCTTTTCTTCTTCCTTGTTTTTAAACAGGCCCAAGTTCATTCGACTTCATACACAACTCGAAGAGGAACCACGACAGAACGACGGACTCGGCAGAAGGAATTCTTCACCGCCGGCATATCTTCTCTGCCTCGTCCAGGTCTACAAATTCGTCTCCGAAATCTATTGGTTTGAACTTGTCCTTCTCAATTGAATTTTGTTTCCTAATGTATTTCAGTCAACTCTGCTTATTATTTCTCAATTGCGAAAGATCCAATTTTTCACTTGCTTATGGAGTTTCTATTAGACTCAGGATGTAATTTTTTGTATATCGGAATGAAAAGAACAGGAGGAGGATTTTTATAGGGTTGATAAAATAATGAAAGAGTAAACGTTTTCTACTTTTGAACTCTTTCCAGATTGCTGTTAGTAGGGCATAATAATCTGCAGACTATATACTTAGTTTCATATGGAATTTTACGAATTCATCCAATTTACGAGAATTATTAATGTTTGATCTGGTGCTCCATACTATTATGTAGATTGGCGGTTGGGTACTCATTCACATATTGTTGAAGAGACACCCTGTTCTATTTCCTATTTACAATGGGTTGGAAAGCAGCTCAAAAGCTTATACAGAACTGGAAGATTTTGAGAGGAGATAATGTAACAGCTAAAACACAATCTTCCTTTCAACCTTGACTTGCCCTTGTCTTACTGACTTATATTAAGTTTTCATGTTTCAATCATCGCAGGTTATGATCATTAGAGGCAAAGATAAGGGCGAGACGGGTGTTATCAAGCGCGTAATTAAATCTCAAAATCGGGTTATTGTTGAGGGCAAAAACTTGGTGAGAACCTTCCCTTCATCCCCCATCATTCCCACCCCTATCTAGTGTTTTACATTTTATTATGCACTATGTTATCTCTGTTTACTTTTTCCAGGCTGACTGAGTGATCTTAGTAAAATTAGGTTGAGGAATTAGTGTAATTTGTAATGCATGAAATAAAAATGGTATGCATGAAGCTGAGAGAGCATAAGAGCAACTTGCCTTCTTGTTACAACTTTCTGCTGTGAGTTTCGTGCAGCTTGTAATATAAAGGGATCTAGAAAATCATGTTGTGCAAGTGTTAGGAAGATCCTATCATTAAGGTTGTTGTGCATGAATTTCTGCTTGTTTCAATCTTCTCTTGCATTTATGACTATAGGTGAAAAAACATGTCAAGCAAGGGCAAGGTCATGAGGGTGGGATTTTCTCAGTTGAAGCTCCTTTACATGTCTCCAATGTACAAGTTGTGGATCCAGTTACAGGGTACATATTCTGACTTCTGTTTGAATTGGCCCATTATGTTTGCTCTTGAGTTCCTTCTTACTCTCATGTCTCCAAGTAATGCCATTGCCAATCATGTTTGCTTTATAGGAAACCCTGCAAGGTAGGAATCAGATATATGGAAGATGGTTCAAAAGTAAGAGTTTCAAGAGGTATAGGAACATCAGAGTCCATCATTCCTCGTCCTGAGATTTTGAAAATAAGAACCACACCCAGACCAACAGTTGGTAATATATTCTTCTGTTGCTTCAACATTATATTGCATCTTTGTTTGTAATTCACCAAATTTGTGACCCTCTTGTGAATGTCTTATTTTGCTTTTCTTTTAGCTCAGCTTTGAGAATTATCTGTGCAAGGTTAAACTAACATTAAGAAAAATCTCTCAAATTGAACGAAATTCCGAAAGGAAATGAGACACTTGGCCAAGACATAGGTTTTCAATTGCTTGTGCAAACTAATATAATCAGATTTGATTTGCTATTGCCAATACATGTTCACATAACTGCAGCAAATTCAGCCATCATTCTCATCTTGTTATGGTAGCTGTTTTTGCATGGAAGCATAGTGAAAATAGCTTCTTTCAGAAATTATAAGATTAGCTTGATCTTATTAAACTGTTAACCTTTGCTATTAGCCTTTTTAACTCTTAAATAACCTTGTCTCAATGTTCATACAGCTGGTCCCAAGGATACTCCTATGGATCTTGTGTTGGAGAAGACTTTTGATCTTAAAACCGGGAAAGGAATGCCTGCTTTTTAGAAGCTTTGAAGTTTGCTTCAGCAAATATACAAGGGCTCTTAAAGAACTGCAATATTGTTCCTTTTGATACCAGCCCTTGCTGGAAAGATCCTCTTTTTGCTTTGATGTTTTGCACACTGTAGAATGAAACTATAGGCAGATGCTTAGTTCTGTAATAACAACCCGTGTTTTGGGTGTGCAACTGTGTTGGAAAGCCATGGGATTTTTTTATGTTAGTCCTTGTCTTTGATTTTGATTGTGACTTAGTCGAAATGCTTTCTGTAAGATTGATCCAAAGCCATTAGGAGGAAGGCTTTGTAATGCCATCTCTGTCTGGATTGTTGTTAAACTCAGTTGAATTTTTTAAAGAATGTCTCTAGATTCCTCCTATGTCATCATGTAATTGGAGACACATTTGTATGAAGTGTTAATGAAGAAACTATACGCATAGGTTGATTATTGTAGCTAGACGTTTTGGTATACTTGGATGAGAATGTCTCTAGATTCCTCCTATGTCATCATGTAATTGGAGACACATTTGTATGAAGTGTTAATGAAGAAACTATACGCATAGGTTGATTATTGTAGCTAGACGTTTTGGTATACTTGGATTGTGTAATGAAAGATTACAAATTATCTTCGGCAAGCTGTTTTGTCTCAAGATATTATTGCACAAAACAATGTTAGCAAACCAGTATCTATCCAACAAGTCTTATCTTATGAACTTTTTAGTTAGCAAATTTATATGTATGACTTGGTATGAATGTACATACTATTGATTCGGTCCTTTGGACTATTCGCCCACAAGTCTTTGAAAAAGACAAATGCGAAATACTAGAAAGAATGTAGTGCCCTTTCATTTGTTCATCATAGGCAAACCACAACTCTGATTTTTACATCATAAGCTTCATCACAATCTTGGGTTCCTCCCCTGTTTTGTCTACCACAAAGTTACTACACTACACCCACTGGAAGGCCACGTGAAATCCTCCTACACTATTCCAAAGTTTATCATCATCGCAAGAGCAATTCAAATTCAATCTGATATCCCACAGCTTCAACAACAACGGTGACAGACAAATCTCATACGCGGCAATCAACCTCTTCTTATTCATCTTCTCCACTTGCCACGATATCTAGACACTTGTCTCCTTGCATGCCAACCTTGATCAAGCCAACTTCAAACGCAAAACATTATATAATGTGTTCACCCACAAACCAAAACTTCAGAGCAAAACCCAGAAGCTCAAGATCACATATAAAGGAGAGGGTATACAAAAATGGGGTTAAAAGGGAGGTTTTGTGTGCTGTTCTTGGTGCTTGCACTTTTCCTTCTTAGCAGTTTAACAGCAGCTAAGAGGGAGGATCCTGAGCTGAAGACTTGCCAGCACGAGTGCAGGCAACAGAGGCAGTTTGATGAGAGGCAGAAGCAGAAGTGTGAGACGGATTGTGAGGAGTACAGTAGGGAGAAGGAAAGGAGACAGAAGGGAAGAGAAGAGGATGAAGGGGCGGAGGGATGGCCTGTTATGAGGGACCCAAGAGAAGAAAGGGAGTCTGAAAGGTATGGAAGGCAGAGGAGGAGCAAAGGAGAAATGGGGAGGAGCAGAAGGTATGAAGAGGAAGGAGAGGAGGAAGAGAGAGAGAACCCATATGTGTTTAGTAATGAGGACTTTGAAGTTAAGTTCCAGAATGAGTTTGGGAGGGAGAGGATTTTACCCAAGTTCACCAAGATTTCAAACCATTTGAAGGGGATTGAGAAGTTCAGGGTGGAGATCTTTGAGGCCAAGCCCATGACTTTTGTGCAGCCAAGGCACTGTGATGCTGATGCCCTTTTCTTTGTTGCAAATGGTGGGTAAACCCATTGATCATTAATCTCTCAATTCATATACTCTTTTTTGTTCTTCTGGATGCTTAAAGCTTTGTGCTTTTGATTGTGTCAGGGAGAGGAACAATCACCCTTGTGAACCCAGAAAACAGGGAGAGCTTCAACATTCAGCGTGGCCACATCATGAAGGTTTCAGCTGGCACTAACGTTTACCTTATCAACAGAGATGACAACGAAAGGCTCATCCTTGTCAAAGTCATCAAATCAGTTGCTAATCCTGGCAAGTTTGAGGTAAACTGCAGTTATTACTCGCTACTTTCTACCACTGAAGCACTGAGCAAGCTTACTTGTTCATGTATCTGAGTTCACGTTTGATTCTGTGTTTTCTTAGTCATTCTTCGGAGCAGGAGGGAAAAACACAGATTCCTTCTTCAAAGCATTCAGCCCAGAGATAGTGGAAGCCGTATTCAAAGTAAGTGCATGTGACAACTCCTTAGTCCTTAACCACAGACACAGGTTCTCAGTATCAGAAACTAACTGGATGAAACAATCACAGGTACCAAGAGAGAGAGTACAGAGCTTCTTCAGACAGCAAGATGAGGGCATAATCAGACAAGCAAGCAAGGAGCAAATCAGGGCACTCAGCCAGCAAGCAAAAGAGGGACAATGGCCTTTCGGAGGCGGCGCCAGGACCTCGAACGGCCCCTTCAACATCTTCAGGCAGCGCCCTCTCAAATCCAACGAGTTCGGCAAGCTGATTCAGGTCGACTCCGACGACTTCAAGCAGCTACGTGACCTTGACATGGAAATCCTCTTCGCCAACATCACCCAAGTAAAAATCACACTTCCTATTTTCAATCTTTTTTTCTAACATTCATTCAGGCAATTCGTGGAACACGTTGCGTGCACCAAATCAATTTTCATTCAGACATTTCGTCGAACACATTGTGAGCATCGATTAACTTTCCAACTAACCTGTCTCCCTAGGGCGGAATGCACACGCTCCACTACAACACCAGGGCGACGAAGATCGCCGTCGTGGTTAAGGGACAAGGCCGGTTCCAGATGGCGTGCCCACACATCTCGAGCGAGAGGAAGGAGAGACACAGAGGCGGTAGCGGATCCTCCACAAGACACAGGGGACAGGAGGAAGTGAGCGACGTCCATTACGAGAGGGTGGACGGAAATCTGAGCTGTGGAACGGTGTTCATCGTCCCGGCCGGGCACCCGTTCGTGACGATCGCGTCCAAGGAGGAGAATTTAGAGGTGGTCTGCTTCTCGGTGAACGCCGAAGACAACGAGAAGGTTCAGCTGGCCGGAGAGAAGAGCGTGTACAAGCAGCTTGAGAAGGAGGCCAAGGAGCTCTCGTTTAACCAGAAGGCGGAACAGGTCGACGACTTCCTCGGGAAGCAGGACGAGGAGTTCTTCTTCGCCGGTCCAAGGAGCCGCCGTGGAAGGGCCGACGAGTAGTGAGACGGCGTCGTTTTGGTTTCGTTGGAACTTTTGACTGTTTGACTTTTTGACTTTTTGACTTTTTGAGTCGTCTTTCTGACTGTGGACGTGAAATGTGTACGGTGAAGTTTGTATGTGAAAAAATGTGCATGCATGTGTGTGGAGGAGGGAAAATGCTCTTCTTACATAAATAAAGAGGGGAGTTATCTTTTGTGATGAATACTGTCTTTGGTATAATCTCTAAATTGATTATCTAGGTGTTATTAAGACATTGTTAAAGGAGGCAGAAACAAAGTTTCATCTCTCACTTTGATGTAGTATGGTGGCTAAACTTGATTATATACTTTCTATAGCGAGGTTTGATAATTGTTAAGAAAAAACAGTATTGTATTCTTGTGAAAATCTTCATTAGTTAGTAATAAGATTGATAAACTAAATTAATTAATTTTCAATAATTATGTCAATTTTAATCTACTTACCTACGCACATTTTGTTTGGTCGAATACCACTATAGAAATATAGTTGTCTTTGTATATTAATATATACTTATCAAGTGATGTCTTGAATCAGAACAGCAAATTTCAACCAATAAATTCAAAACAAAACTATAATATATGGTTGTACGTGTACGTATGTAACACAATACTTCAATTACCTAATATCAAGTGTACATCAATCAACTTTCACTAAACTAGTGGGGCACTTCCTCCATAAACACAATCTATTGGACCATTCCACTATCCACTACTTGTTTACACATATAGGGAGCTGATTTGGATTTCAACCAAATTATACAATTATACAATTACCTTTATATCTTGATTATTCTACTTTATCTAGCCTTGGAGTTTTCCTATACATTGGACTATGACATCCATGCACCATGCACACCAGAAACACATCTCCATTGTAAACTTGTTATGTTTTCTGTCTTCACTATAAATTGCAACTACTGTCATATTGCGACTTCTGAAAAAACCCAAGAAACCAAAAATGGGCACTCTTATTGGGCATGTTGTACCAGGTTTGATCCTTACTATCCTTGGCATACAACATTTGATCAGCACCATCAAATCCTACTACCTCAAAGACACCAAATTTATCTCAAGGTTTTCATACCCATTCAACACCTTTCCAAAGCTCAAGTATCTAGAGCTTATAATCATACTCTCTTTCTCCGTATTCTCCATCATATCAGAAGCACTCGATTTCGGGCTCAAATCCAACCTTAAGAGTCTAGAGCATGCAACCATGTTTCTCCAACTTGCCATATTTGCGGGCTTTTCCCTCTACACCGAGCTCAAGAACACACCAAGGTCATCCATGGCCGACTTTCTTGGAATCTTGGCGTCTTCTGTTTTCAGCCAAGAGCTCTTTCTACTTCACTTCCACTCAGCCGATCATGTCGGCCTTGAAGGCCACTATCATTGGCTCCTACAGCTCATAGTTTCTATTTCGCTTGTGTCGTGTATCGCGATGTCTGTTCTACCCTCTAGCTTCTTATTCGCACTCGTCCTTCCGGTTTCGGTTATCTTTCAAGGCTCTTGGTTTATGAACATGGGTTTAATGCTCTGGACCCCGCAATTTGTTCCTCGGGGTTGCCATGTACAGCCTGCAGATGCTGTTAAAGGGATGGTGCACACGGCAGTTATGTGTGGAACTCAAGAAGAGGATTTAAGGGCGAGGGCGTTGGCGAATTTGCAGTTCAGTTGGGTGCTTGCAGGTATCTTAATGTTCACAGGGTTTAGTTGTTTGGTTGTATCTGGGAAACGTGATTCGAGTCAGATTACGTCTGACTATGAGCAGCTTCAAACTAGAGGCTCTGATGTTTCTGTGGCTATTGATGGCTTGAAGCAAGTTCAATTATAAACAAGTTTGTTAGTCCTGTGGTTTTGAACGTGTTTTCCACGGTGAATTCAAGGTTTAAGACTTGATTAAGGAAATTGATACAGTTACTTGTCTTTTGCCAATGAAAAAACATTGTGATGGTTGCACTAATCCACAGGAAAGAAGAAAACTTAAACAAAGGTCATGAAAGGCTCTACAGACATTCCACTTGTTACTAATCTATCATCAAATCAGCTAAATTGAACAAGACAACTAAAAATTTGACACAAGAAATCATAGGCTATTGAACTATTTAGTTTATGGTACCTTGCTGCTCATCTGGTTCAAGGCTTCTTCCTATGCATAGAGACTTTGATACTGGATTCATCATCATACGTGATCAGCTCAAATTGACAAATGTCATCCACCATCAACTTTGTGTCCCGAACAAAGTCGGCCCATCCTTTACCCAAAGACGTCAATCTACCTCTATCGAAATCGCCCTGAACTTTCCACGTTCGCCCATCTGAAACCTCCAGCTTCACTAATCCAGACCCTCCTTGGGGAAACTTGCGCCCGATTTTAGGCGGAATGATCTGCAGGATTGCAAAAGCTCAAACTCATATCTCCTAATCAGGAGTTGACATCTCAGTAATGTACTAAAGTGCAAATTCCACTAGTGAAGAAAACCTTACCAAAGACATGGGCTCTTTAAAATCACAGGGTTTCAGAACTTTGCGAAACAGGACATTTGTAGCTTTAATAACGGAAGAAGGAGCAATGGATGATCTTTTACTCTGCAAGTTCCTGTTAGTAACACTTGACTCAAATTCTTCCTTGACCTCATCAGTAAACAGTCCCGTTCGCATACCGGAGTCGCTCTCACAAGGCTGATCCTCTGATGCCTCGTCATTGCTCGACAACTCTAGAACATCCACAGGACTGGAGACCACATTTGGCCTTTCCAACATCACAACATCATCACCATCATCATCACATGCATCATCATCACCATCATCCGCATCATCATCACCGAGAGAGCCACAATCAACATCAAAATCATCATCATCATCATCCTGATCAGGAGTATAATTCGCATCGTCATCATCATCATAATCACCATTAGGAGTATAGTTTGCATCATCATCATCTTCATCATCCTGATCAGGGATGGAATTTGCATCCTCGGCATCATCATCATCATCAAAATCTGACATCGGCTCAGAGAGCAACGGAATCCGATCCGATTGGTTAGACGGTGACAATGTCCGATCAGAAGGATACGAGATCTCACAAGCAGTGAGATTGAAAATTCGAACTCCAAATTTGGATTTCCCAAGGTACTCGAAGAGCAAAAAGTACCCGAACGAAACCGAATAGCATGCAAAAAAATCGCCCAATTCTTGACCTAACCAGAGCTCGCCTCCCTCGGAAAGTAAACTTACAGTCCAATTCTTCCCCGGCGGAACAACGAGCGTCGCCGGGGAAGACAGATCATTACGGAAATCTCGAGCGAACTTCTCTGGAATCCTCTACAGAAATCCGAATATGTAAAGCTATTTTAGGAATTTGATTAAAGCTTGACAAAATAGTAGACAGAAATTGCAATTTTTTTACCAGTGTCTTGTCTTCAAGATTGGACCAGAGAATAATCTTGAAGAAGAAATCTGGTTTGCTCTCGCCGGAAACCACCATTTTCGCCGCCGTTTTCAGTTGATATGCGCTGCTTCTTGTATCCCAAGAACTCGCGATATGGTTCAAATATACTCCCTCCGTTTCACAATAAGTGTCGTTTTAGCTCTTAACACAGTTTTTAAGAAAAACAATCATTCACTTTAAAACTTACAACTTTTTCTTAATCTTACCACTTATTACCTTTTTTTGGCCAATGAATGAACAACTTTAGTCAACAAATACACATTCCAATAAAAATTATCATTATTCACCCCAATAAAGCACTTTGGAAACCTAAAACGACACATATTATGAAACAAATTTTAAGTGCTAAAACGACACTTATTGTGAAACGGAGGGAGTATTATGGAATGAATCAAATTCTTTAGGGAAATAATTTATTTCTAGTTGTTTCTTTTTCTTTTGGGTCGAAGAGGGTCGAAGAATGGCAGGACACATGGCAACCAATCAAGAATGCGTTAAGTCTCCTTCAGCCGTTCATGCTGCCGTTTTCAAACGGCCTCGGAATTTTTACCTTTCAAAAGAAATAAGCAATATCTACATCTCTATACTATCTCTATTTTGTGTACATGGGGATATTTAAGGCACTCATGTCACATTAATGTGCATAAAAAAGTAAATAAGATAATTATTTATAAAGAATAAACTATTGTATTAGAAGTGTTTAACAATTAGTATTTTGTTTAATATAAAACAGTAAAAAATATATACAAAAAGTGATTATTTGAAAATTTACATATATATATATATTGGAAACTATATTTTTTGTTAAAAAAATTATCATTTGAAAGAACACATTATTATATTAGAAATGTATAACAATTAGTATTTTGTTTGACATAGAAAACTAAAAAGTGAATACAAAAAATGATAATTTGAAAACTATATAGATCATTTAAATTTACCTTTAATATATTGCTTATTACTCTAATTGACAGATTATAACACAGATCTACTAAGAAAAAATTAACATTAGGTATATACATATATTCATCTATAAATCAATAAATAGGCATGAAGACTAAGAAAAAATAACATTTAATATTCATATGTTTTTATACAAACTATACGATAAAAAAAGAGATTGTTGACAGATTAGTAACCTCTTGAAATTGTCCTTTAACTTACCATCTTTTTTAATTAATTTAAACAAAAAGTGCAGTTAAATACAAAAGAGGTTATTAAAGCAAAATAATTCAGTAAAAATATGTTTAAAGCAAAATAATTCAGTAAGACACTAAATTAAATTATATATACAATAATTCAATATGTTTAAATTATGTTTAATAAAACAAATAATTTATAAATTCTATATACAAAATTTGTTTATAATGACGGCCTTACCCGGGGTAACTTACCCCTAGTTCTTCAAGAAAAAATGGGATAAAAGCAATATCTCGGTTGCCACGTGTTCAGAAATTAATGGTAGGGCCCGGGACCCGTCGCCCATCGCGTAAGAATGCCACGTGTACTGCAATTCTGTAACTGAAATTGAAACCCGCGCCAAATTTGATGTGCATGACTCCGATGCTAATATACTGACGACTCAAATCATATCCGGTCCCTGAACTTTTACATATTTGTTAATTAGACACCTCACCTTTGATTTGGACCTAATAAACGCTTAAAATTTTCATTTTCAACCTATTGAACACCTCAAAGCTGATGTGGTTAAATGTGTGTAATGTACGCGTTCCTTAAGCGATTGAAAATTTGAAATATTGAAATCTTAGTTACATTTAAATTTCTGGAAAAAAAAAACAACAAAAAAATTTAATTAAACTTTTTCTTTACTTCTCTTCTTCATCTTCCCAGATCTGGGCACCTTCTTCTGGTCTCCATCTTCGTCTTCTTGTTCTTCTTTCTAAACTACCACCAGCTCCCGCCTGCTCCTCCTCTAGATTCACCTAGCTCCTCCGACGCCCCACCGGGACTCCTCCGACTCCGACCGAGACTCCTCCGACTCCGACCGCCACCCAAGCTCCTCCGACGCCAGCCACCGCCCCGCCAAATCCACCGGCCAACTTCCGTGAACACCGGCAGCCCAACAACCACGGCATTCGTCTCCGCCTCCGATGACCACAGACCAGACCACTCCTCTCCCGCATCCGACAACTCCGCCTCCGGCTGGTCCTCCTCCGGCCCCGGCAACCCCCCCCCCCGCCTTCACCTCCTTCCCCCCTCCTTCTCCGGCGTTGGCTCGAATGTCGACCCCCCATTTACTTTATCTATACTTTTAATTTCCCTTTTTTTTTAAAATTAATACATGTCATTAGTCTAGGTGATTAGGTGGATTAAAATTAACTTAATATTAATGATGTGTAAATGAGGTGGCACTGCGTGTGATATACTTGCCAGAGTATTTCTTTAATGGGTGTTCAATAGGTTGAAAATAAGAAGTTTAAGTGTTCAATAGCTCCAAATCAAAAGTGAGGTGTCTAAGTGGTAAATTTGTAAAAGTTCGAGGGGCTGTATATGATTTGAGCCTATACTGACCGTTGAGTTGCTCATAAACTCTCTTTTTAATTTCAACTTTAAGTTTAGAGTACGAATAATGTGAATTTATAAACTTAGATGTTAATTTTTTGGAAAAATCAACCTTAGTTATCCCAAGTTTTTTTTGCTGCCATACTTTTTTTTCTTAGAGTTATTGTTTTAAGCTTATTCCTTCAAAATTTGCCTATTCATATAAGAATCCTTTTTTACCTTTGGGTCCGGATCCGGTAGGAATGATTATTATGGTAGGAAATAGGAATGAATCATAGCCATTGGAGGAGGAGAGATCAAGGGCTCAAGAAAAAAAAAAGGGAAAAAAACGGCACGGGCGTATTTTTCGGAAAACGGCACGGGCGTCCAGATTTGTGCAACCGTATGGCCTATTTGTGCAACCGTATTTGTGCAACTATATGGCCGATTTGTGCAACTCTATGGCCGATTTGTGCAATCATATTTGTGCAACTCTATTGCTTATTTGTGCAACTCTATGATCAATTTTGCATTCATGTCATATTTTATAGCAGTCGAAGTTCATATAGTTTGCTTCGCTTTGGCAATTTGTGCAAGTCTATTGCCAATGTGTTGAATTTTATGGTCAATTTGTTCATCAATATTTGTGCAACTCAATGGTCAAGTTTGTGCAACTCAATGGTCAATTTGTTCATTCATATTTGTTCAACTCTATTGCCAATGTGTTGAATTCTATGGTCAATTTGTTCAACAATATTTGTGCATCTCAATGGTCAAATTTGTGCAACTCAATGGATGGTCAAATTTGTGCAACTCTGTGGTCAATTTGTTCATTCATATTTGTTCAACTCTATTGTCAATGTGTTGAATTCTATGGTCAATTTGTTCATCAATATTTGTGCAACTCAATGGTCAAATTTGTGCAACTCAATGGTCAAATTTGTACAACTCTACGGTCAATTTGTTCATTCATATTTGTTCAACTCTATTGCCAATGTGTTGAATTCTATGGTCAATTTGTTCATCAATATTTGTGCAACTCAATGGTCAAATTTGTGTAACTAGATGGAGCTCAAAACAGAAGTAGCACATAAGCGCATGAACACTAATTAAGGATTGCAATGCCAACGCATGAACACTAACTAATTTGATCAATTTTATTTACTAATCACAAGTTAAAAGGACAACAAGCATTACACTTATCAGACGTAACTTGAATTTTATCAACTTTCTGTAATATGCAAAGGCCCATTATTAACAGAGCAAAATGAGCAAATTAACATGTCAATTTCCACTCAAACGAACAGCAAAATGAGCAATTACAGATGACAGGTTATATGACTACTAGAGTCGAACAAAGCCAAACACAACATAGTTTGTTTGAGAATGAAACTTTCAACAAATTGAACAGCAATCTAAAATCAGAAGTTGCCTTGTTTTGCGAAAGCTCATCCGCTCTATTATCTACCATAACGTTTTCTATATCAGCTTGTTCCATCAAATTTTCACTCCATCAACTCATCTCTCCATTGGTGCGTTCAGGCACTATGAAATCGACTACAGAATTCCCCAAACATGTCAATCCACTCAAACGAACAGCAAAATGAGCAATTAATTCTATTCACGGCTACAACTCCCAGATTGGAGACGCCGTTCTGCAGCAACTCGCAAAGTGCATGAACTACTACAACCACACCAATCCACCATTGAAGGACGACAGCTGCCTCACCTTCAACAACAACAACGCTCTTCCGGTGTCAAAAAAGTGTCCGCGAGAATCTTCCATGGCCACCAACACAACTCTGTTTAACAACAACTACAACGGTTGCAATAACTGCTTGCTCATCTCCGTTCCGAGCGAGGAGGTCTCCGGCCGGTATCTCAGCGACGATCTATCGCTACAGATGATGACGCAACAACAGTTGGAAGTCGATCGGTTCATCACGTCGTGGAAGTCTCCGTTCCGGTCGTCAACATCCGGAGTCGCCTTCTCCTCGGTCAAACTCCCCCCGGAGATCCTGGCCTAGATCTGGCCGGCTTGGACTCGATCTCGTCCGGCTTCGCCACCGATTCGCCTCGGATCTCGCCGATCTGGTTGGTACTAGTGTGGATGTAGTCTGGATCGGACGACCAGCCGAAGATCGGGCTCCACCAGTTGGCCGGAGGAGAAGAGAAGGAGGAAGGGATGGAGAACCGGCGAGTGTTGCCGGTGGAGCCCGTTCGGAAGCGGTCGGGGCCGAAGAGGAGGCGGAGGCGGAGAATCGTGATCCGAAATCGTCGGATTCGGAGGCGGAGGTCGAGCGGACGGCTGTCGATCTCAGTCTCCTTTGTCGGGAGTCGGCGAAGCGGAGCGGGACGAGAAGCGGCCGGAGTCCACGACGATAGGGTTGGGGCGGCGACGGGGGAGGCGGACGGGGCCGGAGAGGCGATGGGGGAGGTCGGGGACGGAGCGAAAGAGACGGAAGAGAAATGACCGTACAAACGCGTGATTTATTAGCCTTTTGTCATTTTTTTTATTTGTTTTTGAGAGATGATCTGGACCGTACAAACGTATATAATCCAAGGAACAGGATTCATTCCTATTTCTCATCATAATAATCCTTCCTACATGACCTCTTTCTCTTTACCTTTAACATTATTGCCTATAATATGATGTAGAGTATGAAATATCTTTATAAGATCGTATCAACGAATTGAAGTTTATGAATCATGCAATGCAAAGTGATCTATTAACTTAACGTTTTTTTCCTCGGTCAGCACATATATTATCTACGGTACAATTCTCAAGGTTTCTACTTAAGTTTTGCGAAAATCATGATCACCAAACAAAACGTGCAATTCATGTGGTCACCTAACACAACTCAATTGGTCACCTCACTTTAATAAAAACACTATTTTTTGAAAGGGAAAAATGCTCTGTTTACATATGCCATGCCTGTTACAGAAAATGTCCATTTTTGCTTACACATTATAATCAAAACTGTGCAGATGCTTCCTTTTTTTCAATGGAATATCATTAAAAGAAGTTGTGACTTGTGCATAGTTAAGTCAACACCAAACAACAACCAGAAACCACATCTTCTGCTTTCCTCTTTTCCCAGTAAAATCATTTACAATGTATAATCAGACTGGCAAAGTTAAAAAAGGCCTCTTTCAAGATCAAACAAAAAAAATTCTTCATATTTCCGTTTTTTGGTCAAGATTCTTCACATTTCCTTAGTACTACTCTAAAGAACAACACAATGATCAGTGTGTTCTACACGTTCAACCTCCCTTTTCCAATGCATCTTTGCTGCCATCTTCTTCTTTTTCTTGCATTAAACAGAATTTCTCTCATTTATTTACATAGGAAATTCATCTATAAGTAAGAAGAACACAATTCTATCACACTTTTGAAGGTTAAAAAGCTGCAATGTAGTTTCATCTTCAAGAAAGATGAACTCTTTACCTGAATTTGGTTAGTAGTTATGGACATGTTTACACTGTGGTCACCTGTGGTTTAAAAGTTAAGAAGCGAGTTAGACATTAATCAAAGAATGAAATAAGGTGGTAAGATTAAGTTACAAAAATTACCGTTTTGGAATGAAGATGGATCAAAACGTGCTCTACAATTTCAGCTGATTGTAGGGTAACAACTCTTCCACTTCAACTCTAGCACTTGAACAGCTCATGCTTTTCTTGATCCTACAGCGGTTAATAGATTCCACCTCGGCCAAGAACACGCTATACACCGGCCTATGATCCGAGAATCTTGACTCTCCACGAACATACGACAGTTGGCGTATCCCTCTCCCATACCATAGAATCCGATCACACCTTCACAAGCCAGATGCAGAACTTCGTCATCTCAAGTTTCGTTCTTTCGAGTGACAAAAGGACCCGATTGAGATTTCAAATGCAATGTTAAGAATAGTGAAATGAGTTTACCAAGCAGGGGTTCTTCTCTTTTCTTTTTTTGGATGCCTTGAATCGCCTGTGTATCGGTCCGAGTTGCTCAAGTATTTGTATGTAGGAGGGAAGTATATTTTGCCTTCGTTCCATCTAGCGAACACACGTCCATTCCTTTGCTCTATCCTAAGCTGCTAGGATTGATAGCATTTCAAATATCAGGACAAAGATTTATGCTAATTGAAATACTACTAAGTCTTGTACTATTTGTTCAGTGGCTTGCCTGGTCATTCTCTAGAAGAGTTCTCCAGTTTCGCATCTCAACGAGCGCTTTAGCAGCGCGATAGGACAATGCGATTCTGTAGTTCAAATCTCCAAGCCAAATAATTCGACTGCGCCAAGATTCATGGTGATTAAAATTAGGTGACATTGTCCTAACAGGAGCACAGTTTACAATGTGCATAAATGGAATTTGAAGCATTTCAAGGAGACAACATACTCATGCTCAAGAATGGTTTGAGGAGAGTACTCGTCGTCGGTTTCGTTGACCCTTGGGAACCTAGTCTTCCTAAGAATCTCCATGACATCTGAGTTCCTTCTTAGCTCATCACCTTCTTTTTGACCAGATGTCAGATGACTACAAACAAAGCAGAAGCTTGTTTGATGCACTGACATGCTGATTGAAATTGAGCCCTGCATACAAGATCCAATTAGTAAAAAAAGGTGACTAATTCCAAAAAGGACTCATGTATGAGAAACTTTGGTAAGAAAATGTACCTTGTTTCCTAGATATCCCATTAATCCTCTGCCTACACAAGATACCTTAAGATTCCTAACATGATCCCTTAGATCCCTTTTGACCCACACAGTAAGAAAGATTCCAACCATTTGCTTACTTGCAACCAAGCAATATCTTGATTGCCCTCTTTGGCAATCCCTCTCCTCATAAGGCAAAGATCCATTGTAGCACATTGGCGAATAATTCGTGGCCATTGGTGAATCGGCATTGACAGATTCGTCATCAGACGAATCCCATCTATACTCACACACACTAAACCTTCTATCAAGGCTCGGTTGTGGTGCAAGAATGTCATTGTCAACTCTCATACTCCGGCTTAGTGATTGGAAGGATCGACGACGGAAATAGAAAGAGGTCTTTTGTCTTGTTGATGATCCTTCAAAGTTAGCATCACATTCTACAACTGGATCAAGGATTGGTGAAGGCGTTTGATAGTAGCCGCCGCCGCCACCGGGAAGGGTGTTGAGAGTTCTTCTAATAAGGGCAAGCCATTTTTTCGCCGGAACATTGTCTTCTGTACCCAAGACATTGCCAGCGTTTAAAGGAACAATCTCTTGAAATCTGCAGGGCAAAGTATAACAAAAACCTATGGAACTATTTCTTGAAATTGATGGTAAAAATGAAAACTTTAAAGTGAACATGAGAAATGAAATACCCAAGAACATAGATGTCAGCAGGGGAAGAGGTGTGAAGCCAATCTTCAAGATTTAGATGATTAGGAGGAGATTTTCCAGCCACATTCCAAGTAGCTACAAACACCCTAATTGAGAACACCATAAAATTAAGAGGAATTGTAACACTTGATCCTTTAGGTGTACAACATTATTAAACATAGAAGATAGATTGTTCTAGAGTTTAAAATGCACCTGTAGTTGTTCACATCGGTGACTTGAGAGGCCTCTAGATCAATTTTACCACGACAAATCCGATCACAAGTTTTCCTATTTGATCTATCTAAATCACATTCACACCAATTAAAAGGTTATGAAGACACACAAGCAGGAAGTAAAATATAGAATAAGATTTGGGATTCTTTGGAGAATTTTAAATGAAGATCAAAGATGATATGTGTAGTCCAAAGTAATATAATACAAACTGAACCTGTTTTGCTTTTCTTGATAGAGCAACATGCTTCTCTCTCTGAGGAGTTGTTCCTGCAATCTTCATAACCTCCTATAAAAAGTGATATAAATTTTTCAAAATATCATACAGTAAGAAATTTAGGTGGAAATAAAAGGAAGACTTTACATTGTAAAAAATGGGAGGATCATATAACATTGAAATACAAATCAGTTGTGTTGTGTGTACAAAAGTGAAAATTATATGAGCTTTATCAAAGGAAGTTAATTAAGAGTTGTGTGTGATGAAAACATTAATGTGGGTCATTCTATGAAAGTTGAATCTTACCTCCATAGACAACATGATCCTTGTGAAAATCCTCAGCCTTGCTCTTGATACTGAACCATTTCTTAACCAGATTTCTTGGCCAAAATATCTTCGTTTTGACAAGAACCCAAGTCAAAAATCAATCTTCCAAATGCAACAAGAAAACAAGTGTTCCAAAGATGGAGCAAGAAAGACTAATGAGATTGGGCATTTGAGAGTAAGCACCTTGCTCTTTCTGGAGCTTCCATCTGTCATTGTTCCTCCACTTTCATAAGGGGTGCCAATTGTATAATCTGGGTTTTGCTTGGGAATGTAGAGAGAGCTAATAGAGGAAAAAGAAATGCACCCAAAGAATCAAACTGAACAGCTCTCTGAAGTTTGCTCAAGATCTCACCAGTTGACCAATGAGTGTAAGAAAAAGACAGAGTTTTATGGCAAAATTTCTTGTATATCCTCTGCCTTCTCAAGCAACAAAGAAGAGGAATCCAAACAGCAATAAACCAAAGAAAGAGATCAGACAAAGAAAGGAGAAAGAGATTGCAGAAGGCAGAGAAAATGAGTTATAGTCTCTCTGAGATGAGAACAACACAAGGAAAGGAAAAAAAACTAAGTGTGTGAATCCTAGTGTAGAAAACTAGAATAAAGTGCAGAAGTTAGGAATGGGGGAAGAGGTGTGTGTTTATTTCTTTTTTTATGAGCTCTAAAACCAAGGAAGATGAAACATGGGTCTTTGGCTTCCAAAATTTTCTTTGCCCATGAATTCTGATCTCTTATGTCACTTTATGTTATTCATCTAATGGAAGACTTCGAAACTGAAACGCATAGTTCAAAATTAGTAAGTTCATTAATGGAGGGAGATAGGTCATCCTTTTCACATTTTTTTATATTGACTGATAAGGTATTGGTTTGTTTGTGTTCAAAACGAAAAACAGTATGAGCTTATTTGTGTTTTGAATCCTACACACCTTATCATTAGACATTTGCAAGTATTAAGTGCATCTAGTATTAAACGTTATCCTCTTAAACATTATCAAACATATTTGAGTTCGAATCCCCTTGATGACATGTATTATCGTACTAGTTTGGACATACAACGACATAAAGTGATCTAAGCGGAGTAGTCAAAGGCAAGATGAAAAGAAAAAGAAAATAGACATTATAACATAAGATGCGAAGTATGCGGTGAACTAATTGTAGGATGTACTAAAAGATGTTCAAAGGTCCGAATTCGCTAGCTAACTCCACCCCTTCACTTGCTAAGTGAATTCTCGCCTTCCTTTCTTTGATTAGGTTGATTCCACAAATCAATCTTAGCCGGTTTCATTAGGTCACGAATCCTGAATTGGTCACCATTTGTAAGGCAAAGTGTTTAGATGATGAAAATTAATGAGATTTTTTTTTGGTTTCTTCTAACCAACCAAATGCAATAACTGCCCGGACCCACATGTATCTTGGTGTAACTGCTGCCCGTGGTCAGCTCAGTCATATCTAGTTTGGTTTGTCTCAATATACCAAAACAGAGTTACAATAAAGAATATGAAAAGGGTAGTTCTTTTTTAATCCACCTTCAATTCTAGTTATATCCATTCTCTACATATGATTTTCAGTTTCACTCTATCAATCCTCTTAGGTTTTTTGGAAGAAAAGAAGAAAGTGAAAGTGCATATGAAATTTTTGTGGAGTAGGATCAATTTGAGAAAGAGAAGTTAGTTGTATAGTTGAATGCTAAGCAATACACTCTGCATACACATTATGCTGTTACTAATAAATGCCAAGCATGAACTTTGCATAAGCAATTACTAACAAGTGTTTCTATTATCATCATATTTTAGGTGGGTAGTAAATTGATTACGTATATATAAGAGGTATATTTAATGCTTCAAAAATGGTTTAAGAAATTAGAAATGGCTCTTGGTTTGGAAACAATCACAATTCCAGAGGCTTATCACCTCATACAAGGAATTCATGTAAGAAGACAAAAAAGGAAATGCTTTCCATACCCATTACTTCATTGGATGTTGAAGTGAGATTTCTTTGAGAGTTACAAAGCAATTTGCATGCTTCTCCTAAAAACCTTCAAATTTAAGGTGTTACTTTAACATACTTATATTATTATGATGTAGAATGTTTGGGTACTTCAAAGTTCTAATGCCTTTTTTGACCAAATCTAGACTTAATAGGCTTACATGCCAGTCCAATCTTTAGTGTTCATTAGCTAGGTTAAATGTACAACTTGGTTAATCTTAATTTATGTGTCTCAAGACTAGCCAGTAATCTGTAATTAACTACGGCTACATCACATTAATGTAGGATCTAGATGGGCCAATCAGGAGTTATGACCCTTAATTTGATTATACTATTTGTCTTGATAGCTCACCGCCCACGGGACCTTATTAAATTTCGTGCAATTAGTACTTTAATTTTGATTTAGGGTTTAATTACCAAGACAAAGCATGATGTTATCATGATATTATACTCCGTATTAGTTTACTGTTTGCCCACCTAGCTAATACAAAGTGATTTCTTGGATTAAGCTTGATTTCTCTCTAATACTCATAATTTGACTGATCTTGAACACATGCCATTTTGTTGAAGACTGCGCCATGTTGCTTGCCATTTTAGGCTTTAGTGTTTAGACATTAGACCTATCAAATTATAGTGGTTTTTACAACATTTAGTTGCTAATACACAATTAGGAATCCCTAGCACAAATTAATAAACATAGTTCTTAGATTTGTTGCTAATTTTTTTTTCTAAAAAGAAAAAAAATAGGCAATTTCGAAGTTGCAAAGATTCAGACTTTCAAGCATTGCCCATCTGCCAACAAAACCAGATCAATTGACAAAACAACATTTGAATTGATGATAAAATGTGATACGCTTTTGTACCTTGAAGCAAACTTACCTTCTTTACTGGGAAGACAGGAAACACAGGATTCTGTTTTTTTGTTTTCTTTATATTCTGTTTCCTTTTATCCTTCTTTTTTCAGCTTTACAAAATACATCATGCTGGCAGAATCCCAAAAAAAAAAAACAACTGTTCCTTGAGTAAATTTTAAAATTTTTGGGCATTTTCTACATCATGGGGAATTTATTCTGGCATTCTCTTCATCATCTGCCATGATGAGTACTGAGATCTGAGAAGTGAGATAGTGGGGTAGCATGTTTTCTATGAGTTTTGTGTAATACATTTTGCTTTCTTTGATGCATATACTGTATACAAAAATCTTGATTTCTCCAATATTGCAAATTACTAAACTTGCAAGCGCACTAGGTACAAATGCATAAACCAAACCTGGAGTTCATTTGTTACACTTACCAATTCATCATAAAACACACAACTCCAAAAAATGTCTTTTTGTATAGAGGTGAATATGTTTAACATGAGTTGCAAATCAAAAAACTTTGGACACAGTCAAAGATTGACCAAACAATACACCATATATACAAATCTGCAAAATAACAACTACCATGTCAAGTGGGTGTTTAATGAGATTGCTTAAAGCATCATTCTTTCCTGTAATTACCCATGTTTGAACCTCTATTGAGGAGCCTAACTATCTAATTAGGGTTTGGTAGCTATGCACAAAAAAAGAGGATATTTCTCAGAATACAGCAAGTGATGGTCTCATATCAAAGAGGGTGAATCCCAGATGCAGAAACAAACACAAGAAAAGCAATAGGGGAAAAATGACGATCAGGCAAGATATCAGCTGAACAAGTTGTTCTTGTGCTGTGCAATCTGATATGATTTGCTGACCAAACAGTGAGGTCAGCAATTTTGTCCCCTTCTGTTTGTTTTCATTACCATTTAGGCAAACCCACAGACCTGTGTATTGTTTATTCCAGATGAACACCATCATTCATGAAAAGCCTGCATTCCTACGTGCAAGGGGAACTTAAATTGCTAATTGTCAAAAGTTAAAAACAAGATGATATGAACCAGGAAACAATCCGATTCAAACCTTAATTGTTTTGACTTCATTGACAGGTTTAACCTAAAGCTGAATGAAGTTTGAAGATAATATTTATATATTTCTACCCTCCCAAGCCTGCAGAGAGCAATTTAATCTCCAATGGACAATAATAAAAAGTGGATTTTTCATGGAGTTCAGTTCTTTCAATTGACTCTGAAGCAAAGATGTTGTCATTGTCCTTTTGCCTCTTACTTTGGGTAAATCTTCCATCACTCCCAAAATTTAGCCATCAAATCAAAGAGGTCATTCTGTGAATCATCATTTTCATCTCATTTCAAACCTCATATAAACAACTGATCTACACTCTTTTCACTTCTGCTGTCCTATTAATTGTATCATGATTGTTCAATTAGCTCCTCTCAGGACTTGTTCTACATTACCCACAAAAGTTTACTACTTTCAGCAAATACCATATAAATTACAATCACTTTAATAAATTACAATTTTTGAGACCTTGGCAGTTGCCAGCTAACGTATCATGGAAGCACTTAAATTGGGGAAATGCAGAATAGCAATACTGGAACAGTGTGAAGGAATTAAGTACTATAAAATATGCATTACCTAGTCTGCCAGCACAGGAGCAACGCATAGAAGAAGCAAACAGGAATTAAACACAAGACTTGTGATTCAAGAAAGAGGAATGCAGTTTTTGTGCAGGTAAAAGACAGTTGAAAAAAAATTACCTGTGTAAATTTCCATCTGAATTTCACTTCACCCTTGCTGCCATCCTTTTTGATTAGTGTGCTTGTTTTTGTTTTTCTTCAGTTCAAACCCACCAGCCACAGAGAACACTCAAGTTCAATAGTACTTTGAATAAAGATAATTAACCTGGTTCAATGGTTCACATCTTTTTGGAAAATTAAATAAACCTATACTGGCTAAGATAGATCCTAAATAACTGCTCAGTAATTTTCACTCTGCCAATATATAAATGGAGTCAAACGAGATTTTACTGGTTGTCATGGCGATGAACTATGATAGTATGATCACATGAGCTTACAAGCTGGAGAATGCAGAGAAACTAATTGAAAATCCCCCAGAAAAAACTAAGGTGTTCAGTAAGTAACACCATGCGGAAACTGGCGGAAACTGAGTCAAAGCCCAGAAATGAATCAAAAGCAGCAAACAAAAAAAAGTTTGTTTGCAAGATTTTTTTTTTGATAGATGTTTGCAAGATTTTGCTATAACATTTAGCTGATTATAAGATTGGCAACATAGTTCTAATAGTGAACAATAAAGTTACATTCCTGAATGAGTGTTCATACAACGAATGGACCTATGCCAATATATTGTTGCAGGGGTTCATCCCACCATGGTGCGCTTCCGGCCTCTCATTCTCACTGTAAAATTTCAGAGCATTAGTAGGAACAACAAACAAAAGATAAGAAAAGGAGAATGAAATTGGTTATGCCAGGAGTGAAATTATATATAGAGGAGAGAAAGAGAGAGTGACCTTGAGCCAGCTTGTTCAATGTGGAGCAATATTGCTTAGATGACTTCCTATATGCTGCAAGCACTCGATCCATCTACATAAACAATGTAATGGAAATTAGAGGGATCAATTCTTTTCACACAAGAATCTGTTTTGCTATTGAAGGAGCATATGTACAAGGGTGGAATTTTAATTGATAATCTTCGAACAAATATCTAGTGCATATGCTGCTCAACAACATGCTTTTAAAGACACAACATAATCCTTGAACATATTAAAAAAAATTAAATCATTGACAGATTAAACCATATATGATGATGCAAACAGGGATCAAAAGGCTGATCAATATTGCGTAAGTAATTGTCCACTTCAAGTAACTTAATACTTACCCACAAAGAAGGAAAATACCCTAGAAATCAAAGTAGGTACAAGGGGATTTAAGTTGCCTACCACTTCTCCACAGGAAGAATGCATGGATAACAAGGCTCGTTCAAGCACGTACAAGTCAACTGCTTTATCTTCTGCTAAAGCGGATATAAAGCTCAATCCGAAGTCAATCAGGACCTGTAATATTTCGAAATGGATGTTAGACAGCAAGCACTGGAGCCCATACTATTTAAATCCACTTTTTCATAGAACAAGAAATCATGGAAAATCTAGAAGCATACCAGCTGATTAGTACCATCACGGATCAACATGTTAGATGTAGTTAAGTCACCATGGACAACATCACCATCATGTAGTTTTGCAATTGCTTTGCCAATCTGAGCGGAGATATCTGCTAATCTTTCTTCATTAACACCATTTGCTCCAAATTCTAGTAGAATGTCTTTCACAGATGAACCCTCTACATATTCAAATGTCAAACCGTGTTGAACAGGGTCCACAGAGTACAAAACTGGGGTGGAAACCCCAAGCTTTCGAGCTTTAGTGTTGCATCTAGCTTCCTGTCTCAAAATTAGAAAGATTTGTACATATTATCACTAAACCACACATTTGAGCATCGAATGCAGAATTCGTTTACAGCAAGTGAACATACCGCATTCAGACGTTTAAGTGTGAGCTTTGAGTCCAAAGAAGGGTGCCTGTACTTCTTTGAGAAACGTTCCTTGACAATGCACCTTTTCCCTACGAAGGTTGATTCAAAAACTCTCTGCAACCATCATATGAAAACATAACCATAATTCAATATGCAGTAAGAGAACACCTAGTCACGTAATGCGCATGAAAAAAAGTATTCTTTGAGCTATTGAGTATTGAATATTATATTGTTGTACTAAACACATGTAAATAAGATTCTCACGAATACTATATGGACATTCACAAAATTACACTTCAATTACTGAATAACAATTCCACGAATAGGATAAAGTGATAATCATGCCCACTTCATAAGATCAAGAGCTTGAACTAATGTCCTTCTCAGCAACAAAGAGATGCAACAGTTTGATATCAGCGCCAAATCTAGTATCAAAATAAACTTGCAGAAAAGAAGGTGACTTTCTTCACTCCCTATAAAAATGAATATCCAGATCCTACAAGTTAAGGGCAATAGCATCAACTCACAGCCTCAGCCCCTTGTTTCACTAGAACGAGAGACCTTCCGCCTTCTGTATCCATAGCCGTATACAGCGTCTAGTATCTACTTCGACAAGTCTACAAAACCAACAAGCCATCACCAAATTGGTCAAGTGTGTATACAAATACAAAAACCTCAAATTGGTAGTGTATATTATGCTCAGCATCCGAAAGAGAATTTCAATGCTCTTTAGCCAAACTAAAGATGTGAGAAAATAAACATAATCAAAGCTACATGTACTAGAAGCTCATACAAAGTCAACTGATTATCCAATTTATTAGGAACTAAATCACCATCATACCAACTCTAGAAACCCTCAAACGGCAAATTTTACGAGCGAGTTTCCTTTTTGATGGAATTCGCGAGAAAATTGAAATTCAGCAAAAATGAAATGCCAAAAATATGAGCAGAGAGGGAATTGAAGACGAACCTTAGAAGTAGAAACCAGAGAGCAAGCTCTTGCAGACGCGAGCTTCGTCCTAAACCCTTGTTAATGTCTTCACTCCGTCTCGGTCTAGTTTCATCAAGTTGTTGTTAAAACGGACAATTGCTGTTAGCACCGACTTTACGGGCCAAGCCCATTACAGCCTTTTTATGCTACAAGTGGACCGAGAGGCCCATTATTTACAACTATTCATTTTAGATCATCAAAAACTTCATATTTCCATATACTCGAAGCTTGATTCACTTTTTCACAAAAAAGTATATTTGTTTTACTAAGGGCTTGGTCTTTTTTTTTTTTTTTTTTTTGTCTTTTTATCATCATGGTATACAAAACAACGAAAATAGGTTTATCAATACTATCAATAATCCCAACCAAAAAAAAAACAAAGAATAATATCAATAAGCATACAATATTTTGGGCTGTTATCTTAGCGAACATTTTTTCGAAGAGATGTAGGTTTTAGAAGAGGTTTTTGAATAAGCATAAGTTTTTATATTCTAAATGTTATAATGGGTATGACATTGCAAGATTTTTTAGAGCTTTTAACATTTAAAATTACCCTGAAAGAAAATGTATCATGAAAATCTTGTTTCATCAAGTACCTATTAGCAAGACTCGCTCGCTTTCATAGAATTCATGCGGTTGGATGGAATAGAGCGCCAAAATTTATATGATCCATTTATATCAAAAAGGTCCATACATGTGTTAGGAGTAGGACCCTTAATAAAGAAGTTTTTTAAGGGCCCTGTTTCAAAAACTTGTGCAAACATACCTTCATTAAATAATTGTTTGTGCAAACATACCTTTATTAAACTAGTAATTTCTAATTAATAATATCGCAGGGGTATGTCCAGTTTTCGGATTAAAAAAAATTGATCGTGTCTTTAAAACTGTGTGCACGAACAAATAGGCCCTGTTTCACGTACTGTTCGCACTTATTGGCCTAAAATTTTTGATACTACGAGTAGTAAATACGAAGCTCGGATTACGCTAAAGTAAAGCTCAGTACAACAAAGATGTCATTTTTAGCGATCGTTTGAAGAAATTGCTTTCATAGTTACGAAAAATGGCGCTTTCATCATTGAAGCTGGTTAATTCGTAATGCAGAGGGTGAAAGAGTTGATCTTTGCAAATTTCAATCGCCATCGCACATAATTCTCCTCCAATTTTGCATTTGATCCTTCCCAATTTCAGTCTACGTCAACATGCGAATTCGATTCCATCAAAAATTAGGGTTTCGCGCCGGTTCAACAAGATCAAATTTCTACTAAAATTAGATCGATGCAAACCCTTCTGACGTTTTACACGCCAAAGGGCAATGATTTCCATTCGCATTCATCACTAGAGGGTTGGCCACATTTCGTACTGTTCCACGCCAAAGGGATCCATGTTGAAAGCGAGAGATGAGGATGAATGGTTGTGCAATGGAGGCAAAGGGAATAAAGGTGCTCTTTTTCTGGTCAGCACTCATCAACTACCAAACAAAATGCCTTTCAAAGAGTTTGAAATTCTACGACCCATTAATTCCCTTACCTCAATTTCCTTCTTCTGTTGCAAATTACTTTAGCTCAAGTTCTTGGGAGGATTTGGTTTGTCACAATGTGGAAACTTTGAAGATGAAAAGGGTTTACATTATATGATGATGGTTTAATCAAGAGGCTCGAGCCCACAAGCACGCCTAGCCTGGCTAGCTCTTCTTGGTGGTGGGTACTGATTTGTTTGTTTAATTGATTGGTCCCAGTCTGATCTGAGCTAAGTCTGAGACTCAGCTTTGTACTCTCCAACAATGGCAGGGGTGGGGGAGAAGGTGGAGCACAGGAAAACTCTCAGGGTTGATGGGCCAATTTATAAGGGTAATGGACAAAAAATTGCCATCAGTTTTATCTGATGAAATTGTCTGCAACTGGTTCTAGATGGTGATAACACTTCAAGAAGTTGCAACACCTTCTCAATTCTGTCACTTTCTTCTTCTGATGATGATTATTTCACGCCTCTTTAATCAACTAAAAATCAGGGCTTGATTAACTTTGAACCACTTTGGGGGTCTCGGAATTTGCACTGAACTGTCAATTTTTTTTATGTCATTGACAAGCTCTTAGCCTTGAGTAACTAAATTTAATCTCACTTTAACCTTGGATCACTTTGGTGAAATTACTGTTCATTATTGACAGCCCCATTATACAACTGTCATAAAGTTTTTATGGGTGTCAAAGAAGTTAATGAACAATGCTCTTTATTTACACTTCCCACTCTGAGGCTTACTCTTTTCACCATCTGATTGGAAGTTATAAAAGCTGAGAATTCCTAGCCCTAATCTGTTTTCTTGATTGAGCTACTTTTGTCTTTGTGTGAGTACAGGAGGGACAAAGTTTCAGCCTATCTTCCGCCTTTGACTGTACCCACAAAAGAAACCCAGCTCACTAGACTACTACTCATCAGATCAATCAGACTATAGAGAGAGGGAGGGAGTCCAACCCTGCCATTTAAAAAAAAAAGTGCCCTCATCAAACCAACCCACCATAACCCAGACTCCACACAAGCCCCAAAAGGAGAGGGAAAAAAGAACCCAGAGCTTCAAAATCCATGGAAGACACAAAACCAATGCTGAAGTGTAACAGCAACACTAACAACGGTGGAAATAGTAGTAGTAGTAGTAATGAAGCTAGCAAGCTTCCAGAGAGCCCAAGGCTTCCAATGGAGTTCCTCTCAAGGTCATGGAGTCTCTCAGCTCTTCAGCTCTCAAAATCCCTTTCCCACTCTCTTCCTTCTTTGGTCTCCAAGAGTGGTATGATGAGTTCTTGTGCTACTCCACCTATAATGGAAGAAGAGTACGCAACTCCAGAAGAAGAGTCATACTCTCACTCTCACTTTGAGGAGTTCCACAACAACAAGCAAAGGAACAGCTTTGCTGGCAACTCTTTCTCATTTGCTTCTACTGTCACCTCTCAGCTTGTCCTTGAGCGTATTATGAATCAATCTGTGAGTTTTGACCATTTCATCTGTTTTCTTTTCATGGAGCATGACTTTTACAGAGAAGTCTGAAATGGGTTCTTTGGGTTTATGTAGGAAGTTTCACCATTGACATCAGGAAGGCCTTCTTGTAGTGACCCATTGCCTTTGGGGAATGGAGGACAAAACTGTGGTTCTATTGCTGATCAGTTACCGTTAGACAGCCCTCCTCTTTCTCCTCCTCATCACCATGATTTTGATTTCAAGGTTTTGCCTCTGTCTCCTCTGTGTTTAGATAGCTCTTTACTGTTCAATTTCAGAGATTCACAATTCAAAGTACCAAGAAAGCTTTTTGGTTTGCTTTTGTATATGATAGTGTGGTGTCCAAATTCCTATATCTTATTATGACTTGAGTAAATATGATTATCTTATAATGCCTTTTCCCGCCATTTTAGACTTTTGCAGCTTTGCACATATTGCTAGAAAACAGTAGTATAGTAATTGTGGGCCAAGCGGACCCGGATGTAGCCAATTTCTTACCAGTTGTTCTAATTGTTTTAGTTGTAAATTTGTAATCAAATGAAACCGGTGAAAAATGTTTTTCATGCTTCAACCACCAGCTATGGTTTAATGTGTTTTTTTCACCCTCAAGTGACATGAATGAGGTAAATGTAATGACTTATGTTCTGAAACTGCTCATTCATCCTTGTCGTTTTAAGAAGGAAGAAAAGCGTGGTGTTTCACTAGCTGTACATATCTGTGAATTCATACTACTCCCTCCGTTTCACAATAATTGTCGTTTTAGCACTTAAAAGTTGTTTCATAATATGTGTCGTTTTAGGTTTTCAAAGTGATTTATTAGGGGTGAATAATGATAATTTTTATTGGAATGTGTATTTGTTGACTAAAGTTGTTCATTCATTGGCCAAAAAAATGTAATGAGTGGTAAGATTAAGAAAAAGTTGTAAGTTTTATAGTGAATGATTGTTTTTCTTAAAAACTGTGTTAAAAGCTAAAACGACACTTATTATGAAACGGAGGGAGTACTATTCTTGGTTGTATAACTTTTTTTCTCTCAATAATTTCTAACACTTGGTAGGGTCATGTGAGAAAACTTTAAAGGTTAGTAAGTAGGTTGTGTAACCTCATGTGAAGCTACAACCAAAGATGGTAAACTAAAGTTGCTTTGCTTGAGGTAAAAGGGGTTTCAAAAGAAGGGAAATGTTAAAGAAAGGGGGAAATTTTATGGGAAAAGATTCACACTGAAAATAGCCACAACTTTCAACTTTGTCTCTTCAAGAAATTGAGTGAAACTGACTCTTTTTGACTTTTTTTCCTCCTTTAGTTTTTGTCTTGCTTTGAGTTTCAATGATGATGACAATAAAGCATGCCATAATGACCATAAAAGCATGCCATATTTATTTGAGTTGAACTAATGATCTCTATCTTCACTATGGTATGTAATTTCACCTTTTCAGATCCGTGATAATCCGTTTTGAAATATGGCTTATCCTTCACAGTTTCAGTGACCAAGAAGCATGAAAAATGCGCCTCTACCTGTCTCTTACTTAAACTTTAAATAGCTTGACTATTGTAACGTCCGTTATAAGGCCAAGGAGAATGGTGTTTCTCCAATGTGATCAAATATATTCATAACGGTTTGATTTTCAGGGGCTTGTTGAATGAGTAACTTGCTGTTGTACTGGGAAATCAATGTACTTGTAGGGCGTTTTGAAATGTTTCTGATCTGAGCATTTATCTTTCCTACCTGCTTAAGTTAACCCAGAAAAAAGACAGAAGACCCATTTTTACTTTTTTTTTTTGTTTATAGCGTTATTAGCTGTTCCCTATGCAGTTTCACCATCCACATTTCCTCCTGGGTCTACCTGATTTTCCCTGTGAGACTTCTGAGCAGTACAGGGGTTCCAAATCAATCAACTATTTTTACCCTGAGAAAACCAAGTCAGTTTTTATCTGAAATTGGTAGTGAAAGTACTTGTTCACCTATTCTAGCTAATACCAATACATAAAATCATTTGCATCTCTGATACATCAAACTATACTGACTTACCAAGCACTTACCTGATCCATCACTATGAGTGTACCCTTACCAATACTTAACAAACCAAGATCTTCTAAAACACAACGCCTCATCTTTAAGTGTAATGTCTTGATGCAGTTTCTGAGCTACAACAGTACACCCAGGCTTCAGATTCCAACAGGCCGGGTCGGCCCCACAAACCCAAACAGCGGTGTCACTGGAGGCGGCGGTGGAGGGAGCGGTAAGACGGTGGGGAGGTGGTTAAAGGAGCGAAGAGAGAAGAAGAAAGAGGAGGCTCGGGTTCAGAACGCTCAGCTCCACGCAGCTGTCTCGGTGGCTGCTGTGGCGTCTGCTGTAGCAGCCACTGCAGCGGCCACAGCGTCTGCCTCTGCTGGAAAAGACGAGCAGTCTGCATTGACCGACGTTGCCATGGCCTCTGCAGCCACGCTGGTGGCTGCTCGGTGTGTGGAGGCTGCTGAGGCCATGGGAGCAGAGCATGACCACCTTGCGTCCGTGATCAGCTCTGCGGTTAATGTTCAGTCCCATGGCGACATCATGACACTCACTGCAGCTGCTGCCACTGGTAATTATGAGAACAGAACTTGATCAGTTTCTTACTTGTTAACTTATTCGGGTCTGGTTATTGAGTCTGGTCGATTCGGGTCATTTTCATCTCTTGTGTATCTAGCTCTTCGAGGAGCAGCAACGTTGAAGGCGAGGGCGATGAAGGAGGCCTGCAATATAGCAGCTGTACTGCCTGTTGCTGTGGAGAAAGGACTTGGAATCAAGGCTGAAAAGAATGGCAATTGCTTTACCCGAAGTGTTCACGGTTCGTGTGGAGCATTAGATGATCAGAGTTTTGTTGGCCTGTGTAATGAAGAGCTCCTAGCTAGAGGCGCCGAGCTTCTCAAACGCACTCGAACAGGTCCCACTCAAACTCTTGCTTCTCGCTTAAGTTCTTCCACTGGAAAGTTGGTTCAGTAGACAATTTGAAACTCAAATGGCTAATTTGCAGGTGACCTCCACTGGAAACTAGTATCTGTTTATCTAAACAAAGAAGGCCAGGTTTGAATCACATCCAGTCATCCACCTATCACAACCTCTATTTAAGCCTTGCATTGTATTGGAGAATGTGTAAGACTCTTAGAAAGACTGAATTTCCTTGCTTACTGCAGGTGATTTTGAAAATGAAAAGTAGACATGTGGCTGGCGCCCTCACCAAGAAGAAGAAGAGTAAGCATGACAGTCTCTTTCAGCTTTGTTCTTAAAGACATTTTTTTGTGATTGTCATTATTCTTTAAAAACTGTGTTGATCAAAATCTTTTATTGTGGGAACAGAGGTGCTAATGGAGGTCTGCAGCAACATGGCAGCATGGCCAGAGAGGTATCACATAGAGAGTGGAGAAGATCGGTGCTACTTTGGGTTGAAGACGGTGACAAACCGAGTGATTCAGTTCGAGTGCAAGAACCAAAAGGAGCATGACATTTGGACCCAAGGGGTTTCTAGGCTCCTCTTCCTTGCAAGAGAGAAGAGCAACAACAAGCTAAGCATGAGAAACCTCTCCATTGGATCATCCTAAGCTATTTTAGATAGCATCAAAGATAAAAGCACTTAATGTAGCCATGTTATAGCTATTCTGAAGTTCAGGTTTTGTTTGTTTACTTCTTGGTTGACCTGCACTACAGGATCCTGAAGCATATTATAAAACAGTAAAACCGGTGTAGCATTCTAAACAGCACTTAATCAGGATATTCCCATGAATAGCTAAGATAAATGGCACAGTAGTTCACACAAACATGACAATTGCTCTCCATCACATTCTGCTGAAATCAAGTCAGTATAACCATGCTGAAATCAAGTCAGTATAACCAAAACTGGCAAGTGATTTTTTTTTAAAAAAAATTACCCACCTTTCTTTAAATGGTTCAAAGTTATTGGTGTGATTAGTAATTTAGTACACAATGTAAACATGCAAGTTGAAGTCTTCACGTTTGATCCATGAAGAAACCCAATCAAGAAATTAATTAAGATCTCTTTGTGAGTAAATATATTGTATTAACTTGAAATACTTTACCAAACATATTATCAATTCATCCCCATATGTTTACATTTGGTTCTTCAAATTCTCAAGGTTTCAAGCTATAGATCTCGCACCTCAGTGAACAAAGTTCAATATAAAGGGACGTTTGTTTCCGCTGGAGCGTAGATGTAGGTTAGTTCCAATTTTTGATTCATGCATGTTTTTTTTACCTCTCGATTTCCACCAACATGTTGAGCCCAATGATCGAATGCTAGCTAATCTTGTTATTGCATATATGAAGGTGTTTTTACCTCTCAAATAGTATTTACTAGCTAATGACCCGCACCATGTACGGTGGTGTTGTTTTTTATTATTATTTTGTATATGAATTTACTATAATTATAAATATTATCATATGTCTAGTTTCTTTAAAAACGATGCATATATATCTTTTAGGTTATAAAACGACATAATTCTCATATATCATCAAATATTTATAGTTAATATATTTGATATAAAAATATATTTATGGAAATATTTATAAAAATATAAAATATTTTAAAAAATATTTTAAAATATTATTTTACTTAAAAAATGATGTAGTGTAGATATAGTGGTAAAATTTTCTACTATTGATGATTTTAAGAAAATCTTATAACGAAATTACGATAAAACATTTATAACTAATATACTATTTAATTAAATGGGTGAAATAAAAAACTTTAGGATAGATCCATTTATCAACTAAATAGGTAACCATATAAGGATAAGATTGAGATTTATACATTAGGATATAATTATTAATTAAACAACTCAAAATCTAAGATATAACTAATATTTTAATCAAATATGTATAAGATTAAGATTACATATTATGATAAAACTATAATTTGATAAAATAATATTTTAGATAAAGGAGCAATGTGATGTAATATGACATGGTATATTATATCTTTACAATTTATATAAAATTAAGATAAGTAGTAGAAAAAAATTATAGAAATTGAATAGTAAGCTGGACGGTTAGGGCCCTAGGGGTGATGTGGCGTGCTACACTTATCTATTACTCCGTATATCTTTTATGTGATATATAAAAACTTCATAGTACGTAGATTACACTTACCAATTATATCTTTAATATAATACTGTATATAAATATTTCATGATATAAAGATAAATTTTCTAAGTATTAGAAAGATAAAATTTTCAATTTAATAGGTGATAAAATAATTTATAAAAATATATTATTTTAATAAAAGGGGTGATGTGGCGCAATATGGTGACGGAATTTGCTTCCGCTTTAGTATATAGTAATAGATAGATAGATAGATAGACAGATAGATATTAGACCCATGCTAAATGGTTGAGTTGGTTAGAATTGGTTTTGGATTAGAGTTCAAGCTAAGAAAAACGAATTTGGATCCTTGCAGTTATTTATGGGTCAATTAGGTCAAGTTAAACCAATTTCACTTGGTCCCAAAGAGCTTTTAATTTTCGCGTGATAATCCTCACAAATTAAATTAATTCGCCTCGTACCCATGTTGTTAAGTTCAATCCATTAGCATTATATTTAGATTACAAAAAATAAATATAATTAAACAGATAAATAATCACAAAAACCTTTTCATCCTCTACGTACTCATCAACGACACAAGAGAAATTTTGAAGCTACACCATTAGAATAAGCTGAAATGAAGGGGGAAAAGATCAACAGAATGTAGAATTTTCTTGCGGCCTGAATACTTGTCAAATATCAATATACATCTTGAGTGTTGCAAAGCTGTAAACATATCAAGTTCATGAAAGACAGCTTCATGAACAATTAGAAAGTCCCAATCATCAACTCATCAACTGTTTTTTTTTTACCTCATCATCAACTGTTAGTAACAAAGCAATAGCCTAATTATGATCAACTTCTAATACTATATTTTGAAAGGTTACGATTATATTAGAGGAGAGAGAATTTACAACAACCAACAGCTCATGAAGAGCAAAGTTTGATTACAAGTACGACCCGTCAACAAAAAAGGGTAGAATTCTAATTTCTAAAGACCAAGAGCATTAACTTCTAATATTGAATATAGAATAATCGTTGATCAAGGATATCAAATGCTAATTAACATGAACTACTGATAGCATTTACTTCCTATAGGAATTACATACTCTCCACGATTGAACCCAAAATTTTCAGAAGCTAAAATTTCTTATATTGAGTATAGAATTGTTAAATACGTACGTACCTCAATAAACTTTTTTTTGAAGGTCATTATCATCGTCTTAGTGCAATTTTATCATCAAAAAGCGAATTAGACCCTCAGGCGAGTCGTCGCAGTCTGTTGGGTTATTTTCACTGACCAAACCAAAATTAGCAAGTTGTATATGGGTGATATGGGTTTCCTAGTGGATTTCGTTGATCAGGTGTAGCCGGGTAGGTATTATTTAACCCAATTGTAAACATCGAGAGTATTTTTTTTAAATATATACAATCAAATCTAAGTATTAAAATATATAAAGACCGGTCCGGTCCGGTTTTGGACTATAAAGACCGACTTACATGTTTTATTGCAGAATTTTAATACTTCAATGAATAAAATTGGTTATGGTAAGACCGATTTAAATGTTTTGTTGTAGATTTTTACCATCTTAATGTTAAGAAATGATTAAATTACAATCTTGTTCCCTTTTTCAATTGTAAATATATAATAAGTAAGTGATACAATTTGATTTTATATATCAAATCTAAGTATTAAAATACATTTTTATGCATAATTTTGAAAAAATATATTTATTCCGGTCTAATCGGTCAGGACCGTAAAACTCCAGTCCGGTCCAGTCTTGGACCGTAACCCAATTAATACAAAAACCATGGACCGTAGATCGGACCGAATCCGTCCCGGTCTTAGACCGAACCGTAATATTCTAGTCCGGCCTCCCGGTCCGGTCTACATTTGCACAACCCTAACCCTAGTTCCACTCCCATGTCTCAATCATTCTCCTTGGTGACCGGTAAGTGCTCCAGCTAGATCACCACTCCATTCACTATCTTCGTGCTTTACTATAACATAATCCTCTTGATTTTTTATAGTTAATTAAGGTAAGGATTGTATATATAGTATATCTTTATGTACCAACAAAATTGTAAATATAGATTTCATACTTCTTTTGAATGCATTACAATTTTTACATTTTTAATCTTGCATTTGGGATTGCACTTTTTTTTTCCAGACTATGAGTTTTTGTTGATTTGAGTTGGACCTTATAAATTAGTAAGTTTTTATATGGTTTATGCGTGAAAATTATCTCAAATTATAAATTTTGCCTAGCATCTTGGTAGGTTTTGCGGATACTCAACCCACCCAATTACCCAACGGATGATGGAGGAGGTGGATGTGCGCGATGAATTTTATGGGTGGTGGATGGATTGGGTGGAATATTTTATTCTTGGATGGGGTGATGAAAATGGCTCATCCACCCATAACCCGATCCATTTTCATTCTTAGTTGGCAGGTTTGTTGATGGGTAAACCTATAGATCTTCATCATCATTTTCTAATTATATATCACTGTTGACACAATTTTTGGCATATTGAAATCAACAAACAAATTTGATATATAGTATATATTATAACGTTGAAAAGATACAAACTTATTTCATATTCTAATAAATTTATACTATATACTAAAGTTGTATCTTTTAAAGCCACCATATTTTATGTATATATTCTATACATATTTAAGTCATATTATGTATACATAATATCGAATCAATTTTTTGCTCAAAAAAATATTGAATCAATTTTTATTTAGCAGAATTCTTTCAATAGAATAATTTTGTATGTTATTATTTTATTAAAGATCCTTATTTAAATCAAATTGTGTATACGGTCAATTGATTTTTTTTACATCAAATCACGATCTCGAATAAAAAAAAGTTGTCAATACCAAAATATAATTATATAATATTATCATGTATTATTTTATCAATTAAACTATACATTAAAAAATATTGTCAATCATGTCCCGTACAGGTATGGAAAACCAACTAGTTCTATTAATACGAACACCACTCTATAGAGGGAAGAGCTGATTAAAAGTCGAGCTATTATTTTATTTTATCTGTTTCACAATACATGTAGCGGTTTTTTCTTATCTCATCTAAACTTGTCCTTTTAATATTATTTTCTCCTTTTTCCCAACTTCATTCTTAGTATTAATCACCCTATAATATTCTATTATGCTTTCAATGTCTTTTACTTTAATTTAAACATTATTTTAATAGGGATGATTTCAAAAAAAAACTTATTAAATTTATGTGCAAAATTGCAAAAGGCTTCAAGGGTATGTATAGTGAATTTCGAGGAACAAACTTACTTCATCTAGAACGAGAGTTTGGTCAATGATACCCTAATTAAAGTGTCTAGTGATTTGCCCCTTTGACTTATGTTGAGAGGTCTTGTATGAGAGCTTAAGTCGGTTTAGCGACAAAGCGCACCAAAGTGAAAGGGAGTAAGAATCAATCATCTGAACTATGTTCTAATCGAGGGAGGGCTTTTTGGAGACATCGTGTAGTTGAATAGTGACACTCGTGGGTTGGACATACCTATGACCTGAGGGTGGTATTTCCAATGTCATATTGTTGGGACATCGTTAGAGATACTTAAGTCAATAACACTGAATCAACGATATTCGTCTTTAGTTTTGATAATGACAAACTCTTTGTGAACCAACCATATCCATACCAAACTAAATTCATAATCTAAGTTATAAAATTTAACTACGTAATAGAATTGTATGCTTGTTATCTTTTTTAAGATAACGTCATTATCATCTTACCGTACATAAATATTTTTAATAAATTTGTAATACATTTTTTTAATCCCACAACCAGTAAAATATAGAGATTTGTATAATATATAAATCTTAGTTTTAAGCTTAATCTTATACATATTTAATAAAAATATTAGTTATATCTTAAACTTTGAGTTACTTTCTATCCTAATATATAAATCTCCATCCTATCATTAGGTTACCTATTTAGTTAATATTTTAATTTATCCTAAATATTTTATTTAAAAAACTCATTATTACCCATTTACTTAAATATTATATTAATAATAAGTATAATTTTCGTAATTTTGTAGTGAAAGTTTCTAAAAATCATCATTAGTAGCAAATTCCGCCAAATTTTTATTTAAATAATGTATTAATTATTTTTCTATCGTATCATATTGAAATCCAATAATAATACTAATAAAAAATTAGATGATATATTCACTAGACCTGTCAATCGGGTCGGGTCGGGCGGGTTCGGGTCGGGTCGTTCCGGGTTCGGGTCGAGTTCGGGTTCGGGTCAATCGGGTTACGGGTCAAACTAGGTCGGGTCACTTCGGGTTTCGGGTCGGGTCGGGTCAACCCAACGGGTCAAGAGTTTCAATTTTTTTACCAAAATTTAAATAAAATATTATTTAAATAATAAAATATAATAACAATATATTATTTTTAAATATTTTAATAATAAAATATATCATAATTTTCCAAAATAAACTTTATATATTGTAATATAATTAAAACCTTTGAGTGTACAATTACCCGTCAATCTGTCATTTCATTATATTAGAGTGTATTCTAAAATAAGTTTTCCGCCTTATAGATTTCTTGACCCAGCGGGTTGACCCTGACCCTAACCCAGAAACTTTCGGGTTTACCGGGTTCGGGTTCAAACTGGGTTTCGGGTTCAAATTTTCGGGTTGAAACCCAGAAATTTCGGGTCGGGTCGGGTCGGGTTTTCGGGTCGGGTCAGCTTTTGACAGGTCTAATATTCACCCTAGATATATCTGTAAGATTACACATGGATTATGTTTTAGATATAAGATAGATTTCTTATTAAGATAATGATTCTTTAATATATTTATATGATATTTATATATGTCTTATTTAATGATTTTTTTACAACATAATAGCATATATACAAGATAATTTGGTTATATATTTTTACTTAATTAAATATTCTCTATATTTTAAAATATAATACTATATGAATCCAAATTTTATTTTATATTATTGATTTATTTATATAATTATTTTATGTAATTTAATTTAAATTTCAAAACATTTTTATCAATTTGTTTGATAAAATTTAATAATACATTATATATATGTTTATGTGTAGGTATGTTTAAACCATTAATATATAATACCATATTTTTATATAAACATTTGATGATATATGGGAATTATGTTATTTTATAATTTAAAAGGTATGTACCGTTTTATAATAAATTAGACATATGATAATATTTGTAATTATTATAGTGAATTCATATATATAAGATAATAAAAATAAAAATACCCCATACATGGTGCGGGTCATTTGCTTGTTCCTATCTAAATTGAAAACCGTACATATGTTATCCATAATTTTAATAAGGTTAATCGGTAGTACCCGAAATTAATCATACATGGTCTTGACAAAATAAAATAAATCATTTTTATGTATATAATTTATACTTTTACATCCAACATAAAATAGTTGTTTTATGGACTAAGTTACATTTTCAAGTTTAATTATATTACTTCAATTTAATTATCATACTATATATATGCGATAGCAACTAAATTATAATCCAAATATATTTTTATTTACGATCACTATTAATTTTAATCATACAACCGTTTTCTTTTACCTTTAAACTATTACATATGTTATAATCAAAATGACTAAATAACATTATTTTATTTGTAAAAGCATAATATTATTTACATTGACGATTGATATAAACCATTAACATAACCCATTGACCTACTCGTGATTGGGTTTAGGGGGTGCACATGAGGCATGGCCTATTCAAGATCTCAATTCGGATTTTGATTTGTAGCATGAGCATTGTTTATACTCATGTGACACTCCACTTGCTTTCCATACTCCGTTAGGTAACACCTAAATAAAGATAAAATTGGGAGATGAAAGATGAATCGACCACTTTCATCTAGTCACAGGCGCGTTCGGGAAAGCTAATTCAGCTAGATGAAGATGGCAATTTCAGCTAATTTCAGCTAGATTCATCCACTTTTAGCCCCATATGCTCCCAAGCTTGTTGTTTTAGATTTATCTAGATGAAGATGAATAAAAAAATTCACCTTCATGGTGTTACCGAATGGAGCCTTAATATAACTAGACTTGTCAAATGGTCTTCCAATTAGTCCTCCTCTGACAAAAGATGAGTTCGACAAGAGCACATCTCAAATCCTTCCAACTCCAAGAACAGAAGGAGAAATACTTTCTTCCCCTAATCTGAACCCATTCACATTTGCGGAACTTAAGGTTGCTTTGAAGAGCTTCTGTCCTGAGTACTTGCTCGGAGAGGGAGGATTTGGGTGTGTCTATAAAGGATTGATCGACCAACAAACACTCACTTCTACGAAATCCGGCTCCGGAATGGTTATCGCCATCAAGAAGCTCAAACCTAATGGTTTTCAAGGACATTATAAAGAGTGGTTGGTATGTCTATTAACATATAACTAGACTTGTCAAATGGGTTAGGCATTTTCACTAACATACGGTTGGCTTGATGCAGACGGAAATTAACTATCTTAGTCAACTCCACCATCCAAATTTTGTCAAGCTTATTAGGCACTGCATTGAAGGCGATGGCAGATTATTGGTCTACGAATTCATGCCATAGGGAAGCGTAGAGAATCACCTCTTCAAAAGTAAGTCGTATAAAATAATATTCAAGATCTAATATGTACTTTGTTTACACTTGTATTTGTCTTAAGAATACAATCATTGACTTCTTAATTCTATGTATTTACTCTTTGTATTTTTCCATATAGGAGGAGCCCAACCATTGTTATGGGCAACAAGGATCAAAGTGGCTATAGGAGCTACCAGAGGCCTGTCTTTCCTACATGATGATCATATCATACTTAGGGATTTCAAGGCTTCCAAAATTCTTTTAGACACAGTATGTGTAATAATAATGTGCAAGCTAGTTTGGCTAAAATTAACTTTAGTTTAATAGGGTTACTTCTTTTATGAGACAAGAATTCAATCCAAAGCTTTTCGATTTCGGGTTAGCAAAAGCGGGTCCAATAGGAGATCCAACTCACGTCTCAACTCAACGGTACTCAAGGCTATGTAGCGCCCAAGTACATGGCCACATGCCGACTCTTAGAAAGGAGTGACGTTTATAGCATCAAAGTAGTTCTTCTAGAGCTTTTGACAAGACGACTCGCCATTGACAGTAGAATGCAACAGCCGCTTGTAGATCGGGCAAAGCCTTGCTTGAGAGATAAGTGAAAGCTGTTCGGAATGATGGACACCAATTTACAAGGGAAATACCTGTTCATTTCAAGTAGAAGAGGAACAAGTTTCTACCAAACATAGTATTTTACTTCCTAAAAGTTCATCTACAGTTGGCCGAAGCATGTATAAGCATTTCTACCAAATATTATGTTTTTACCAAACATAATATTATTACAGCAACAATATATATTGTAAATATAATGAAAGATTTAATTAGTCTTTATATTGACCAAAAATAAAAAATAATCACGCCACCCAAACATGCATTGATTGCATTCTAGGTATTACATTGTCCATATTGGCCACATAACCGGTACAATCAACCTTTAATTAATTGTTGGTAAGCAGAAACGACGATGGGTTTAATATATTCTCATCCCTTCCTGACGATTGGGGGTCATTTGAACCGTTTATGGTTGTGTCACTATGGCTACCGTTGATTTCCCTCTTCCACACGTGTACAACGTAGAGGAAACCGTCACGTGGAGCAATAACCGTTCACCCTTCTATATATATTGCACACCCACGTCGGTGAATGATATCATTTTTACAATTGCTTCCTTAGGCTTGAAACCTACTTCTTCGTCCCCCATGGCCTCCCACGACGAGGAAGCATGGAAGACCAGGGTCAGAGATAGGGTGGATATGTTTTTCGACTCGTCGTCGAGTAAAACGAGCTGTCCAGGAGAAAAGCCCGTGTAATGCGTGAAATCATCCGGGTTGAAGGAGAAGTGCGTGAGATCTACGAAGAGGACGAAGACAAGTTGAGGGAGATATGGACAAGATGGGGACGGGTGGACATGCTCTCAGAGATATATGGAGTTAGGAAAACTGCTACGAGAGCACCAACAGGCATCTCACATCCATTGTCATCAGAAGGTACATATATATGATTGAGTTCAATGTTCGTGTGATTAGGTAACTTTATTAATTAACTTTTAGTCTCGCTGATCCTTTGGCTCCAGTCTTGCAAGAGCGGGAGACCAACGTTGCTGCACATGGTTCGGCCTCCGAGAATCGGGAGATCACATCGAGGATTCCGACAATAGTTTCGAAAGAACGAAACCGTCTAATCAATGAAACTCTTGCGTTATATATATAATTCTTATAAATGCATGACCTGAATGTCTTGCTACAACACTCCCGTTCTATTTATCATAATATTTTTGCAGTAACAATATATATTGTAATTGTAATAAAATGAAAGATTTAAACTACTATATATGTTATCATCAAAATGACTAAATAACATTATTTTATTTGTAAAAACATAATATTATTTACATTGACAATTAATATAAACCATTAACCCATTAACCTACTCGTGATTGGGTTTAGGGGGTGCACATGAGGCATGGCCTATTCAATATTTCAACTCAGATTTCAATTTGTAGCATGAGCAATCTTTAAACTCATGTGACACTCCACTTGCTCTCCCATGAGCAATGTTTAGGGGGTGCACATGAGCAATGTTTAAAAATGTTCCTCTAATATAGTATATGTTATCTACCTTAAGCTTCGTCTAATTAATTCTTTTCATTTTTACACTTTCTCCTTTCTATACTAAATAACTTCCTCTACGGCTACAATACTTTCTCTCATCCACCATCTTCCAGCCCTTAAACCAACAAAATGAAGAATATTGAAGCGTTGAACTAAAGAGCCAAATTCAGATCTTCTACTTTCAACCATTCTCACATGTGATGCCTATCAACTTGTCATTTAACTTGAAAGATATAAATCAAACATTGTTGTAGTTGTACTATTAGTCGTATGTCAGTATGTGAAAGACCTAGCCTTCACCTAATTTTGTTGATCGTTTTCAAGAATTTTAATTTATTGTGCAACCACACATGCATCATGAAGACATTTCATGTTCATGATGTGTGGTTCATTGAAAGTCAAGGCCTTAGGCCTAATAGCTCCAAAGTACTCATTCTCTCTCAATAATGTTGTTGGTATTCAAAGTATATATTCACTCGTTTTTCCAGCTTAAGCAATATGTTATATGCTTCACAAACTAGTGAAGAAGAAGAAGACGGAAACTTCTCTCCAAGATTCTGAAATCAATTCCTTCACAAATCTCGTTTGCTTCCTCTAACTTTCTTTCTTCCACAACTGTTATATATGTTATGTACCTTAAGCTCCGCCTAATTGATTCTTTTCAATTTACACTTTCTTCTTTTTATACTAAATTACTTCCTCTAGCTACAACTACAATACTCTCTCTCTTTCGAACTCTTTGATCAACATGGGAAACTGTTTATGTTCTTCAGCTCATCCCACTTCTCTTTGATCAAGCATTTCTACCAAATATTATGTTTCTACCAAACATAATTTTGTTGCAGCAACAATATATATTGTAATAAAATAAAATATTTAATTAGTCTTTCTATATATATATATTATATATAATTCTTATAAATGTATGACCTGAATGTCTTGCTACAACACTCCCGTTCCATTTATCGTAATATATTTACAGCAACAATATATATTGTAATTGTAATAAAATGAAAGATTTACCCAACAGAAGATTTAACTCACGTCTCAACTCAACTCATCGGTACTCAATGATATGCATCACCCGGGTACATGGCAACAGGCCGACTCTAAGAAAGGAGTGACGTTTATAGCTTTGGAGTAGTTCTTCTATAGCTTTTGACACGACGACCCGCCATGCATTGGCAATAGAATGCAACAGTCACTTGTAGATTGGGCAAAGCCTTGCTTGAGAGATAAACGAAAGTTGCTCGGAATCATGGACACCAATTTACAAGGGCAATACCCTCAGAAGGTGGCGATGAAAGTTGCTACATTGGCTCTGTACTGTCTGAATCATGATCGTAGACTATATATATATAGAGGAACGCTCAGGGGAGATAGGTCTTGTAGTACAACATGTAACATTAGGTGGACCGTTAGATTAAGCTAAATAGAGGGTGAGATTTGAGGGTACACAATAGGATTATTTTCAGGGGGTAGATCTGATCATTCCTACGTAGCTGCTAACATGGAAAGAAACGTAAATTATGGGATTTGCAAGAGAGAAAATCGGGGGGGGGGGGGAATTAAAAAACCACGATTTTTTAATCTTAAAAGAAAAGTAGCAAATTTTTAGGGGGATTTGGTTGTTCATTCAAATTAAAAAGCCACGATTTTTGAAGATGGAAGTTCCTTGAATCTAGGGATTAACAAGTCTGGGAATATTTTTTTATAAAATAAATAATTGACCATAAGTTCAAAAACCGGTAGTGAATCCTAGAAAAACTATTAGTTCGTGTTTGAATCACAATGTACGATGGTTTGAATAGTTACAAAGTTGAACATGTTCTATTGCTTTATGAACTTTTTCTAATTCGGTGTGTTCATATATTACTATAGTTGAATCTTCACATGAAAATCAATTCATTATAAGGTGAATCATTACATATTAAAATAAAAATGAAAATAAGGACCTTATGTGACCATTGAATATGTAAATGTAATGCATTGAATAAGATGAAAATAAAGATTATTACAACTCGAATAAATAATACAATAAGTTTGAAAAAGTACATCTATTTTTCAATATACACTGATATGATAAAAAATGTCATTGTCTTTGTCTTCAAACTTCATCCATTATTCATCTCCCTCCTTGAATAACTGCAAAACAAAACACATATATGTGAATATCAATTCATGCATAATAGTACACACAACTAATATTGTTGAACAAGTGTTCATCATATAATGCAAAACTATCAAAACGAATATACAATATTGTAAAAGTTGTCTTATAATCATTGAAAAACAATATTGTACAACATGAAATATATAGAATAGTTAAATTTTGTTATTTGAAAAAAAATATCAATATGTAGAAAAACACAATAGACACACATGATACAGAAATGAAAAAACACTCTTTTCATCGTATAATGAATAAGTTTGTGCAAATATTTGAAAAAGATTCAAAGAGAGAAACCATTACATATTTGAAACTAATATGTGAAAAAGGTGCCTTATAATCATTGAAAAACACTATTGTATAACATGAAAAGTACATACCAATTAAAATCTATTATTTGAAAAATTATTATCAATATGTAGAAAAGCACAATAGACACACATAAAACAAAAATGAGAAGACACTCCTTTCATCTTATAATGAATAAGTTCGTGTAAATATTTGAAAAAGATTCAAAGAGAGAAACCATTGCATATTTGAAACTAATATGTGGAAAATTGTCTTATAATCATTGAAAAACACTGTTGTACAACATGAAAAATACAGAGCAGTTTATATCTGTTATTTGAAAAATTGTTATTAATATGTTGAAAAACATAACAGACATACATCAAACAGAAATGAAAGCATTCGTTTTATCTCGTAATGAATAAGTTCGTGTAATTAAATAGTTGAAAAACATTCAAAGAGAGAAACCATACTTGTCTTCCCGACGATCTCTTCCCGCCGATCTCATTCAAGCTGCATCCATGCATGCCTTTGTTCATGAACTCAAAAGAAAAGAATCCTAATCGGATCCTAACGAATGCAATTACGTTGGAGACAGTTGAATTTACTTGGAGAGGACACTTTATGAATTGGGCCCTTTTGAAACCATAAAGCTTCAGTGCCATTGATCTGTACCAATACGTCGACAAATCTTAGTTAAAACCTAGTTTTGAATTTCAAAAACAACGAAAACCTCCAATCTAGGAAAACCGGATTGTTACCATCGAAATTCACACAAACCCTAACTACTACATACAAGCTTCAAATTGACTAATTGCATAGGTTGTTGTAGACGATTAAACCTAAATTAAAACCGTCGAATGCATAAGCATATCGATGTTCTTGAACTGAAAAATCTACTTCGAAACCCTAATGTATCAAATCCAAGTTCGTCTAGGTGTAAAATGAAAGAAATTAAAAAAAATAACAGAGGCGTTATGAACGTTCACCGAATGAAAGGAATTAGTTGAGGTTGAACGTTGAAGAAGATTGCTTCAATGGAGTGCGTCGCTTCTGTTGTGATGAAGACGGAACCAAATTAGGAGATAAGTTGAAAAATGGGGATTTGGAAGGCAATAATAGCAAAATCTCACACAAAATCTTTTTTCTCCAAAAGAATTGGGATTGAAAAATAATTACCTTCCTAGTGGGATTCAAGTAATAATCGTGTGGTTCGCACCTCAATCCCACAAATACACCTTCTTTTAGATTAATCCTGACCGTATAATAAAGTTGATCCAAAGACCCGCATTAAACCGCATGTTACACTCTAAGAGAGTGTTTAACTAGAACATTAATCTATATATATATATATGTGTGTGTGTTTGATCACTTTTATGTATGGGTTTGATTTCTTGCAAGATGCATGTTCAATTTGGAGTGTAACAAACTTCATATTTGCTACTTTGGAATGCAAGCACACTTGTCTACTAGCGGCAATGCCGAGTTTTCCATTAAGAGTAAGGCCGCGTTTGGGCACCCGCCAAAATTGCAAATGATTTTTTTTAAAAAAACTTTACCGTTTTTGTAAATTGTTCAAAGTTATTGGCGTGATTAGTAATTTAGCTCACAATGTGAGCATGCAAGTTGAAGTCTTCACGTCATGAAGAAACCCAATCAAGGGTACGATACCTGGAATCGGGTTGGGATAAGAAATCGGGTTGGAATCGGAATGGGATAAGAAATCGGGTTTGAATTTGTGTTTGGGTACATATATTCGGAATCAAGTTAGGGTTTCATTATTCAATCTGCAATTCAATTTCACGCGCTAATTGCCAAGGGAAAAAAAGCGACGTAGGTTGGAGGAAGAAGAAACACGGTGGATTTTTGTTTCATCAAACCTCCATCTTCTTCTTCTCTTCATCTTTTTCTACTTTTCTCCTTTCCTTACCTCTCCTAGATTTGCAAATCCAACGCAAAGGTCCAATTCTAGGTTTTCCTCCATTTAGTGGCGGAGCCAGAGATTTTCGAGAAAGGGGGCACAAATTAATATAAACCGTTAGGACAAAAGTAAAAGATTATTATTATTATTATTATTATTATTATTATTATTATTATTATTATTATTATTATTATTAGTTTTTTTTTCTTTTCCAGTTTTATTGTTTTTTTTGTTACAATATTTATTACATGAAGATAGATGGGATATGTAAATATGATCCAATAAAATATAATTTAGGTATTAAGAAAATGTAAATATGATTTTTTTTCTTCTTGAATAAAATACAAATCTATAAATAATAATTTTTATGAGCATGTACATAATTAACTTAGTTTTTATGTGAAAATTTTTAGACGTACAATATTAAATGACTAGATAAAAATAAAATTGCAAAACAAAAAGGATACTTATTTACTATGCCGTTTCCCGAAGGACAAATAAATGTTGTTTGTGGTGCGCAAAAACAGAAAACTAAATGCAGTTTCCATGAAAAATGAAGCTAATTGTAGATGGTGGGAATTGAACCCGGGGTTGAGGGGTCCCGTGAATGAAATGAAGTGTTTAAACCGCCTGGGCAACACTTGCTTTATGTCTTCAATGTACACAACAATGGTATTAACTACAGATTAGAGAGGGGGCCGGGGACCACTTAGGACCCCTGGCTCCGCCACTGCCTCCATTCTCTGTTGCTTTTCTCTTTCAACTTTGACTACTCCTAGATCTAGTGAAAATCTCCAAAAAGAGACATCAAGAGGAAGAAGAAGTTCATATATGGAATCAACCATACTCTGCTTCTAGGTTGGATATTAACTCCTTCATATTTTGCTAGAATGGGAATCACTCATTCTCATCCCTCTTATGAAAGCAAACACTAAGTATGGGTTTTGGTGATTTCAAATCCGATTCTTGATACTCATGGTATAGAAACGAACATCCCTAAGATCTCTCTGTAAGGAAATATATTCTATCAACTTGAAATACTTCACCAAACATATTATCAATTTATCACCATATGTTTTGATACGCAACAACAGCGCTCAGGTTCGACCCAAGGCAGATCGGGCTCGAGCGGCAGCCAAACAAGGCTCTCAAGATCGACCCAGGCTGGGTCGAGCACGACCCCCCTGGGGGTCGATCCTGACGGTCACGAGGAGGAAGTGCGAGCCGGCGAGAGAAGATCGAGACCGGCGCGCGAGATTCGGGTTCCGGCCCGTTTTAGAGATTGATTTTATTAATTCTTGCATAAGTTTGGATTGTTTTTAATTATTTTGGGATTATTTGTATTTTTGGACTAGTGTTTTACACTCTTCCCGGGTTTTCTTGCGGGTTCTTTTCCCCGGGTCGTAATTTTCTTGAACCCGTAGGGCAGGGCTTAAATACTCCTTGTATAAGCCTGCTAGAATTTTATCCAAGAAATAGAATTCTTCTGCCCTAATTCTCTGTCTCGCCTCTTCCCTTTCGTCTCCTCTACCTCGGCGTTCCGCCATTCACCTTCACCATTTCTTGGTTCAGGTTACTTGCAAGACAAGTTTGAGCGTTCCTACCTTAGGAACGTATCAATTGGTGCTTCCATCTTGAACTCGTGTTTCAATGGAGGAGTCTACCCAAAGCAGCAACAACAACGATACCTTGGCAGCCATCCTCGCTGCCATCGGCGAGTTTCGTTCCGACGTGGCTCTTGTTCGCGAGGAACTCGCCACATCTATGCGGAATCAGGGGGTTGAACGTCTTCGCACCAACAACGTTTACGATATCTTGAATGGACGTTCGACGCCAGCAACCGGCGCCAATGCGCAGCCCCTCGGCCAAGGGACCACGGCGGGTCTGCCGCCTCCAGTCGGGGCAGGTCTCCTACCGCCGGACCCTACGCGCGCGTTAGGGTTTCCCCCGCCCCCGCAGGCCGCCGCCACAACGACCACAGCCGCGGGTAACCCTAACCCTAACGGCGCCCTGGCGGTCGACCCAACCTTCAACCCCGCCCACCAGCTTGCAGCCCCAGCCGACGTTCCCGGCATGGTGGTTCGCGCGCCACCGGGACACGAAACGCTGCCCCGCATCCGGATTGATGGACCTCGCTTTAACGGATCGGATCCTCAGGGATGGATTTTCAAGGTTCAATCTTATTATAATTATTTCCATACCACGGACTTTGATCGTTTGAATCTTGTAGGTCTTCTGATTGATCATCCGGCATCGGATTGGTATCGGTACTACATCCTCAACAATATGGGAGGTACTTGGCAAGCGTTTCTTCAGGCGGTTCGTCAACGTTTTGACCCGCAATACTATGCCGACTATGTTGGTCTTCTCTCTCGGTTACAGCAACGTACTACCGTGATGGCTTATCAGGCTGAATTTGAGGCTCTCTTGACCAAAGTGACAGGGCTATCCGAGCCAACTTTGATTACATTCTTTAAGTGCGGGCTCAAGCAACCGGTGCAACGCGAGCTTAATCTGCGCAACCCCACTTCGCTCGCTCAGGCTTTCGCATTAGCCCGCGAGCTAGCGGCATCCCACGAGGAGCTCGCTGCCCTTCAGAGCCCCTCTCGGCGTTGGAACCCGACACCATACCATGCCAGCACGTCGTCGGCTCCTCCTTCGGTTCCGGCTCCCTCCCTTGGACAGCCAACCACTACTCCGAGTCCGGGGCTTGATCTCTCCAAGTTACCCGTTCGCCGCCTCACTCAGGCAGAGCGCGCTGAACGCTCTCAGAAAGGTCTTTGTTTCAATTGCGATGAGAAGTTCACTGCAGGGCATCGCTGTAAACACCGGGCGATCTTTTTATTGGGGACGGACGATGATGAGGTGGAGGACTTCTCCACCGATTGCACTGACGAGCCCATTCTATTGTCCGGAGACGTGTCTAGCGTCTTATCTTCTATGGAGGGGTTTGCTAACCCTAAATGCCTCAAGTTACTGGGCTCTATTCAGGACAGGTCCTTACAGGTTCTTATTGATGGGGGGAGTACTCATAACTTCATCCACCCCTCGGTTACCGAGGATTTGCACCTGCCCCTCACGCCTGTCACACCCTTCCGGGTTCATGTGGGCAACGGTGAGTCCCTCGTTTGCTCTCACAAGTGTGTTTCGGTTCCGTTAGTCTTGCAAGGACACGATTTTGCTATTGATCTTTTCGTCTTGCAGATTCATGGACCTCAACTGGTCCTCGGGGTTCAATGGCTCCAGACACTGGGCAAAGTCACTCATGACTACGCCAATCTCACCATGGACTTTGTGCTCGGCGGTCGCAAGATCTCTTTGAGCGGTGATCGTCAGGCTCCCAAACCGATTTCTTACAACGCCCTCCAGGCGTTATATTTGACGGATTCCATCACCGCCTGCTTCGAGTTGGTGGCCCTGCAGAACACCCCAGCCACCCCTTCTACCGACGCCGAGTTGGTTGAGTTTCCCGAGGACATTCCTCCGGATCTCCTGAAAGTATTACAGTTGCATAAGGCCGTGTTCCGAGTCCCTACAGGCCTACCACCCACTCGTCCTTGGGACCATCATATACATCTTCAGGCCGACTCGAAACCGGTCAATGTGAGGCCATATCGCTATCCATACTTCCAGAATTCTGAGATTGAGCGACAGGTTCAGGACATGCTTCAGCAGGGTATTATTCAGCACAGTACTAGTCCTTTCTCTTCGCCTGCGCTCTTAGTCAAGAAGAAAGACGGCTCTTTCCGCTTCGGTATCGATTATCGTGCTCTGAATGCGGCCATAATAGCGGACAAGTTCCCGATTCCGACCGCAGATGAACTCTTTGATGAACTCGGTCGCGCCGTCTATTTCACCAAGCTCGATCTCCGTTCCGGTTATCATCAAATTCGAATGCATTCGGATGATGTGTACAAGACTGCATTTCGGACTCACGACGGTCACTTCGAGTTCTTAGTCATGCCGTTCGGCCTCACTAATGCGCCGTCCACCTTTCAAGCTGCCATGAACCAGATTTTCGCAGAGTATCTCCGTGACTTCGTCATTGTGTTCTTTGATGATATCCTGGTTTATAGCCCTTCTTTGGAGCTTCACATTCAGCATCTTGACACAGTCTTGCATATCTTGGCCTCTAATAACTTCTTTGTCAAGAGCTCGAAATGTGCCTTCGGGACCACCTCGGTGGAATATTTGGGCCACATCGTCTCCGGTGGCCGCTTGCTTGCCGATCCGGCAAAACTGTCCGCCATGGCGGACTGGCCGACGCCTACCTCAGTGCGCCAACTCCGGGGATTCTTGGGCCTCACAGGATACTACCGCAAGTTCATTCGGAACTATGCCATGTTGGCGGCTCCCCTGACCGCTCTACTTCAAAAAGATAAGTTCTCTTGGACTCCTGTTGCGGATGATGCTTTTTCTTTACTTAAGCAAACTATGCTTTCTCCGCCTGTGTTACAGTTACCTGATTTTTCCCGTGATTTTGTGATAGAGACCGATGCTTCGGATCACGGGGTCGGAGCCGTGCTCCTACAGGCCGAGCACCCACTTGCATTCTTTAGCAAGACGCTAGGGGTGCGTCGCCGAGGCTCCTCAGCCTACCACCGGGAATTATTCGCCATTGTTTCAACGGTGCAGAAATGGCGACAATATTTATTGGGTCGGGAATTTGTTATCCGTACCGATCAGAAAAGCCTTAAGGAGCTCTTACATCAAGTCATTCAGACGCCGGATCAACAATTTTTCATCAGAAAGTTGATGGGCTATAAATTCAGGATTGAGTACAAGACAGGTGCTAGTAACAGGGTCGCTGATGCTCTATCTCGGCGCATGATCACAGACGACGCAGAAGTGCGCCAATTTTTTGCCCTGTCACATCCCGTACCCGATATCCTACAGCAGCTCCTCGCCGAGAACTCCTCCCTACCCGATCTCGTCGCCTGGCACAAAGCCGCCAAGTCCGGCACGCTGCAGGACCCCTTCAGGGTTCACGCCGGCCTTGTCTACTACGGCCACCGTCTTGTGTTGGGCCATACTTCAGCTCTGAAAGGTGACATATTGACAGAATTTCATGCTTCTCCAAGTGCTGGCCACCCGGGCATTGATCGTACCTTTCGCAGGGTAGCAGAGATATTCTATTGGCAGGGTATGCGCAGTGATGTTAAAATCTTTGTTGATTCTTGCGTTGTCTGCCAATCTACCAAGTATAGCACTCGGAAGCCTGCAGGCCTATTACAGCCGTTGCCTATTCCGGAGCAGCCATGGGACGAGATTTCCATGGATTTCATTACCGGCTTACCACTATCACGCGGCTTCACTACTATCTTTGTGGTGGTTGATCGACTCACCAAGTACGCCCACTTTGGGCCGCTCGGTGCGTCTTATGATGGGCCAAAGGTTGCCTCTCTCTTTGTCGATATAGTCGTCAAGCATCATGGCGTTCCCTCCCAGATTCTATCGGATCGAGACGCTATATTCACTAGCACTTTTTGGAAGGAGGTTCATCATCTCAGTGGCACTACGCTAAAGCATAGTACCGCCTATCACCCTCAGACGGACGGCCAAACGGAAGTCCGTAATCGAGGTCTTGAGCAATACTTGCGGGCCTTTACTCATGGCAGGCCGAAGAAATGGGTTGATTACCTGCCTTAGGCGGAATTGGCCTTAAATTGCACTTATCATGAAGGTCTCCGCATGACCCCTTTTCAAGCTCTTTATGGGCGTCCACCCCCACCTCTAGTGCGCTATACCATTCCGTCTTCTAGCAACTCCGTCGTGGCCGATACCTTACGCGACCGGGCGCAGGTGATGGACATGATTCAGCGCAACTTGCGCAAGATGCAACAACGGATGACGGCGCAAGCCAATTCTCATCGGCGGGATGTGGAGTTCGCCGTCGGCGATATGGTCCTTCTCAAACTTCAGCCGTACCGACAGCATTCAGTGGCTCGTCCTATGTCTTATAAGCTGAGCCGTCGTTTCTATGGGCCCTTTGCTATTACGGCGCGTATTGGTCAGGTGGCGTATCGGCTTGCCTTACCGGATAACGCCAAGATTCATAATGTCTTCCATGTGTCCCTTCTTCGGCCGTTTATTTCGGCCAGCACCGCGCCGGTTCCACCGAGCTTCCCGGCTGATTTCATACATGACCAGCCGCTTTCGCGTCCCGTTCGCGCCATTGCCGAGCGCCAGGTTATGCATGACGGACAGCCGCGGCATGAGTGGCGTGTGGTATGGGAGGACGGTAGTGAGGACGACGCTACTTGGGAGCCAGTGGAACAGATTCGCGTGACCTTTCCCGATTTGCGGCTTGAGGACAAGCCGAATCTCACCGGGGGGGTAATTGATATGCAACAACAACGCTCAGGTTCGACCCAAGGCAGATCGGGCTCGAGCGGCAGCCAAACAAGGCTCTCAGGATCGACCCAGGCTGGGTCGAGCACGACCCCCCTGGGGGTCGATCCTGACGGTCACGAGGAGGAAGTGCGAGCCGGCGAGAGAAGATCGAGACCGGCGCGCGAGATTCGGGTTCCGGCCCGTTTTAGAGATTGATTTTATTAATTCTTGCATAAGTTTGGATTGTTTTTAATTATTTTGGATTATTTGTATTTTTGGACTAGTGTTTTACACTCTTCCCGGGTTTTCTTGCGGGTTCTTTTCCCCGGGTCGTAATTTTCTTGAACCCGTAGGGCAGGGCTTAAATACTCCTTGTATAAGCCTGCTAGAATTTTATCCAAGAAATAGAATTCTTCTGCCCTAATTCTTTGTCTCGCCTCTTCCCTTTCGTCTCCTCTACCTCGGCGTTCCGCCATTCACCTTCACCGTTTCTTGGTTCAGGTTACTTGCAAGACAAGTTTGAGCGTTCCTACCTTAGGAACGTATCATGTTTACATTTGGTTCTTCAAATTCTCAAGGTTTCAAGCTATAGATCTCGCACCTCAGTGAACAAAGTTCAATAAAAATGGACGTTTGTTTCCGCTGGAGCATAGAGGTAGGTTAGTTCGAAAATTCGATTCATGCATGTTTTTTACCTCTTGGTTTTTCACCAACATGTTGATCCCAATGATCGAATGCTAGATAATCTAGCTATTTCATTTATGAAGGTGTTTTTACCTCTCAAATTCCCGAGATTTAGTATGCATATTAGACACATGTTAAATGGTTGAGTTGGTTAGAATTGGTTTTGGATTAAAGTTCAAGCTAAGAACTGAACAATTAATTGCTTGGGAGAAGCCGGCCAACGACGAGGTGAAGATAAACACGGATGGGGCTGTGCAAGGTGGGTTGGCGTCAACTGGTGGCGTCATAAGGGATGGTAGAGGTGAGTGGCGTGGTGGTTTCGTACACAACATCGGATCGTGTACGGTGCCGATGGCGGAGCTTTGGGGGATTTATAATGGGTTGAAATTGGCTTGGGATAAGGGCTTTCGTAAGGTTTATCTCGAGTCGGATTCCCAACTCGTTGTGAATCTTTTGAACTCCGGTGTGAGACGAAACCACCCGCTATTTAGCCTGGTAATTAGATGCCAAGACTTAGTTTGTATGGACTGGACTATCCGGTTCCGTCATGTATATCGAGAGGCGAATACCGTTGCGGATCGCCTCGCGTCTAGTGCTTTTAACTTTCCTTTAGGTTTGCATGTTTTGGATGTCCCGCCTGAGGGAGTTGTTTCTTTATTGCATAACGATGTAAGGGGTCGGGCCCCGAGTGATGACTACTTGGCCATTTTTTCTAATTATTAATAAAACGTCCCTCGAGGATACGAAGAGTGCCGCCTCTCCTTCGACAAAAAAAAAGTTCAAGCTAAGAAAAACGAATTTGGATCGTTGAAGTTATTTATGGGTCAATTAGGTCAAGTTATACCAATTTCGTCCGATATCCAAAGAGTTTTTAATTTTCGGGTGATAACCCTCACAAATTAAATTGATTCGCGGATGCCCATACTCTTAAGTTCAATCCATTAACGCTATATTTGGATTGTTAATGTGTCTTGAATCTGAATCACACACTACGACAGGTAGCACGGGGGTCTCGCTATTTTGGATTGCATTCTGTTTTGGGCCTACAGCCATTATTGTACCTAGGTTCTCTTGAGTCACTATATAAGCTATCAAAATACCTAGAGCTCTGTAATCCGAATTCAATCTTCCATAATAATATACGGTTTCTCTGCCTATGGACGTAGGTAACACACCGTTACCGAACCATGTAATTAAATCTGTGTGACGTTCTTGCTTTATTGTTATCGTTCGATCTCTCGTTTCAACATGGATTATAAAAATAAATATAATCAAAGAAATAAATATTCACAAAACCTTTTCATACGAACTCATCAGCGCCACATGAGAAATTTTGAAGCTACACCATATAAGTCAACTAATGAATAGAGTATAATACAACAATTAGAATAAGTTGAAATGAAGGGGGAAAAGATCAACAGAATGTAGACTTTTCTTGCTGCCTGAATACTTATCAATATACATCTAGAGTGTGTAGAGCTGTAAACATATCAAGTTCATGAAGGGCAGCTTGATGAACAATTGGAAAGTCTCAATAATCAATTGTTAATAACAAAGCAATAGCCTAATTATGATCAACTTCAAATATTTTATTTTGAAAGGTTACGATTATATTAGAGGAGAGAGAATTTACAACAACCAACAGCTCATGAAGAGCAAAGTTTGATTACAACCGGTCAACAAAAAGGGGTAGAATTCTAAAGACCAAGAGCATCAACTTCTAATATTGGAAATAGAATATCGTTGATAAAGGATATCAAATACTAATTTTAACATGAACTACTGATAGCATTTAATTTCTATAGGAATTACATACTCCACGAACCACAATTATATTGAACCCAAAATTTTCAGAACCTAGAATCTTTTAAATTGAGTATAGAATCGTTAAATTCGTACCTCAAGTTTTCTTTAAAGACTATTATCATCATCGCCTTCGTGCAATTTTAGTATTTTACCATCGAAAAGCGAATCGGACCCTCAAGTGAGTCGTCGCAGTCTGTTGGGTTATTTTCACTGACCAAACCAAAGTTAGCAAGTTGTACGTATATGGGTGATATGGGTTTCCTAGTGGTTTTCGTTGATCAGGTGTAGCCGGGTAGGTATTATTTAACCCAATTGTAAACATCGAGAGTATTTTTTTTAAATATATGCAATCAATTGAATTCATGTAATTGTCAATGACGACATAAAACTAAATAAGAAAGTAGCAACTGGGATCAATTTTCTTTTGCAGAATGAATTAACTAATGTCAATAGGCCGGCCTAGCTCCTTGTGGTTAGCATTGAAATGGTAGAAGTTAAATGTTGAATAGCTCAACCGCATGCCCACAAATTTGCATCATCAGTACTTATAAACAACTTCATAATATCATGATTAAACTAACTCAAGTTTGGATGTCAACCTTCCCAAAACAAGAAAGTAGAAGATCAAGTACTATCAGTAGATGGGAATGTTGCTTAAATATTACCTCATATTTTTGTTGCTATCAGCTTCCCCTGCTATATCCGAAATCATCCATAAGGATCAGTTCCACATAGCCAAGAACGGTTGCTCCTCGAGCTGTGGCGACATCGAAATCCCATACCCTTTCGGGATCGAAGATGGCTGCTACTTCAACGAGGCTGGAGCCGGACACAACTACAAGATCAATTGCATCGAAGACGCGGTGTCAGGGGTGTCGACGCCATTTCACTACGGAAACCTCGCAAACGGCGACGTTCCGTTGCTAGGGATATCACTCAAAGACAACACGCTGCGCATCTCATCACAAGTTGCCTACCAATGCTACAACGGCAGCACAAACACGACCGACATGATCCGCAGAGACCTAACCATGCCCGAGTTCACCCCTTCCCCCACGCGAAACAAGTTCGTCGCCATGGGCTGCGACACCCAAGCGAACGTTGCGGGAGAAAGACGCAATGAGAGCGGAGATAGCGTCCATTATGCGACCGGGTGCACCGCGTTTTGCACGTCAATAACCGACGTCAAGAACGGGGACTGTTCGGGCGCGGGGTGCTGTGCGACGGCCATCCCCGAAGGAATAACCACCACCGAGGTGTCGGCGTGGACCTACTTTAACCACATCGGAGTAACGTGGAATCCTTGCAGCGTTGCGGCTAATTTCTCGGTTGACAATCTGACCGTCGATGATAAAGGGTTGCTCGATCTCAAACTGCCGATGGTGGTTGACTGGTGGATCGTCGGTGGTAGCTGCAAGGGCCTGTGTGGTGAAAAAAACGTGAATTGCACACAAGGGAATAAAGGTTATAGGTGCGTTTGTGAGCAAGGCTGGAAAGGCAACCCCTACCTTCAGGAAGGATGTCACGGTACGCCTACCTTGAACAAACATAATCAATCAATCACCTTATTTAGTCAACAACCTTTTTTTTTTGATTTTTTTTTTTTGGTCGAAAAAAAAAACTCATTCTAGTCTACGGATTTTGGCAGTTGTGGATTGTGGGAGGTGTAACATGCCAACACCGGAACAAATCACAATAGGTAAGTGCAACTTATCGATCTCCTAAAATTACTTTTTACGTATGATTTTATGGGGCGAAGATTCTTCTTTATCGTGTTGTGTTTTGCTTTTGCTTCTCACGAATACATAATTTTTTCACTGTTGGGTAAAATTATATAACAGTTTTTCTATTGTGTGTTAAGGGTATATTATAACCATATTAAAATAAGGAGATTAAACCCTAAAGAAAAAATAGTAAACCCAACATAAAATAGATTATAAAATCCTAATTTCTAAAATCTTTTTAGTATTAATATCTTATAGTGTTACAACACAATACAAAAATACTTAATCTAATTATCATAATTGTCTAATACAATATATGTTGGCATGATATGTAATCAAAAGAGAAATTCTTAGCATTTTAGGAATTAATTAGTATTAGTCCCCGTGCGTTGAAAACAAGATTTTGATTTAACAAAAAATTCACTTTAAATTTTATATAAGTTGCTCAAGAGAATAGTTTGATATTATAAAATCTTGTATTGTTTTATTTAATTTACTTCTTATAGGATCTATTTTAATGATAGATCATTTGTGCTATAATACATTCTTATAATCAAACAAAGATTTGTAGCATTATATTTTTTGTATAAGAATTGAATACTTGTTTTTATCAATAAGTTTCATTATTTTATAATGATAATAATTATTTTATATTTATTTGGAAAAAATCAAATCTAAAATATATATATATTATATATATATGTAGAATCTACAATAACCAATAAAAAATAAGTCAGTTAAATTTCAACCAATCAAATTGATTTAATAAAATAGTTATGTGGTTTATTATATCTTTAATAATACGATTTTGATTTAACAAAAAAATCACTTTAAGTTTTATATAATTTTGGATAATTTAACAAAAAAAATCACTTTAAGTTTTATATAATTTTGGATAGATTCTACAATTATTGACATACGTATTCAAATATTATATAAATTTTGGATTTTTACAATTATGCAATTCGAACTTCATGTATAAGATGTTTAGCTTTATTTATTGACATACATAAATATCGAAGTTTTACGGAAAGGATAAGATGCATAACATATTAGATAGATTCTAGGTTAAAGATATAACTAAATAAAAATATATCTATTGAAAATTATAAAGAGTGGATTTTCATTATGTGTACAATTTTGGATAAATTTTTTTAAGATTTGGATAGATTTATTATGTGTACAATTTATTGTGGTGTCTACAATGAAATTTCAACCCATTAAACAAATTGTTTTAAAAAAATGGGTGATGTGGTCCAATAAGGAGTTGATATGTGTCGTGCTAAATATTATTTTTAACCTCCGCGTTAGTACGTAGTTGTTATGATAATCATTGTATTACCACTTTACCACCATCAAATATCATTACCTGATTTTCTATCCAACCCTTCATTTCATTAAAAAACATGTAAAAGAAGGACCTTTTATGAAAGAAAAAAAAACTCAAAAAAGAGAAAAAAAACATCATTACAGACATGGTTTTTTTAGGATGTGATCGATCAAATATTTGATCATATTTTTGAGCAAAAAGTTTTTTATCATATAGTTGCTTGTATATTGCTGATAATTCTGTTACTCGGAGTTCTTTGGTGGTTAAAGCATTGTGAGAAGAATAAGTTGTTGGAATTAAAAGAGAAATTTTTCCAACAAAATGGGGGTTTTATGCTAAGTCAGATGCTTGATAGACGAGACATTTCAACTCAAAAGTTCAAGATTTTCGCATCACATGAGCTTGAGAAGGCCACTAATAACTATGCTGAAAGCAGCATTGTTGGCAAGGGAGGTTTTGGCATTGTTTATAAAGGAATACTAGCAAACGGCGAAGTTGTTGCGGTTAAAAAGTCGTTGAAAGTAGACCAAACACAAGTGGAGCAATTCGTAAACGAAGTGTTAGTTCTCTCCGAGGTTAACAATAAGAACATTGTCAAGCTCTTGGGGTGCTGTTTGGAGGCAGAGGCTCCACTGCTCGTCTACGAGTTCGTAAAGAACGGAACGTTATACGAACACTTGCATGATCCAAGAAGAGCCACACTGCTTTCTTGGGACATTCGTTTGAGCATCGCTGAGTCGGTTGCTTGTGTGTTGAGCTACTTGCACACGACGATTTCCATACCCATTGTTCACCGGGACATCAAATCGATGAACATACTCTTGGATGATGATTACACGGCAAAAGTGTCCGATTTTGGAGCATCTAGATTGGGAGTCATGGACCATTGTAAGTTGGCCACTATGGTGTTGGGAACATGGGGCTATCTAGACCCTGAGTACATGCAAACGAGTGAGCTAACCGAGAAGAGCGACGTCTATAGTTTTGGTGTCGTGCTCGCGGAATTGTTGACAGGAAAGAAAGCAGTTTCGCATGATTGTCCAGAAGGAGAAAGGTCTTTGGCTATGCATTTCCTTTCTAAGATAAAGGAGGATCGATTATTTGATATTGTAGATGCGGAAATAAGGAAAACGGAGAGTCTGGATAAAATTAAGGGAGTCGCAAACTTAGCTAAGCAATGTTTAGCTGTGAAAGGAGATGAAAGGCCAAGCATGAAACAAGTTGCAAGGGAATTGGAGGTCATCAGGATAGTAGAGAAACACTCGTGGTCTGAGGATGATGCAAATATAGATGAATGTCAATCTCTTTTTATCGAAACTCTTCTACACAGTGAGAGTTCAAGTGGCTCACAATGTGATGACAATCAAACGAGAAGTTTGCTGGCATTGAACAGTGGAAGATAAGCAGAACGTATGGGCTTGGCATTTTTAATTAGCTAAATTTATTGCATCTCTGTATGTTTTATTTATTCATTTTTTTATCTGAATCAGTGTATATTTTGTAATATTGTGTACGTCGCAAACTTTACTATTTAATTTGATGCATTAGCATTTTAATTGATTATCTCACACAACATATAATATTTTTTGCTAGCATAATGTTTAAATCATGATATTTTTTACAGCATTCAGAAACCAAAGTCTTTAAAGCATTACTCGGATCAAAACAGCTGATAATACGACTACGATATTCATAGAACTCCATGATATCTTTTAAGCTATTTGATCAAAAGATTAATACAGAATGATGAAGTCTTTTATTTGGATAAGAAAGGTTTGGAATTAATCTGATAATGTGTAGGTTGAGGTGACATTAATTCAAAAAAATAATACAAAAACGGTTGTGATTGCTGGCTGTGGTTTGTTCATCATGTGAACATGCAATAAAAGTGATCAATGTAGTTTTGCTGAGTTCCCAAGGTTTACCAAATACAGTAAAGGTGATCAATGTGACAGCTTGGGCTTACAACAGCCTACACATTGAAGCTGATTTCTTTAACAAATCAGAAGCTACTAAAGTTTAGATAAATAGCATTTCATGACATTACTCATACAGTAACACTAATTCAAAAGGCAGGAGTCTTGATGAAAAGTGACAATATTTTCAACAAGTTACTAGCAAGCTGTTCTTAAGGGTGATAGTAAAGCCCCACCTCAGTTATCAATCCCCAACTGTTAAACCCTCTCAAGAAAAGGGTTAAACCTGGAAACAAGACATTGCAAGAACCTCATTCAATTCCACACAATCATCATAATTAAGAAAGCACATAGCCAGAGTGTAAGATCAAGAAAGCCAATTAACTCACCTCATGATTCAGTGCTCGTCACTTATTTGGTCTTCATCCTTGCTGATGCCTTCCAGTAAAGCCGAGGTTGACTTTAAGTTGGAAGAAATCCTTATGTCGTGCATTTTCTGAAGAAGCTCCTTTGCTTTTGCACTTTCTTTATTCTGAGCAAAGCCACGAATCAACGTTTCGAATGTAACGGCATCAGGGGAGCAGCCCTTGGCTTCCATTTTCTCAAACAATTTGTATGCATCCTTTAGCATCCCGACGTTGCAAAACCCACGTATTAGTAAGTTATAATTTACCACGTCACACTTGTAGCCACAACTCTCCATCAAAGAAACCACCTTAAGTGCAGCAGAGAAATTCCCTTTTAAGCAGATGCCTTTGATCAAACTATTATAAGTAACCAAGTCAGGAAGTTCACCCCTTCTGTTCATCAACTCTAACACAGAAATAGCTTGTTCTATACTTCCTTTCTTGCCAAGATTGTTTACTATTATCTTGAATGTCACAGCATCTGGCAAAATACCATCTCCAATCATCTTCTCCAACAATGTGTTTGCCTCCTCCTCGTTTCCAGAATGGTATAAGCCATCAATTAAAATGTTGTAGCTAATAACATCAGGAGAGACTCCATTACTTTGCATTTGCGAAAAAAGCTCCTTGGCCTTGTCGATATGTCTCTTTTTACATAATCCATCCATCAAAGCATTATATACATTTTCATGTGGAGAGACACCACTAGCTAACATCTTCGAGAAGAGCTTTTGAGCCTTATCTATATCCCCTTGTTTAGATATCCCATCAATCAAACAGTTGTAAACAATGACATTTGGAGACATACCCTTATCCTGCATTTCCAGAAACATCTGCTCAGCCTTACTTACATACCCTTCTTTACACAGCCCGTTAATCATAGCGACATAAGTTACTTGATTTGGACCGCAGGCACCATTTATGTCTGTCCTTTTCATGCTTTTGAATAAACGCATAGCATCTTCAACTCTCTTCACAAGAAAAAGGCCTTTCAGCAAGGTATTCATAGTCACGGTGTTTGCAATAATCCCCCTAGAGTTCATATCTTCGTACATACACATAGCATTTTCTACATCCCCAATTCTGCAGTAACCATCCACAATTGTGGTGTAGGTAACAGTGTCAGGGAACTTGCCTCTTGGGATCATCTTTTTGAGAACCTCCATCGCTTCTTCAACCTTGCCTTTCTTACATAGTGTATTTATCACAGCGTTATAGGTCACTGTATTGGGAAGAACACCGCGATCTATCATTTCATTAAGAAGAGATGATGCATCTTCATCCATCCCGGAACGACATAACCCGTCAATCAAGCAATTGTAAGAGAACACATCAGGAGAAATCCTTGCATTCTTTCCTACTGCATCAATCAGAGTATAAGACACCGTGCTTGGCTTGCAACTCTCCTTAGCAGAGGAGCACTGACCAGTTACCATCAGTCGGTGCAACTCAAGGGCTGTGGCAACATTCCCAGTCTTACATAAGCCATCCAGTATAGTAGTGTAGGTAACGATGTTAGGAGGGCATCCCAACCGAGACATCTTTGGAAGCAAACCGACAGCTTCAACCACTTTCCCCTCCAAACACAACCCTTTGACCAATGCATTGAAAGTCCTGATAGTTGGTCGATATCCGGTCTTCAAAATGAGACCCAAAGCAGAATACCCAGCACTCACTGATTTCATACTAGAATAGCAATTGATCAAAATGTTCATGAAGATGAGATCCGACCGTAATCCAAGAACACCAAAAACGTGCAGCCTCTTGTAGAAGGATATGGGGACAGAGAAATGCTGGGACTTGACTAGAGCGCTGAATAGTGTAGTGAACCATGAAATTGGGGGTCGAGGTTTCATGTAAAGCATCACTTTGAAAAAGTAATGGGCTTCTTTTATGTCGATGTTGCCCGATTTACAATCATTGTACAGGAATTTCCGAAGTGCACTGTATTTTTCATGATTAGCAACAAGTGAAGGGAACTTTTGGGGGATACCTCGCTTAGACATTCGTTGCCGGTCGAGAAAGAGAAACACCTTACGAGAAGTCGTCAATTAGGATACAGATTGCTCCAACTGGTGTGAGATGAACCCCAGAGCACTGCAAAGCTGTAAACTTTGGAAGACATTCTTTCAGCACACATGAATTCCCATATTCGAAGAGCTCAGAAGGGTATAATTGAACACCCAAATTCGAAAGCTGTAAACTTTGGAAGACATTCTTTCAGGAATGGTAAAATTGAACACCCAAATCCAAAAATCCAGAATCGGACTTTTAACCCTAGATACCACAATTTTGAAGAGCATAGAAGAAATAGAAAGGGGTAGAAATACAAACCTGGACAAGAGTATGGAGAGAGAGGAGATTCAAGTGAGCAGATCTCGAGTGCAGGGCTATGGAGAACAACTTCTCCAGAGAGATGAAGGAGGAAGCGTCAGTTTTGTTTTTAGGTTTGAGTCATTCCCTTGGGTTTTAGGAAGGTACGAGAGTTAGTATAAAGAGTTGGTATAGGCCATACCCTGGAATGGATTTCATTCCCAACCCAGATAATACCAAACACAAAAATAGATATGGTTCATTCCCAACCCGATTCCCTATTCCAAGGGTATACAAACAAACAAGCTCTGAAAGCGAGTGGAAAAAGTAAATAAGCAAGTAACGAAATTTACCGAGTGAAATGGGGCAAGTCGATCGAGGGCGGTGGAGCAATCGGTTGCTGCAAGTGTAACCAGGAGAGAGCGATTGATGGGTTTGAGAATTGAGAATTGAGATGATGGATTTGAATTTTGCTCTACCCTTTCTAAACAAACACAAACTGGGATTGGTCGTAGTAGACTAGTGCGAGTACTAGTACTAGTAGAAGTTGGTCACGAGGGAGTGGCGAGTTGCAAATGTATTGTCCTGTGGGGGGCGGTGGTCTCCTAAAATAGATGCTCCTGTTCAGTGGTGTTAAGCATACGAAGTTGATGCCTACAATAGTTTGTTAAATCTGTGTTCAATGAAATTCAATTTGATTAAATAATTTTTAATTTTTTTTTCACGTGACGGATCAATGTATATTAGAAGATAAGTATGAATTTGGTACGATCATAAACTAATAAGTTGATTGTTCGTAGTTCGTACCATACTACTAATAGCGTTTTTTAGAAATTGGATTTACTTGATGAAAAAGTGTGTCTCCATGTTGGTAGTTTTTCGATATAGTGTGCTATTCATATTTATAATATAAGATACCGTCAAAAATATCATACTAAAAGATATAGATGTGCTTGTCTTGTTCAATACATTATGGCAGCAGCATAGAAAAATGAGTCAAAGCTTTGATATCTATTCTTTATCCACCTTTTTGCAGGAGAACAGCCTCTCAAGTTATTCAGAACCAAGGCAGAAGCTTTACTACTTTCATTCATTGTATATAATAATGCAAGTATGATTTATTTGAATTCTATAAGTAAAATCACAATAACATCATTTATCCTGCTTCAGGGGAAGCTGAGCCGTTTGATGATCAATGATCTTGATGCTGGCCTTGGTAGATTTGGTGAGTAGGTCATTCATATTGGCACAAGAATGTACTTTTCCTCTACAATGATCACATACCCCAATCTCACTAATTATAATCATCATAATGCAGGATATGCCCAGATGACAGTTAACAACCAAATTATTGTTGGAACTCTGATGAATTTGGCAGACAATCCAACAAGAGTCAGTGTTGGACAAAACTGGCGAGAATCGGATATAACCAACAGAGTTCCCATCATTGTGACTGGAAATGATTTTTCCACAATTTATGCCCCCTTGATTCGTGATGGACAAGTTTTACTGGTATGTTAAATTCCCATGAATACAACCAAGATCACAGCATTAAAGTAGGATAAGTATGAATCTTTTTAGATAATAATCTTACTGAAAGTGTCGAAGAGGATAATGATAAAGAATTTTCACTTACTGGCCGGGGTCTGATTGATGTTGAAGAATGAAGATATCATGAATAGCGTTCATAGATTAGAATGTATGAGAAAGATGGAATATCAAAGGATGAGGTTGCCACTGTTGTTCGTACATTCCCTAATCAAGGTGACTTCTGTTGGCATACATCCTAAATTTTCTATATGGTGGAACGAAGGCATTAACAGAATGGCAAAAGCTAGGCAATGCAATGGTTTAGATTTGCCTAACAGCAGGTCCTGTGAACATGTGCCTGAACTTGATCAGCCATGAATGAGATAGGTTGTTGCTCAAGTCCCAAGTCAATGGCATACATCCTAAATATACAATTTGCGTACAATAACAGTGCAATATTCCTCTAAGTCAGGAGCTCTAACTCTTAAGTGTAACATCATTTTTAGCCTAAACAAATTTGGACATTATGTTTTAGTGAGGACCATTGTCTTGTCTTGGAAAGATACAGGTCGAGCATATGGAATATGGATGGTTCAAAACTAAAAGTTCAATAAAAGTCATAAAAACCGATCAGTATGTATGATTACAGACTCGCAAAATCCAGAAGCAACAGATGGAAACCCTTGAATGAATCATCCATGGAAAAAGAGTGTAGTAAACTTGTTACCTGGTTCAAGGAGCTCAAATGGAAGGCAGTACGTTGTTTGCTAAAGTCGTCCATTCTACGACCGTCGAGAGAGATGAGTATCCTCTTTGAGTTGTGTTCTTAACTGCTTAATCAAAATCTTGTGTCCTGGAATGAGAGGTGCTAATGGAGGTTTGCAACAACATGGCCAGAGAGTGCAAGAACCGTGACAAAAACAGCTATTCAGTTGAAGTGCAAGAACCAAAAGGAGCATGATATTTGGGCCCAAGGGGGAGTTTCTAGGCTCCTCTCCTTTGAAAGAGAGAAGGGCAACAACAAGCTTAACATGAGAAAACTGAATGAAGCCCTTTTATAGCTATTCTAAACTCGAGGTTTTGTTTGCTCAATCTACCATTTGGTTGAGCTGCACTAAGAGCGTACTGAAACATAATATAAAACAAGTGTTGCATTCTAAACAACACTAATAGCTAAGGTAAATGGCACACTACATTCACACAAACATGACAATTATTCTCCATCACATTCTGCTGAAATCAAGTTAGGACCATACATGCCTACTCATTAGCTTCCTACCTACTAGAGCAAGTTAGGACCATACATGCCTACTCATTAGCTTCCTACCTACTAGGTAACAGTGTCAGGGAACTTACCTCTTGAGATCATCTTTTCGAGAACCTCCATTGCTTCTTCAACCTTGCCTTTCTTACATAGTGCATTTATCACAGTGTTATAGGTCACAGTATTGGGAAGAACACCACGATCTATCATTTCGTTAAGAAGAGATGAAGCATCTTCATCCATCCCGGAACGACATAAGCCGTCAATCAAGCAGGTGTAAGAGAGCACGTTCGGAGAAATCCTTTCATTCTTTCCTATTGTATTAATCAGAGTATAAGACACTGTGCTTGGCTTACAACTCTCATTAGCAGAGGAGCACTTACCAGTTAACATCAGTCGGTGTAACTCAAGGGCTGTGGCGACATTCCCAGTCTTACATAAGCCATCTGTTATAGTAGTGTAAGTAATGACATCAGGAAGGCATCCCAACCGAGACATCTTCGGAAGCAAACCAACAGCTTCAACCACTTTCTCCTCCAAACACAACCCTTTGATTAATGAATTGAAAGAAAAAACATCTGGGCGATGTCCAGCCTTGAAAATGAGACCCAAAGCAGAATACCCAGCACTTACTAATTTCATACTAGAATAGCAATTCAGCAAAATGTTCATGATGATGAAATTCGACCTTAATCCAAGAACACCAAAAACGTGCAACCTCTTGTAGAAGGATATGGGGAGAGAGAAATGCTGGGACTTGACTAGAGCGCTGAATAGTCTACTGAACCACGACATTGGGGGTCGAGGACTCGTATAAAGCATCTCTTTGAAAAAGTAATGGGCTTCTCGTACGTCGATGTTGCCCGATTCACAATCAGTAGTCAGGAATTTCCGAAGTGCACCGTATTTTTCATCATTAGCAACAAGTGAAGGGAACTTTTGGGGGATACCTCGCTTAGACATTCTTTGCCGGTCGAGAAAGAGAAACACCTTACGAGACGTCGTCAATTAGGGTACAGAATGCTCCCAACTGGTGTGAGATGAACCCCAGAGCACTGCAAAGTTGTAAACTTTGGAAGACATTCTTTCAGCACACATGAATTTCCACATTCGAACAACTCAGAAGGGTAGAAACAAAACAACTGAAAGCGATTGAAACAATTAAATAGGCAAGTAACAAAATTTACCGAGTGAAATGGAGCAAGGCGATCGAGGGCGGTGAAACAATCGTTTGCTGCAAGTGTAACCAGGAGAGAGCGATTGTTGGGTTGAGACTTGAGATGATGAAGGGTTTGAATTTTGCACTACTTTTCTAAACAAACACAAACTAATACTAGTATTTGATAAAAAAAAAAAAACAAACTAGTACTAGTAGTAGTAGTTGGGTCACGAGAGTGGCGAGTTGCAAATGTATTGTCCCTTGTTGAGGCCTGAGGGTGCTCTCGTAAAATTGATCCTCTTGGTCAGTGGGTGTTCGCACAAAGTTGATGCCTAGTTTGGTAATTGGTATGATCATAAATTAATGTATAATTAGAAGATAACTATAAATTTGGTACTAGGGTGTGATGCCCGTGCTACGCACGGGCCTACTTTATTTTCGGTATAGGACGGGCGTATTTTATTTTCGGGTTTTTTATTAAAACTTTTGATTTTTTTAGTTATTTACTTGTTTTGTATTTAAAGGATGGAATAATTATGTAGCACAATTTACATTTTAAAATTACTTATTATTATTACAAGCAAACGAAAACATGAGATTGTTTGCAACTACCAAAGATTATATACGGATCTACATTTATGATTCATTCAAATATGCAAAATTACATGTAAACAATCTTCATGAATTGGCGTGTTGCTGGGTTCGGGTTTATCGACGAGGGAAACGATTAAAACCCTCCCATCTCTGTTGTGTGTAAAATTGGCATGTGTTGAGGATCTTGGACTTGCACTTTATGTGGGTCAAGTCTTGTTTTTTTTTTTTCCTACTGTTTTTTAGCCTGCATTTGGTTGTGTAATGTAAGATGTGAGAAAATGGTTGCTTCGATTTTGGTTTATCTACTTTTTTTTCCACTGCTTTTTAGCACCAGGCTTGAATACTTGATAGGTGATTTTGAGTTTATAAGTTTACATTTGTCAATAAAGTTTGATGCTACAGGGAAATAGTTTTGGATTCTTTGTTAGTGAATGGTCAATTTGCCATGTCAAATTTGAATGAACAACACTACATAAATTGTAATTGGATTTAGATCAGGCTTTCCCTGTGCATTATTAAACAACAGGACGGGTCTAATTAAGGGAAATACAAGGACCATTTGAGTAGATTATATAAATACACTATGATGAAACTGATTTTGATTTGCTATAAGTTCATCTTCATATTGAAGTTATGCTCTCCAACTATTTTTGCACCCTAGTAAAAGAGTTTGATGATGACTTTAGATGACAGCAAACTAATGTTTCTTGTGAGTGCTTGCTTCAGCTTTAACACCTACAAGAACAAATTACTCAAAAAACCGATCCATACCCGTCTTTCAGCTTCCGAATGCAATCTTTGAAAAGATTAATCGAGACCGACAACTCATTATGTAAAGTATCAGTTACAGTTCAATGTTTGAAGATTGAATTAAGACAAGTATGCAAGAGTTACAACATAAAAATTTGGAAGCATTATAACCTCATAGGCAGATAGAACATGCGACGACAGGCTCATGAGACATTCTGCATACTTTGCTAATTCATCGCTTCATAACAATCAACAAAAGGGTTAGTATCAATATGCTTGTTGTGATCCAAACAGGCTGAGAGTTTTTTTTTTTTTTTTTGATAAAAAACAGGCTGAGAGTTGAAGAAGAGAAAAAAGGGTTGTGTTCATACTTTAAGAACTCTTCTTTTTGCTTAGTGAAATTACACCGGAGGCGCCATGTCGATTCAATGAAACTGATCCAAATAGAAGCTATAGTGGCTTCCACTTTATATGAAGCAAGAGATTGTAAGACTTCCTCTTCCTGCACAATGTAATTAGTAAGAATTGCAAAAATGCTGATTTGTACATGATGAGTTTGATGATAAGGATCTTACTTTGAACTGCAAATGCTGAAGAACGTCGGTACTCGTTTCGTCAAATTGCTGCCTTTCTTCCCTTGCATTGTGAAGGCGTCTATTGACAGTAAAGATTTGAGTTATTGACCTGTACCGATCGCTCATTTTGTCAATTCATAATGAAAAGAAATCTACTGAAAATGGCAGAGCAATTGCTTATGAGTTATGACCTTACCTTCTTTAGTTCAGCTTCGAGTTCTTCCTTTCACTTCTGAAGCGAATCCAATTCAGCTTCCCAATCCTATCATCATCAGATTCAACCCAAACCCCTTGGCGAAGAACCCGCTCTCAAAGGCATAGCTAGGGTTAGAGCTTGCAAAATACGGAGGCACGAACTCCTTATCCATGGGATTGAGCTTCGACAAAATCTCCTCCAACTCCTTAACTCCATTCCCACCATGTCGAAGCCGTCACCGGAGAACTGGTGATGGTGGAGCCGGAGACGTAGACGGGCGTTCTGATCGGAAGAATCTGGAGCCTCGGATGCAGCCCGGACGGGGTCATCGGCGCCGGAATTGTCGGAAGAAGGAGGCGAGGAAGAACGGACGTCGATCCCTGAATCGATAGGAGCAATTCTCAGCCACCGCCATGGACGATCTCGCCACCGACACCGTCGCCGTTGTCCACCACCTGTCGGACGATCAAGTCGTCGGCTCTGGGATCGGAGGAAGCAGTCTCCGACGGGGATCCAAATGACGCCATAGAGAGGAGGATGGTGAGGATAAGGAGGATAGAGAATCTGGAATCATTGTTGAGAGAATTTGGGAGGAAGGGGTAGGAGAAGGGAGCGTTTATTTGAAGATCAAAATTGGGAGGAAGGGCAATATATATGATTACACGGGATGGCTGATGGAGTACCCAAATTAAAGGCCATAACCCTGCGTGTGAGACGAATAGGCAGCGAAACAAAAAGAAACTGATGATTTCAGTGAAGGCATGCCATAATTAAGGCAGGCAGATCAAAAAAACGAAACAACATAATGAAGCCACATCAATAAGTAGGCAACTAAAGAGATCAAGAAAACCACAAATGAAGAGCAGTGTGTCGTTAATGCTGATAGGAATGGGGTGGAAGGAGTAGTTATGGCTTAGGGATGAGGCTAGTTTTTATAGTTTTATAGATGATCATAAATTAATAAGTTCATTTTTCGTACCAAATTACCAATAGTTTTGTTTAGATATAGAATTTAACTACTATCAGTTCCGTGCCTTAAAGACACGATTTTGGTTTAAATAAAAAACTTAATATTAAATTTTATATAAAACTTTTCAAAATAATAGTTTGACACGAAATATTGTATTTCGATCAAAAAAGAATACATAATATTGTATTATTTTATTTAATTTGCTTCTTATGAGTTTTATTTTAATGATATATTATTCTTGTTATAATATATTAACTTAATCAAACAAAGATTTATAGGATTATAATTTTAGTACAAGGATTGAATATTTGTTTTTATAAATGAGTTTTTTGCTTCTTATGAGTTTTATTGTAATGATATATTATTCCTGTTATGATATATTAAATTAATCAAACAAATATTTATAATTTTTGTATAAGGATTGAATACTTTTTTTATAAATAAGTTTTTTTGTTTTATAATAATAATTATTTTGTAGTTATCATGAAAAACAAATCATAATTATATACTAAAGCGGACGTTAAAATTAATATTTAGCACGACACAAGTCAACTCCTTATTGGACTGCATCACCCATCTTTATTAAAACAATATATTTGTTTAATTGGTTGAAATCTTATTATAGAGCCCACATTAAATTGTACACATAACAAATCTATCCAAATCTTAGAAAACTCTATCCAAAATTGTACATATAATGAAAATGCTCTCTTTATAATTTTTAATAGATATATTTTTATTTAGCTATAATTTTTAACCTAGAATCTATCTAATATGTTATGCATCTTATCCTTAATTTCCTTATACAATAATTTTAAAACTTTGATAGTTATGTATGTCACTATATAAAGCTAAACATCTTATATATGAAGTTTGAATTGCATATTTATAAAAATCCAAACTTTATTAAATCAATTTGACTGGTTGACATATTTTGACATATTTTTTATTGGTAAAATTTTTTTTTTGTAGATTCTACTCATATAAAATAATTATATATAATTTAGATTTGATTTTTTTTCAAATAAATATAAAATAATAATTATTATTATTATTAAATAAAGAAACTTATTGATAAAAAAAGTATTCAATTCTTATACAAAAATTGTAATCCTACAAATCTTTGTTTGATTATAAGAATGTATGATAGTACAAATAATCTATCATTAAAATAAATCCCATAAGAAGTAAATTAAATAAAACGATGGAAGATTTTATAATATCAAACTATTATCTTGAACAACTTGTATAAAACTTAAAGTGAATTTTTTGTTAAACCAAAATCGTGCCTTCAAGGTACGGGGACTAATACTAGTTCAAGTCTAAATCATAAGTATGTATAATTTTTATATATGTATAATCTATAAATGTTTATATGGTTTATTATATCTTTTATATAATGCTATTAATTTAATTATAGATTTATTTGTAGTTGACATATACGGAGTATTATTTTAACCTCCAATATTTTATATATTCAAGGAAATGTTGTGGATATGATTTCAATAATATATTTTTTTTATATTTTACAAACATGTGGGATCTATAATCAAATTTTAAAGTTTATTTCTTTTAAGAAAATAATTAAAATGGAAATCAGTGGATAAAAAGAAATCTAATATGGGGTCTACAATAAAATTTCAACCAATTAAACAAATTGAATTGTTTTCTTAAGATGAGTAATGCGGTCCAATGAGAATGTGATACGTGTCAGGCTAAATATTATTTATAACCTCTACTTTAGTATATAGTTATGTTTGATATAAAAAAAAAAGTGTGTCTGGATTAGTGTTGCTAGTTTTTCGATATTGACAACCTTTTAGTATGAGATTCAATATGTGAATGGAAATATTATTTACAAAAAGTTGGATGGGAACTAACCACTTTATAATAATCTAAATAGTATTTTTTATTATTATTAGTTTTTCAAATAAATATATTTGGTTTATTTAGTGTGTTATTCATATTTATAATATAAAGATACTGTCAAAAATAGCATAATAAAAGATAAAGATATTATATTATTAAAATATTATAAATATACATCTTAATATTTATAATATAATAACAATACAAATAACTAATTATATACATTTATAAGTGTAATTTATTGAAAATTCGAAACTTCTGATCCAGGCAATGTCGAGTTTTCCATGGAGTAAGGCCGCGTTTGGACACTCGCCAAAATTGGTAAGTAAATATTTTTTTAAAAAAATTATCCACCTCTCTGTAAATGGTTCAAAGCTATTGGTCTGATTTGTACATGATGTGAACATGCAAGTTAAAGTCTTCACGTTTGATCCATGAAGAAACCCAATCAAGAAATTAAGATCTCTCTGTATTAAAAGATACTTCTATCAATTTAGTTGAAACACTTTACCAAACTTATCATCAGTCATCACCATATGTTTACAGTTGGTTCTTCAAATTCTCAAGGTTTCAAGCTATAAAAATTAACCTTCCGGATACCAAATTACACGTCAATAAGCAGTAGAAGAAGTCTAAGTCATTGATGGACGTCCACGTCCACAATAGTATGTTGCCAGGTGATCCAAATCATTCCCGAGCGTATTCTCAATAAGCTATATATACTTAAAATGTAACCTTATTCATTAGTATGACATAATAAATATTTGACGATCCTTCTTAAACAAAAGTCTAGATATTATGCCTTCGGGTATTTAGTCAAAACGGTTAATCCTCCAAGGGTAGTAACTAGAGGTCGCCGGTTCGACTCTCATGAGCAGTGCCCTCAACAAAAAAAAAAAAGTCTACATATTACAACTAAGTATAACATTATGTTCATATACAACATGTAAAACAAATCGGCATTATTTGGGAAAAATGAGTATAAAGATTTATGTATCTTTACACGTTTTTATTTATTTATTCCAGCCTTTTCACCTATAAACTACCTAAATAAAAATTTAAAATTTAAAATTAATTTTATAACACCAACTAATTTTTTATATGCTTTATTCTCTTGTTCTTACCCATTCTCCTCAATCTTTTATTCTTGTTCGTTGTTATCCTCTTGTTGTGTCTCTGGTTGTTTTTCATCTTCTTTCATCTGCTTATCGACCTCGACTCCTATCTCCTTTGCTTGTTCCTTCTCCTGCTCATCTTCCTTTTGGCCCTCCGTTCCAATCACCTCTTGTTGAGTCTCTGGCTGTTTTTCCGCTTCTTTCATCTGCTTTTCGACCTCGACTCCTATCTCCTTTGATTGTTCTTTCTCCTGTTCATCTCCGACCTTCTTCAATTTTTCCTCCTCTCCATTTATCTTCTTTTTATGCTTTGCTTCCTTTGCTTTCTCCTTCTTTTCTTTGTTTTTCTCTTTCTTTTGATGATCAACTTCCTTCTTCTTCTTCTTCTCCTCCTTCTCCTTCTCCTTCTTTTGATGTTCGGCTTCCTTTTTCTTCTCCTTCTCTTGTCGCTCCTTCTCCTTCTTTTGATGTTCAGCTTCCTTCTTCTTCTCCTTCTCTTCCCTCTCCTTCTCCTTCTTTTGATGTTCAGCTTCCTTCTTCTTCTCCTTGTCTTCCCTCTTCTTCTCTTTAGCTTGATGTTCAACTTCCTTCTTCTCCTCCTTCTCCTCCCTCTTCCCCTCTTTTTCCTTCAGCACCTCCACCTCACCCTCCAACGAAGCAGCTGATTTCTCTTCCGCTTCGGGTTCAATCTCCTTGAGCTTTCTAAAAGATGTATTGTCATTATAAGAAGTTGTTTGCCTAACGAAGAGAAATATGACTAATGAGAGAAACACAATGACATGAGGATTAAACTTCAAGAAAGCCATTTTGTACGTTTTTTGGTTTTATTTGCTTTATTTATGATTAAACAATGACGTTCGAGTACGTATATATAGTATGAGAAAAGAAAATTGTATGGATCTAAAGTGTTTCTTAAATCTAAAACGATTCCGTGGTATTCCTTGCAAATACACAACTTATGCAAATTCTAAGGCACATTCTTAAATTAAGTGTGAAATATAGATCAGTTAATTATGTAAATACTAAATATAAGCATCATCATAAAATAGCTTTAGCTTAAGTTTATATGTTCGAAATAGCTTTAATATATACATCTTTTGCAACTTAATTCGGATTTGAAAATTAGGAAGGAAAAAAAAAAACTCAATCATTACAATCTATCCACCCGATAATTCCAGAAAATCTAATAAATAGGTAGTAATGAGTATATATGATGGTTGAATTGGGATGATAAGTTTCATAGGCGATACATAAATACGTTAATGGAACAACTTACTTACAAGTGTGTTTTTGGCCCAAGAGGAATGGGTATGTTTAAGTTGGCATTACATATTAGTTAGGTAGATGCAATCATGAAAATTAGTGGCAATTTTAGTTGAGTAGTTCAAGATGTTTGAGGACTAATCAACTTGTAAGGTAAAACTGCCTCCAAAGGCTTCAAATGTTGTTTGGCGACGAGACCGTAAAACTAATTAACTTGAGAGAAATTTGCTAGTTTTTTCAGTACTACCAAATCACATCCACTCATTTGTCATATCGCTGTTCAATGAAATTCAATTGGATGAATTGATATTTTTCTGTACGTAACTAATGTATATGATTATAGATTTATGAGTGGATTGTTCATATCCTTGGAAACTACTAATAGGCTTTTTTTGTGTAGACTTTAATTGATAAAAAAAAGGGTGTCGCTTGTCGCAACTATATCAGATTTGTCCCTAGAAGTTGTGGTGTCTGGCCAACGACATGACTTGATAAAACTGATGAAATCAAAATCATTTACTACTTCACAAAGCGTTGCTATGATAGATAGATTCCAAAAGTTGTAAGTAAACACAACATTGACAATCATTCTGAAGCACATTAGGGCTAATTACTGAATTATATGAGTGACTTTTCAATCGAAATGGGTTTTTATACAAATGCTGTATACAAAAAGTGGTGCTTTAACATGACTATTATGGTGACTCATACGTACGTGTTTGATCACTTTGATGTATGGCCGTATGGGTTTGATTTCTTGCAAGATTGCATGTTCAATCTGGAGTGCAATAAACTTCATATTTGCTACTCTGGAATGCAAGCACACTTGTCTACTAGCCAGTTCACCTAAAGCTTGGCCCCTCGTTTTTTCAGAATGCCTTGTTCTTGTAAGTTACTTTGGCCTATTAACGCCTTTGTGCAAGTCGGTTCCTCGGGTTTGACAGCTCGGGCCCTCGTTTTTTTGGAATGCCTCGTTCTTTGCCAGTCCCTTGGTTTATGTGTGAGTTAGTTCCTCGGTTTTGGAATGTCTCAAGTCGGTCCTTCCGCTTTAAAATGCCTTGGTCTGCTATTCCCTTCATCCCAAGTTGATCAAATTCCTAGCTACCTAGTTCGGTTTATAAACAAATTTCTTTTTTTTTTTTGAGCGTCTTATAAACAAAATTCTAGAAGGCAAAAAAGAAACTACTACTTAGAAAAACTCTTACAAATGTTCAAATATTGTGATTAAAAATGATTATTCAATTTCGCTAGCTTTACCTTGAGAAAAAAGAATGAATATTTGATGGAATGGGCTAAAAATACAAGTGACTTTCTTGGGTAACAAACTTATAAGACCGCTTTGTAAGGGCGAAACGGTAATGCGGCCTGTGCACAACAAACTCGGGCCACCATTATTGCATCAGGCACGTACGAGATTCGAAATTGGAATAACAAAACCTCATCCATTTCTTGGGCAACAATTTTTGTTCTTTTCTTATCTAAAATCCAAAAGTACGTCTTTCACAGCTTTTCTTGCACAACAATTTTCTTTAAAACTGAAAAACGTATATATATCAACCCAAATCCCTTCTTGACCAAAAAAAATAAATCAACCCAAATCCCTTTTGTTTTGGTCAAAATCCATCGATAAAGTTCAAATAAAAAACAATAACAAATGGAAGCTTGGTTCTTAATAGTGGTTTCAGTGTGCATAGCAGCTCTACTCAAAGCCATTATTAACGTCTTCTCTTCCTCTCCCGAATCAAACTCCGATCCCGACGATCTCCGGCGACTCCCCTTGCCGCCGGAGGCCCCTACCTCCTTCATACCCCTACTGTCCGGCTTCCGATGGCTCCGAAAGTCCTCATTGGAGATGGAGGCAACCCTCCGATCGCTCCGGGCCAAGCTCGGGCCAATCTTGACCCTCCGAGTCACCTCGAAACCCGCAATCTTCATCTTCAGCCACTCGATCGCGCACAAGGCCCTGATCGAAAAGGGCGCCATCTTCGCTGACCGACCGAAGCCGCTCCTCACCGAGAAGATGATAACCCGAAACCAGCACAACATCAACTCGAGCGGCTACGGCGAGAAATGGCGCCTCCTCCGCCGGAATCTCACCTCGCAGATCCTCCATCCCTCCAAGATCAAATCTTTCTCGGCCGCTCGATCCTGGGTGCTCCAGATCATCATCCAACGGCTCCAATCCGAGTCCGAGCCCAATGTCATCGAGCACATTAGGTACGGCATGTTCTGCCTCCTCTGTTTCATGTGTTTTGGTGATCGTCTCGATGAAAACCAGATTCGCGACGTCGAAACCGCTCATCATCGCCTTCTCTTCTCGGTAACACGCCTCCAGGTCCTCAATTTCCGTCCCTGGATTACGAAATTGGTGTTCCGGAGCAGGTGGAGAGATTTCTTCGACATCAAGAAATCAATAGACGACGTTGTCATCCCTCTGATTCGGCTTAGAGCGCAGAAGCCCCAAAACGACGCCGTTCCAGCATATATCGACTCCCTGCTGGAGCTCGAGCTCCCAGAGGAAGGCGAGGGTGAAAATGGCGGGAAAATCAAGAGGAAGATGAAAGAGGAGGAGATCGTGGCGGCCTGCTCGGAGTTCTTGAACGCCGGGACGGACACAACGGCCACCGCTCTCCAATGGATACTGGCCAATTTGGTGAAGAGTCAGGAGATCCAGAGGAAGCTCTACGACGAGATTCTAAGCGTTGTGGGGGCGAACCGAGGAGGAGGAATCGGGGAAGAGGAGCTGTCGAAGATGGAGTATCTGAAGGCGGTGGTGATGGAGGGGCTAAGGCGGCATCCGCCGGGGCATTTCGTGCTCCTCCACGCGGTGTCGAAGGAGGTGGAGTTGGAGGGGTACCGCATCCCAAACGACGCCGTTTTGCAGTTCATGGTGGCCGAGATGGGGTGGGACCCCCACGTGTGGGAGGACCCCATGGAGTTCAGGCCCGAGAGGGTCTTGGGGGCTGACGTGGACATAACCGGGAGCAGGGAGATCAAGATGATGCCGTTCGGGGCTGGCAGGAGGATCTGCCCGGGGCTCGGCTTGGCCATGCTCCATCTCGAGTACTTTGTGGCCAATTTGGTGTGGGAGTTTGAGTGGAAGGAGAGCCAGGAATTCCCTGTGGATTTCGCGGAGAAGCAGCAGTTTACCATCGTTATGAAGCACCCTCTTCGTGCTAAGGTTACACCCAGGTCTCATGGCTAGCTAGCTGAATTTGATCAGCTCCCGGTTTCGTTGCTCGTTTGGTTCATGAATAAGTTATGGATAATAATGTACTAGCTTGGTCTAGTTGGTTTGCAAATTCTTCGGATTGTTCAAGTTTGATCCTAGATAATTAATTTGTGGGTGTGTGTTGCTCCAATTTATTACTTCAGGATTGTTAAGGTTTGCATAAATCATGAATGCTTTCATGAAGGCACAAGCTTATTTCAGGGTTTTATGTTATGAATTTCTGTGAAAGTTGAAAGTTGCTTTTAATCTTTCATTGCTATGAAGCTTATTCAGAGCCATGAAAAAGATGGATGAAAATGCAAGTGGTCACCCCGAGATTATAAGATGGATGCAAATGCAATCATGTGACCATACTATCTTGATGAGAGGCCTTTTTCTTGTTAGGAAAGTTGAAGATGCTATAAGCTCATTCAGAGACATGAAAAAGATGGATGCAAATGCAAATGGTTCTTGTAGTCCTAACAAAATTACTTATGCACTATGATTGATGGATTATCTAAAGAAGGGTATGCAGATGAGGCTGAACAACTTTTTCTGGAATTTCAGGATAATGGAATAATTTCCCCGGGAGTTGAAGCTTCTATTGTGTTGTTAATGGACTGTGTAAGCAAGGTTATCAGGCTCAAAAGGTCTTCTTGGAAATGTTAACTAGTGGTGTGGAATTGAATGAGTTTGTTGCAATGGCGTGTTTTCAGGCTCAACTCATTCCACAAAGAATCAAGATACTACCTAGCTAAATGTATTATCCATGGGAGAGATTACATTTTGTGATTAATGAGATGGGCTGTTTCTTTCATCTTCTGATCTTTAAGCAGTCTGTCTGTCACAAAATTACTGCTATGATTACTGAGGTGTCACTTAAAATCAGTGATGCGCATCAGAGCGCATCAGTATCTAGCACACACTTTTGTCAACATAAAATTCAGGTTTATTAACACAGCAATGTCCATCCGAAGTGGCCGTGAACCCATTCATTTCAGCTCAGGCTAGTATACAACAGACTTTAGCCTAATTTTTTTTTTTTGATACAGGAAAGACATTAGGCTAGTTCTACAAGCGAGAAACTATCCTATAGCATCCGAAAGGATGAGGTCCCTAAGGACCGGATCGGAACTGAGCGAGCAAGTAGGCACCCGACAGAACGAAGCAGCGATGTGGTCTGCAACCGAGTTGGCTTCCCTGAAGACATGCCGGATCCCCCAACTCAGAAACTTGTCAAGCAACAGCTGAACGTCTGCCCGAATAAGCTCCACTTCCCAAGGGCAACTCCAATCTCCCAACACTGCATTAACCACCTGCAGGTTGTCACCTTCAATCACTAGACGGGGAATGCCACACCGGATGGCTTCCAGAATCCCCTACCAAAGCGCAAACGCTTCGGAAAACACCACGGAACGCCGTCCGAGAAAACCACCATCAACGGCTACAATGCCTCCAGCAGAATTCCTGATAACGAAACCATAAGAAGCAAAACCAACAGAATTAACGGCACTATCAAAGTTAAGTTTGAAAAAGTCGCAAGGGGGTTTGACCCATCTAACATTCCTTCTGTTGTTGGCCTGGGTCACAGGTCTAGAGCCCTCAGCTTTGTCACCTCCGTCTGATTGTTTCGACAGCATAGCTCTCTTCCAATCAGTCATCTGCTTGGATGCAAGTTCCATTGTTTCTTTGGGATTTAAATGGGGTTGGCTATTCCCATCAAAGATGTTTTTGTTCCTGAGAAACCATGTACACCACCAGAGGTTGAACATAGATTCTATTTGGGTATTATTGAGTCTAGCTCTTAATGCATTGACAAATTCCAGAGGGTAGCGAATCTGAGCATCAAGTTGTCCCACCACACGATCGATTGCGGGGTTAAGCGCAAAAAGTGCCTGACGTGCATGACTGCATTCTATAAATAGGTGAAATGCATCTTCATTCATTGAAGAGCAGAACCCACATCCTTGTGGCACTGCAATATGATTAGCAGCTAGTCTGGATTTAGTAGGTAAACCATTACGGCATAATTTCCAAATGAAGTTTTTTTGCTTCGGTGGAATGTTTAGTTTCCATATCCATTTGAGATCGATTTTAGGACTTGTTTTGTTATCCTGAATCCATTTCATAGTGGCATTGGTAGAATACCACCCATTCTTGCTTGCTTTCCAATACACTCGGTCTGTTATGCAATTAATCGGTAAAATAATCTTGGCGATCTCATCAACATCGTTAGGATGCAGAACTTGACTCAGTTTGTGAAGATCCCAAGATTTATCGTCCCGTATGTATGAGCACACGAGTTCATCCTCATCAATCAAATGGCGGGCCTCCTCTCTAGGTTTGATGTTGATGTGAGGAACCCAACAATCCTTCCAAAACCGGATGGTTGCACCATCCCCAACTTGCCATGATAACCCCGAGAGGAAAAGATCCTTCAGGCTCATGAGTTTGGACCACTGCCAAGAAGTGTTCTGTTGTTTGTTGTAATTCCAAAGGTTTGTTGTTTTAAGATATTTTTCGCTGACGATTTTGACCCATATGTTCCCTGGATCTGCAATAATTTTCCACAAAAGTTTCATTTGTAATGCTTGGTTCATTTCTTCCGCTTTAGCGATACCTAGCCCACCGTGATGGGTAGGCCTGCAGATCGAGTTCCAGCTTATTAACGGTTTATACCCGCTGGCCTTATTCCAGAAGAAGTTGCGATTGATCTTATCAAGTTTATCATGTGTGGATTTGGTTAGGAAAAAAGATTGCATTAGGTAGTTGGGTTGTGCTGAAAGGTTAGCCTTAATCAGTGTAGTCCTGCCTTCTTGGGAAAGCGTATTAGCTTTCCATTTTGATAGTTGGTCTCTTGTTCTTGTTGTATATGCATTGAATGTATTTTTGGTAACCCTTTCGTTGATGAGAGGACACCCTAGGTATTTGTCCAGAGCTGTGGTATTTGATATATGGAGGGTTTGTCTAATCAGATTTTTGGTCACATTATTTGTATTTTTTGTAACTTGAAACGCTGATTTATGTAGATTGACTTTCTGCCCAGAGGCTTGACAATAATCCTCAATTATGTTTTTAAAATACTGACATGCATGATTGTTTGCTTTAGAAAAGATGATAATATCATCTGCATATGCAAGGAATGGGATTTTGGTACCTCCCCGTGTGATCTGAATTCCAATTCCACTTTTTGGGTTCATATTAGCCCGTTGAAGTTGCCTAGCCAGCACTTCAGCTGCCAATATAAACAGATATGGTGAAAGGGGGTCACCCTGGCGAAGACCTTTATGTGGTTTGAATTGTTCCGTTGGACCATTGTTGACAAGGACCGAGAAGGTAACCGTTTCAATACACTCTTTGATCCAAGCAATGAATTTTTCATGGAAACCAAACCTTTCTAGGACATGAGTCATGGAATCCCAGCTAACCCGGTCATAAGCTTTTTCCATGTCGAGCTTGATAGCAACCCACCCACCCAAACCTTTTTTATTCCGGAAAGAGTGTAGAATTTCATGAGCAATAAGGGTATTGTCATGTATGCTTCGGTTTTCGAGAAATGCTGATTGCATTGGGTGGATTAGACGTCCCATGACTTTTTTAAGCCTGGCTGTTAGGATTTTGGAGATGATTTTGTATATCGTGTTACACAGGCTGATAGGCCTGTAATGGTTGGTGGAGCTTGGATTGTCACATTTTGGAAGTAAGGTGATGAAAGTATGGTTGATCTGCTTGAGCAGCTTTCCAGAATGGAAGAAACTTTTCACCGCTTTAATAACATCTGGCCCTACAATGTGCCAATACTTTTTGTAAAAACAGGATGTCATACCATCAGGTCCTGGTGATTTGTCTTCTTCAATATCAAAGACAGCAAATTTAATTTCCGTGTTGGTCACAGGTTTAGTAAGAGCGTAGTTCTCTTCCTCCGTGATTTCGCTGGAAATGTTTTGAGTTAGCTCAATCATCTTCCTTTTATTGATATCGGTGTGCTGAAAACGGTTCTGAAAATCCCTATGAATTTCCCGTTTTATGTTAGCCGATCCAGTGATATGAATCCCATCGCTGGATGTCAATTCGCGGATGTTAGTCCTATTTCTTCGACCACTCGCGATGCGGTGGAAGTATTTGGTATTCCTATCGTTGAGATTAATGTGTTTGTTCTTACCTCTTTGTTTCCAATACGAGTATTGGAATTGAATCAGGCATTCACGCTTCTTACTTAGTCTTTCCTGTTTAAGGATAAGTGACTGATTTCTGTTTTCAATGATTTCCTTCTGGATTTGTAACAATTCATCGTTGACTTTCTTGAATTGCTCAAAAATGTTTCCAAACGTTGTCTTGTTCCAAACTTTAGCTTTAGCTTTGAGGAGTTGTGTTTTTTTAACCAGTTTAAACATGTGGGACCCTTCTGGGTTGAATCTCCATGCTTGTTTCACTATGTTCTGGAAGTCCTTTCTTGACGTCCACATGGATTCAAATTTGAACGGGCGTGCTTTTGTGACACCAACCAAGGGTATCTCGCACGATATTGGGCAATGATCTGATGAGGAGAAGTTGTGATTTTTGGCTGAGATAGATGGGAACCATTGGATGATTTGGTCACTAACCAAGACACGGTCAAGTTTTTCAAAGGTATTGTTGCTATCTATTTCTTTCGACCTTCTCCACGTGAATTTATTCCCAAACGTTGGGATGTCAATTAGACTACAGTCGTTTTTGAAATACTGTAATCTGTAGAATCGAGACACAGAAGGAGTCACCCCTCCGAGCTTCTCATCTGGACCTTGAATTTCATTCAAATCCCCCATCACTATAACGGGGAACTGCGCTCGGTTGATGAACACTTTAAGTTTGTCCCAAAATAGATTTTTATCTTGTGCTTTCGGGGGGGCATAAGCAACAATGACGACAAGTTCTTTGTGGTTGTCAAGATTTGTATATTTGAAAGCAACAAATCTGTCCTCTTTGTAGATAGTTTTAATTGATTCGTTCACAAGTTGGTGGTTTTTCCAAACGATTAAAAGACCACCCGACATGCCAATAGAATGGACGAACTCATGGGAATCAAATCCGGCATTGGTCCATTTTTCAAGGGTCGGAAGTTGTGGGCATTTTATTTCAACAAGAGCAATCATTTGGAAATGCTCTGTTTTGCATAGGGCGTTTATTTCGGTCCATCTATTTTGTTTTTTCAACCCTCTACAATTCCATAGGAAGATCTTCATAAAAAACCTTGTTTGAATGGGTTTATATCCCGTTTAACTATTACACCATAGCGTAAAGGCTGGATCTCAGCTTGTTTGTGAATTTGTGGATTTTCAATCCATTTTTTGTGCCCGGTAATGACCATGCATTTGGTGTTGTGCAGCTGCATTAAATATATACTATCCTGCGAGAGTTTGGCACCAAGACTTATAGCACAAAGACTTATAGCCCAGGAGTACCATATTTTGTGAAAGAGAGGGGTTTGATCCCTTTTATCAATTGCATTTGTGGTTTGGGCATTTAAGGCCCTCCACATTATTTTATTTTCTGGGTTTTTAATCCCCTGCGGTGTTTTGTGAGTCTTGGAGAGGATCCATCCACATATATAGTTGTTTATGCAACATGGTATGCTCATATTGTACACATGATGCCTTCGGTGGGCCATTCCATCACAAAAGTGATCAAGGCCTTCGTTGTTATGAATGGGCTGGTGATCAACACAAAGAGTCATGTTACTCTTCCAACACAAGCAGCAAAAACAAAGTACAAAATTACACCCACTAATAAAAGGGGAGAATTTAATAATCATCATAAATACTAGACTATTGACCTGATCATACATTTTCTGTGTATTATCTACTGGTGTTGATAAGCATATTTGACATATGCACTTCAGCTTAATGAGCTGATTGAGGCTTAAAAATCCCTTTAAGTTGGTTAGCAATCACTTCAAAGGTGTCTTCATTGATTGCCTTAGCCAAGTATATGATCCTTTGATATAAATCAAACAAAGTGACCCTTATCAGGACACATAAAGCATTTTGGAGCATGCCTGTATCAATCTTTTCGAGCAGATAAGGAGCAATATCATAAAGCCTTAAACAAATTAACACACTTGCAGCTATAACCCAAACCACAGTACTTGTCAAATGAGGTTTCCAAGTGTCCCCATACGTAGGATTGACAAAGGTGTAACAAATCCATACCTTAGTTTGTCTTGTTTTGTTTTTGATTCTCTGATCACCACTTTGTTTGCAAAGTTGGGTATTCTCCCACCTACACATTTTCCAGCTCCAGCAGAATAAATCCACCAGCTGGCTTAAGCGTTTGCACTGTTGAATACAATGGCGCCAGCACAAAGGCACTAGGTAACACAGCAACAATAATGAGGCATAGTTAGCCAAAGACATATGAGCTGGTGGACAAGCAGAAAAGGAGGAAAGGCCAGAAAAGACTCCCTCTGGTTTTATCTCATGCCTAATCAGCACAGCAGCTCTTTTAATCTTTATAATGCTGACTTTTTTTGTGCTTCCCATCCCCTGAAGAGAGCTTGTGATCATGGAGGTAGAAGTTCCAATTGTTGGTTTTTTCTCCCAGATTTTTTGCTTTATGTAGCAGTAAATAACCCAATTAATAATGGGCATATGGAGTTTAACAAGCACAGTACAAATGTGAATAAGAAGGTGGCTTGGGATCAAGAATAACAATACACCCATTGTGAGCGTACAAAAGCTATCATGAGTTAGCCACCAACAGGAGGTAATCCTAACCAATATTACTACTGAAATTGTTTGATTCTCATTTGTAGCACACGGAAGACAAACAGGTGCAACAATAACATTGATGCTAGAGTCTGAATAAGGGTTCCTAAGCCAAGGGTAGGAGCGATTTGTTACATACCTCCCCGAACAAAGGAAGAGCCGGAAATGCTCAAGATTTTCAGATACTTTGGTCCAGCCTGACGAACATCCGTAGACGTCATGCATCTTCTTCTGGTGTAACTTTTCGATTTGCATGAGAGGTTGAATTGCGAAGAGAGGTCGGGAGACTTCGTAGAAGGAGAAAGCACGGGAAGCGTCCGCACCTAGGCCCCCACTCCACCAGGCCTCAGAGGCCTTCCACTTGAAACGCCACCATGGAAACGAGCAAGAGATTAGTCTTGGACCGGCCCCGGAGAATGACGAATGGTAGGGAGCGCTATTGTTGATGATTGCCAGCCATTCTTGGAACAAAACGTTCGATCGGCTTAAAGCCGGCATCGGTTTCTTGAGACTCTTGTATTGATAACTTCTTGTCTCTTGTCCTCCGATCAGATCTGAAAGCACGATCCTCCGTCGGAACTTGGCATCCGTTCGATATCCTTTGATTCCAGACATCGAAAACTTTTGGCGAGTAATATGGTGATTTTGAGGACCCACGAATTGATCGTCGTTTGGGGAGTACCGGAAGCCATTTTTGGGGGGCGGGTGTTGTTGGGAGGCAGCAGTGGTTGCTGGCGGCGGAGATGAGGGCGCTAGGGTTTTCGGGAGTTTGGGGGAAGGATGGAAAGCGCGTGAGGCGCGTACTTCCAAGGGTTTCATGTTTTAATGATCCAATCACAATTCGCGCGGATTGGTAGGATTGAAACAGTGCGAAAATAAATAAATAGAAAAAACAAAAACTGGGGTAAGAAAATAAAAGGCGTGGTGCGTTCCTCCCAGCTGCGAGACCGTGGTGGAGGTCCAGCACAGGGACGGAAAAAGCGATACAAATTGAGCTTCTCTCTCACACTTTCCCCTTTCACCCACTCTTTCTCTCTCCCCCTCTCTTTCTTCCTTCTAGGGATTTCGAGGTTTTTTCTTCGCTGCTCGCCGCTCAGACATGGACTGATCCACCAGGAGGTTGAAGCCGTCGGATGATCTTCTCCCCTGCTTCTTTCACTCCGATTTCTCAGGTTTTGCTCCTCTGTTTTCCGCTTAGTTTCTGCATTTCAGCTGCTTAGATCGCCTTCTCTCGCCTGTTTTCTCCTTTTTCAAGTTTTTGTGAAATGAAATAAATCCTGCACGGTGAGGAGTGTTTTTTTGCTTGCTTGGCACTTTGTTCGGTTTCCGATTCAATTTGAGTGTGGAGAGTGTTGTTTCTGGCTTCTTGCTGCAGTAGATCTGATTCACTATCAAATATCAGTTCCTCCTGTTTTCTGCTGGTTTTCAGCTGCGTTTTTTGGTACTTTACGCTCTGGTTCGAGATGTGGAGTCTGATAAATATGTTCTTTCTCTTCTCCGGAAATTTGTGCTTGTGGTATTTGCTTTCTTGCTGCTTGTTGTTGGTAGGAGGAATTTGTAGATTTGGAAGTGGATTGATGTTTTCAACTTTAGGTTTTTGGTTGATCTCATTGGATTTTGAGGGGGAAATACTGTGTTGATATTAGAATGTGTTTATTTTTTTGTTGTTGATTTGGTTCTACACACTTGGTAAATATAGTTTTGGTTTTCATGCTTTCTCCGAGCTTCTGGTATATTTTGTCATATGATACAGAGTTCTGTGATTCTTTTTACAGTTTGTGACCTATTGTGTACCATGTTCATTTTCTTATACCTTCTCCTCTTTCTAGTTCAGATCTGCCATGGAAGACACTCAGTCTGTTTCCGTACTCTTAGATTCTGCTACCTCCAAGATTCAACAGCTTCAACAGGCATTTGCTGAGCTTGAAAGACACAGAGCTGTAACCCTTAACCTGAAATGGAAAGAGCTTGAAGCACACTTTCATGGGCTGGAGAAGTCCTTGAAGAGGCGTTTTGATGAGTTGGAAGACCAGGAAAAGGAGTACGAGTCCAAAACTGTGGAGGCTCAGGAGATTCTGGAGAAGCGAAAAGCAGCTGTTGTGGCTAAAGAGCAAGAATGTCTGGAAAAGCTTCAAGAGAAGAGAGATTCTGCTGTGTTTGCAATTTCAAAGGCTCGGGAGAAGCACAGAAAGGTGTTACCAGTGGAGTGCTCTCTTGCACCGTGTGAGTTTAATACGGTGGAGGAAAAATTCCCTGATGTTATGACATCTGATGAGGTTTCATCTGAGAGCATGAAGTCTTCTGTTGAGGATGGAAGTGTGGAGCTGAAGGAATCTGACAATGGGTATGCTGAAGTGACATCATCTCCACAGCTTGTCAAACTCTGTCAGAATATGGATTCAGAGGGTTTGCACAATTTCATATCTGACAATCGCAAGAACCTTGCAACTATCAGAGAAGAAATCCCACTTGCTTTCAGGGCGTCTCCTGATCCTGCTGGTCTTGTTCTTGATTCTCTCAATAACTTCTACCGTGGTGACCTCTCAAGCTTGGATGCAAAGAAGGATTCTGGACTTCTTGGGCTCAGAAGAACCTGTATTATGCTGTTGGAGTGTCTTAGCATTTTGCTGACTAGCTTGGGTTATGAGTCTGCTACAAACATAATATCTGAAGATGTTAAGGTAAGGGCAAAGGTTATTGCTGCTGAGTGGAAGCCAAAGCTGGGTGAACTTGAACTGGATATGAGCAATGGAAACTCTTTGGAGGCTCATGCCTTCTTGCAGCTGCTGGATACCTTCTGTATTGCCTCTGATTTTGACGTGGAAGAACTATCTAAACTCGTACCACTGGTTTCTCGCCGTCGTCAGGTTGCTGATCTCTGTCGATCACTTGGACTCTCTGATAAAATGCCAGGTCCGTTTCATCTTAACGTGCATCTTTTGTGTGTGTTTGACGCTTTTCTTGTTTATATAATGGTTTGGTTATGATATGGACAAAAACCAGCAGTTGCATTTAACTTTAAGGACACAGTTTAATCTTTCCCCATTCAAATGGTCACTCTAGTTTTGCGCTGGCTTTTCAGGTGTGATTCAGGTGCTGATAAACAGTGGAAGACAAATCGATGCTGTCAATTTGGCCTTTGCATTTGAGCTGACTGAACAATTTTCACCAATTGTTCTACTGAAGTCCTACTTGAAGGAGGCAAGCAAGGTTGCTTCTCCCAAGCCTGGGAATGTATCTCCTGGACATGGATTTCCATCATCTCCCAGTTCACAGGTATCTACCTCTATTCTCAATTCACTTAATTCAAAAACAATGCCCTTAGAAAGACAGGAATTTAAAAACTATATGCATTACATCATTAGTTGATAACCTCTCTTTTTGTGATGACCTTAAGCACAAGATTTATTAAGCTTGTTCATCAACTCATAATCACTTCAGATTGAGGTGAGTGAGCGCGAGCTAGCTGCTCTCAAGGCCGTGATCAAATGTGTGGAGGAGCACCAGCTGGAGTATCAGTATCCCCTGGACCTGCTTCAGAAGCGCGTCACCCACCTCGAGAAGGCAAAGGCAGAGAAGAAGAGAGGAAATGAAGTTGCAAAGCCCCAGCCAAAGCGCCCACGTGCTAGCAATCCCGGGAACGGGCCCCGCATTGTCAACCCTGTCTCTGACAGAGGCCCACACTATGCTATGCCAACAGCTGACAACAGGTATGCACCGCAGCCTCAGTATATGTTCGAAAGACCGTATGTTTACACTCCTGAGGCTCACTGCACACCGCTCTTCGGCCCTCCTGCTCCATACGGGCTTCCTCCTCCTGCTCACCATAGCAACTACTTTGGTAATGGATACCAGTATCCTACTCCTCATCAGGCTACTTACCTTCACTAAACTTGCAAAACCGGTACTGAATTACTGATCATCTTGTGCTAATGGAGGTGACTTGTAATCTTTGTTGTCTTTGTAACCGCTAGTTGTTTTTAACCCTTTCGTTGGAGACGTTGGATGCAATCTGAAATTCTGAATGTATGTTTAGTTCTAGTATTTAGAGCGATGATGGGAAGGGGAAGGAACAGACAAAAATGTGAGGGGAAAATGCTAGATCTTCAGTTCAGTCGGACGTTTTATACTTTTCATCATCATCATCTAATATGTGAACCATGGTTTATGTAAACTAGTGTAACATGTTCGTGTTATGTAATGTAACGGACGTAATTTTTATATTTGAAGGAATAAGGCTTTATAATAAATAAAATAAATTGCTTATATCGATTGGAAGCTAAGATACAATTGTAGGCGACTAGTCACAATCGCTGGAAGCCTTCGGGCATCTAGTCGAGTGGTTAAGCCTCGAAGGGTAGTACCCAGAGGTCACCGTTTCGACTCTCGTGGGCAGTGCCCTCAACCAAAAAAAAAAAAAAAAAAAAAGTCACAATCGCTGGAAATTGCCCAAGATATTCATCTTCTTTTTCTCATCTAAAGTTGTCCATCCTTATCCCAAAACTAACTTTTGTGACTTTTTCTCCTTGAGTTCATGTTAGCATCCAAAGTTGTCAGCAAATTCAATAGGGTCAATTAGTTTTAGATATAAGGCTTAAGTCATTCTGTTATACACATCGTTCGTATTTCTTGAGAGCCAATATAGTGGCAGAATGACCCGCTATTTTATACCATTTCTACAACATTGAAGGAATTTTTAAATTGATCTAACATTATAAGATTCCAGTAGAGCGGACCTCAGTGCTTAAATAATAAAAAATTGTGCAAGAAGGGTTAATATAAGGATTTGAATCAAATGATGTTGTTTTTAATATTATGATGTAACATGTAAACACTTGAACCTTATAGTAAGGCAAAGCACACACTAGGCTAGGTGGTTGAATGACTTAGGGAGAAAACATGTTACAAGTAGCTTGCTTGAACACACATATGACCTTGGTATGGCTCATGAGCTCGAGCCATGTTTGGCTTGATCAACACTTGAGCAAACCGGTTAAATATGTGTGTTTGAGTTTGAGGAATGCTTGGGCCTGCCTCTGTTAGTTTGCAAGTGATTGGGCCATGGTCTGAAATGGGCTTCCCCCCAAACGCGATTCACAACCCAAATTAGAAGGAGCGTCTTCTGAGAAGCAGAACGACGTCGTGTGAAGAGGAATTCCATATAAAAAACTTTTAGGGTTTCCTGTTCACCTTGTCTGAAACCTTTCTCGCGCGGCTTTGATCTTTAGGGTTTGGAAGCTCTCTCGAGTTGCCCCCTTGACCACTTGCCCACCATTTACTTTTAACGCATTTATAGATAGGCCAACAGAGTTTTGAACATCTTCTCACCATTTCAAAATTTTAGAATATATTTACAGGCTGTATGGTGTGGGCTAGCAAACAGTGGAAACTTTCCTTTGAAACTCGCAAACCCGTTCGGCTTTCCCTCATTTGATCACTTCCCGCCAAAACACCTCGCCGGCGATCTCACTATGCGGATATCAGAGCTATCTTCGCCGGATATTCGCCATCTCCACCAGGATCCGATCTCCATCCTCTCCCAAATCGAATCTCTAACCAACGAAATCGAGCGTCTCTCACCGGAATCTTCCATCCCGGAGAATCTAAGCTCCGATCTCCGACGATGCCTGTCTCAACTGAATCAAAAGACTCCGTTCACCAACTCGGTCAAGCTCCAGATCTGGAAGCTCAGCTACCGTCTCTGGAACGCATGTGTCGATCTCTCCAACTCAATCACTCTGAAATCGTCTGCCTCCGGCGGGAGGCTCGGCGCCGGAGTTCAGCACGCCGAGATCCGGCAAGTTGCGGCCGATCTTCTCTCGATCGCCGTCGACGTGTCCGGGGTTCCGTCGCCGGCGTTTAAGGCCGCTTCGTTCTACTGCAAAACTGGATTGGCCTGGCACGACCTAGGGAAACTCGATTTAGCGAGCGATTGCTTCGAGAAAGCGACGAATCTGATCTCGAAGATCGAGATTGATGCGGTCTCAGATCGTGAGGAGCGAAAGCTGTTGTTTGATCTGAACATTGCTAGGTCACGAACGGCCTGGGAGGCCTTGGATCGAACCCTAGCGATAACGCTGCTCAACCGTTCGAAGAAATTCCTGTTCGAATCGGCGGAGAACTACAAGGCGCTAGCAAATCAGTACTTGATTTTCGGTAAGGCGTTGCTTTCGAAAGATGATGCGTTAGACAAGAACATGCCTCTGAAACTCATGAACGAGGCCTTAGAGCTTGGCGAGAAAGCCTTGAGAGTTGTGAAGAGGTCTGATGAGACGCTGAGCTTGAAACACTTTAGGGATAAAACACTGCGTTTCATTGCTGCTGTCCATCTGCAAAGAGAAGAGTTTGAGAGTGTTGTCAAATGTGTAAGAGTCTTGAGAGATAATAATGGTGGTAGCTGTTCTGATCCACATCCAAGTTTGAGTGTGTTGGCAATGAAGGCCTGGTTGGGGTTAGGGAGACATGGAGAGGCAGAGAAAGAGCTGAAGAGCATGGTTGGAAATAAGGGAGTTCCGGAGGGAGTTTGGGTGTCAGCAATCGAAGCCTATTTCAAGACTGTCGGTATGGCGGGTGGTGATACTGTAAAGAGTGTGTTCATGGGGTTGTTAGGGAGGTGCCAGGTCAGTCCGAGTGCTGCAATTCGAGTGGTTTATAAGGTGATTGGTGGTTGTGATGGTGGTGGAAGTGGCAGTGGCAGTGGCAGTGGCAGTGGTGGAGAGGTGTTGCAATTAAGAGCAAAGTTGGCAGCAGAGCTGGCTTCAGATGATCGAGTGGTGGTGCTGTTTTCTGGGGACAGGGCTGAAAAGGAGAGAACATCCATGCATGCTATCCTTTGGAATTGGTGAGTCCTTTTCTCTTTTGATTAAGCTTCTAGTATTCTCAGTAAGTTTGTCAATGCAACTCTATGGTTTTTGTGCTGAGTTTAAATGTAAGCTGCAATGATCATTTCACTTGTCACCCCTTCATTTAACTACGGATGAAGTTAAGAGAATCTTGGATTTGGCGACTACATGTATGTGCAACTCTAGTTCACTGTTTGACCATTTCTTATTTAGATGAACTGTGAAGAGTTTTGTTGAGTGGTATTTGGCCTTGACTTTACACAGTCTGTGTTTGGATAAAAGCATTTATTATCAGGCAATCTTCTTTGTATTTACCTTAGATGGCTTGGGAGAAACTAAGGAGAGAACTCCATTTTTTTGGGACTGCTTATCGCTTTTATGTATATAGTCAACTTCCTGAATTCATTTGATTTCCCTCACAAATTTAACCTCTAGATCATGTTCTTTTGTTTTCATGACAGTGCATCAACTCATTTCCGGCTGAAAGATTATAGGATAAGTTCAGAATTGTTTGAGAAATCACTGCTTTATCTACCACATGGCATAGAGGATAGAACTCTTCGTGCCAAGGGATTTAGAGTTCTGTGCCTGTGTCATTTGGGTCTCGGCCAACTTGATCAAGCCTATGAGTACATTGATGAGGCTGAAAAGGTATCCATTGTGTTTCCCTATGCTATAATAAATAAGAATTTTCTATCTGCTCTCTAAGTTGAAGATTTTCAGCTTTCTAATCGGATGTTTGATTCTTGCAGCTTGAACCGAACATAACCTGTTGTTTCCTTAAGGTACAGTTTTACAAGAAAGAAACATATTGAGGCTAATGCTTGCATATTTATATTGAAACATTTGGTGCTATTTAGTTTTGAATCTTTGCCCTGCCCTGATTTTCTGGAAAACTGAGCTTGATTAAGCCTTTTCAGCTCAAGTTAAAGGGAGCCATGAGCTAAAATTGCTTTGAACTGACGCAGTTCAAAGTATATCTACAAAGAAAGGACCATGATGGCGCCATAACTCAACTGCATGCTTTATCGGGCTGTGCTGATTTCACTTTGGACTTCCTCTCCCTAGCCATCCATGAAGCTGTTGCTTCACGTGCACTCTCAGTTGCTGTTGCTTCTCTTACCAGTCTGCTTAACTTTTACTCCTCAGGCAAACCCATGCCTGTAGCTGAAATTGTTGTTCTTCGAACCCTTATCACTATCCTTCTTCAAGACCCTGGCAATGAGCAGGAAATTCTCACATTCATAAAAAAAGCTCAAGCTCGAGCAACTGAGCTCGGGCCTGATAATTTCTTTGGAAAAGGGGAGGTCGGAAGAAGGGAGAAGAACTGGATTGCACGCAATTCATGGAATGTTGGGACAAAAGCTGGATTAAAGAAAAACTTCAAATTGTGTGCAGAGTTCATGAAGCTGGCATACGACTTGTATAGCCTTAAGATTGATGAGGATGTCGATGAAAATAATGTGATGGTTTGTAAGGCGATTATTTTTACGGTATCTGCCATGATAGCAGCTGAGAATCAGAACAATGTTCCATTGCAGGAATCAGAAGTCAAACAAGCCATTGAATTGCTAGACAGGGCGGGAAAGGTACGAATTCATATAATCATATTTAATTTTCTCAAATATTGTAACAATAGACCAGATATTGATCTATAGAAACATGTCTACAGATACTGGCATCAACATCAGCTCAGAATGGCCAAGACAACACAATTGATCCCAGCCTCCAATACATATACACACAGAGCTCGTACGAGTTATACGGAAGGCTAAAAGACTCGGCCTCTCAGCACCTGATAGTAAAGAATTTTTCCGCCTCAAAAGCCTGCAACCCAACACACCTTCTCCATATAGGCCTCACTGCATCACAAGGCCCCTATTTCAATGCTGAAGTAGCCACATTTTGTCTCAGTTCTTGCCTTTCATCTTTCCTAGCTTCCCCTGCGCCGAACTACCAAAATGTTTCCGTGGCTATCAGGAGGCTGATCATGGTTGCTGGTGCTTACAAAGGTGACATCGATGATGAAACTATTTTTGGGCTATATAAACAGGCTTATAGAATCATGGTTGGGTTGAAGGAAAGTGAGTTTCCTTGTGATGAGGGGAAGTGGCTTGCTACAACAGCATGGAACCGAGCTTCGGGGTTGATAAGGCTTGGGTATGACAAGGCCGCAAAGAAGTGGATGACAATGGGGTTGGAGTTGGCAATGAACGTGCCCGGGATGGAGTCTTACAAGGCCACCATGGAAGAATTTGTTAGTGACTTTGAGAAGAGAGCTCAAGTGCAGGAAATGAGCCCAGGTTAGCGTTACTCAACCGGAATTGCAACTTGTTCAGAAATGAAGAAAGGCATTTCAGTACAACAAGGGTCTGAAACAGCTCAGTACATCTACAAGCTCTCAGTATATCCTTCAGGTATAGATTTTTTTTCCCTGCTAGAGTACTTCCCATAATAGGAAATTCAAACTTCTCAAGATGCTAGATCCATTACTAGTAAAAGTAATAGTGGAAGACTGTTAACAGCCATTGACGCCATTGTTATGCACCCATTTTCTGTAATCGATCAGTCGGGTTTGGATTGCACCCATTGTTAGTTTAAGGTTTGTTCACATCATGCTAAAAATGAAACTCCACTGAAAAGAATAGAATTAAGCCAACAGTACACATGAGAAGTACTATTTTTGCATCAACATGTTTTTATCATATATGCCCATACATTTATGTCTAGTAGTACGTTGTAATGGGAGAGTACTTTATGTGTGCATGAAGCTATTGATCTGTGTGCAAACGGACGACAAAGTGATTGAAGGCATTGAGTCGTCAATTATTGCCTCTTGATGTGCAAAATGTTCCCTAACCAACTCTCCCCAATGCTATCAAAGTTGAAGAAAACTTGATATGAGGACAGACGAATTGCCTCCTCAAGAAGAAGTAAAGGGGAAGTGGGGAACCCATGAAAGTAATCGATACTACTTATAATATTCAAGGGTTTGTGGGTGTAGTTGTAGTAAATAATACATATATGGCTTCGATCAAAAACGAGCCCTAAAATACGGCATGTTAATGCAAAGATATATACATACAGGATAATGTTATAAAGGAGTCCTACAAAAGGAATTTTCAACTCATTTTAGTTTTGCTTTAACGAAAACGTTTTTTTTTTGTATGCCTTGAAAAGTAAATGACACATTATAAGTACTAAACATCGAACACAAACTGTGAATGCCATTTTTTATTGTTTATATCTTTACCTCAACCCAAAAACACTAATCACATTCACATTGCTATACTGTTTAAGAAAGAAACACTTGGTACGGACCCATTGCATCAAATCTGAGATTAAATAATTAAGCACGATGGGAGTGGAAATGGATGATTTGTTAGCTAGGTTTAGGATGATTGATATTGATGATCAAGGGACTTTAGGGTTATTATACCTAAACATAAAACAACACACAACAAAACTCCAAAAAAAGAAACACCATAAAGGCATCAACTTGAAATTATGATTCAGGCTTTTATCAGTGAAGAATCAATTAAGGAGTAAGTACACACTACACAAGTACTGGTCTATTAGATTATACGTGTGATATGACCAGGGTAGGGGACACACACGAACACCATAGCTGAGTCGACACGCAAGCACAAGCTTGTACTACATCCCCGTTTTTTGTTTTTTTCTTTTTTCTTTTTTTCTTTTTCAACGGTGGTGTGTAGGGGTGGGTACGGACGGGAATCCGGAAGTTCGGTTAACCGGATATAGGTTAACCGGATATTCGATTACTAAATTATGATAACCATTACCGAACCGTTATCCATGAAAATCGATACGGTTAATCGGTTAACCATTATTTGAAAGTGAAATTATTCATTTTATATACATGCATTTTGAACGATAAATATCGAAATATATAATCAAAACACGTAGTCGATTGGTGCGGGTTGGATCGAACGAACAGGGTGAGTGGATGCGCCGTTTATGAGGGTCATGCTTCTGTGCGATTGCAAAGCAATGTATGCTAGCTAGCTAGGTTAAAAGATCTTGAATTTTAGGCTTATCAACCTTCTCAAAAAAAGAAAGATAGAATATCAGCAAACTAACGGGTGCAAGTGCAACGTATAAGTTAATAAGTCATAAGTTATACATTTAAGAAACTAACTATTTTAGAAGATATTAATATTAAGTAGTTGTAACTAATTGTATTTGACTTATAGAATAGATCTTTATTAAAAAAAGCCTAATATTTATATTATTTTCTTTCTAAAAATATATTAATATTTTATTAATCGGTTTATCGGTTAACCAATTGAAAAAATATGATTAACCATTACCGAACTGTTAAACCGTTTAAAAAACCGGTCGGTTAACCATAACCGGTTTTCCACTTTTTTTCATCACGGCTAACCGAAAAAAGCTTTTGGATACCGATTTAACGGTTACAGTTTTTTTTGTCCAGCCCTAGTGGTCCACGCGCTCTACTAATTGCGCATTGGGGCAGCGGTAAGAAATTAATTGACATACTCAACCAAAAGAAAAAGAAATTAATTGACATTGTGATACATTGGACTATTTCTTTTTCAATAAGGAGTGTATTGATTTTTGTACACCAAAAGCTTGGCTTGTTATTGTGACTAGCTAGTGCTTTAAGATTCGATTTGACACCATAAGGTGGATAAGTTTCTTTAGTGATTGAGTTGGTTTTAAAAAAGTTCGTTTCATTAAACATATTGAAATATAGAGGTTGGTTTGCTGCTGGTCATAATTCTAGGTGTCATTAACACAAAATTGTACTCTATTCTTCATCGTCAAAAATAAATGAAACCGAAAAGGAATAAATAAGGTTAAACCCTACCCACTACCTATCATTGGATATATCGGTTCGATTGAGTTCGAGTTTGCTCATTTTAGATGATAAGTCAAGTCATGACAAGTTTATCGATCCAAGTTGATTTAACGGGTAAAAAATTAATAATTAAATAATAAATATATAATCATAGCCAGGAACACATACAGAAATAGTCTAGATGACAATTTATTTAAGTTTATAAAACGATACTGTTGGTTGTTACCCTTGAATCCTTGATAGCTTTAACCAATTATTCAAAGTTCAATACATATATACTCTTGATCGTTTTTATCAACCTTCGTCTAATTAAAAAAGTCATTAACTTTTCTAGACTCATAAACAGTTAAAACCCACCATTCATCATGTCACGAAAAAGTACTCCACTAACTAATCAACAGTGTACGAATATTGTGAAACACTTGGCCGCTAGGGGGTCCTTTTTGGGTGGATAGCTGGTCGGATTCCAAAGCTGTACTTCTAATTCGTTTAAGTCGTCATTCACCACAAATCCACCAATTGAAACCTAATTATTACAATCAGTACTTTTTTAATGTTAAAAAAAAAAGCGAAAAAAAGGAAAAAAGGAAAAACAAAACTAATTTATTAATCCGACCCACTTTTTTTCCTCTTTAAAGATGAGGCTGTTTCCTCTTCTTTAACACCATCTGATCTGATCTGATGCCAATCCTTTCTTCTCCTTCTTTCGTGAATCCTCCAAATCAGTTGTCTCTCAGCTCTCAAGGTGCCTCTCCATCCCTTGTCTCTTAATCTTTCCTAAACTAGGCGGGTCTTGTTTTGTGCTTTCTGGGTTCTTTCAATTTAGCTTGTTTTGTGTTTGTCTCTTCTATTGAAGGTGAGAACTTTTGTGTTGTTTGAAGGTTTTGCACTCTATATTGGGTATTTTATCTATACTGGGTATTTAGTCTTTTTCTTCATTATATGATGTGTGATTTGCTAGGGTTAATCTTTGTATTTTCTCATAGATGTGCAGCATGTGCTAGTCATCTTCAATTTCCACTTTCCACTTTATTCTAGGGTTTTATGTTTGATTATTCTTCTAGGGTGAAGATGTGATTGTACCAGGATATGATGCTGGTTGTATGAATTTCTTGTTTCTTTGATCTGGGTTTTGTTTTTTTAGGAAAATATTTGCCTATTTCCTGATCGAAGATTTCAGAAAGTGCACTGATATATATCAAGGATTTAAGTTTGATTGTCATTGCAATGAGATATATGTTCCTCCCTTGCATGTTTAAACTTCAAAGAGGGTAGCATGCAAAAATTGGTATGAATCTGTGAACAGTTCAAGATCTACTTAGCTTGTTTTGTTTTCATCTCATTGTGCGGATGATTGTAGTTTCATTCTACCCTTCTAGTTTCTCTCTTTTGTGTTGGGTTGGTCAGGTTGCCCATATATAGCTAATATGTTATGTAAAATTGTAAATTGTATAGTATCCTTTTCCTTTGGCACATTTTATGATCGATATGGGTTAGCTTTGGCCGGTTTGTTTTGAACTATGTACCGGTTAGCTTTGGCTAATATGTTTTCCTTGTTGTTGCAAGCTTATAATGTCTTACACAAATTTGATTGTACCTTTCATGTGATGCTGTTAGCCTTCTATCTTTAGAAGAAATTTAGCTCGAGATTAGGATTATTTATGAGATTACCAATGCATTCATGATCGAGTATGCTTTTTTTTTTTTTTTTTTATGTAGATCAGTTTCGATTGTAAGACCGTATGATGTTATTGTTAATTAACACAAGCTAGCTGTTTAGATGTTTGCTATGCAAGCTCAAATTATTTGTACATCTTACTAATTTAACCTCATGTTTTGTTGCAGATTTTGAAGTTTGACGGAGAATTATAAATTTCATCTCAAGATTGTTTGACAATGAGAGAGAGCACGGTCGTTGGCATTCATGTAGCTAGAGTGCGCTATGACTATGTCTAGCTGGTGTGCGTGCTCTCTCTCTTTGTCATATAATCTTATTGATGGAGGTCCGATCTTTCTATTGGAGCCAAAATGCCGCGAGTTTAACAATCAATTGAAATCGCTTGATGCAGTAATATATAAGTATAGTACTCGATCTTTAAGAATCTAAATGATTTCTTTTAATGTTGCTTTGCCTTTTTAAGGAAAATTTGCAATCTTGTGGGCATTCTTGCTCATTTTTACTTCATCATCCTCTCGTGCTTTACATCACTTCGCCATTGCATCATCACATGAGCAACATATATAGTCATGTGATTTCCTATATTCTGTCTATGATACATATTTGACTAGTCGATTAGCTAGGAAAGATGATTTGAACCAGATGTAGATCGAGGAGACCAAGTAAGTAGGTTGCTCGTAGAAGCAATTTTATGAAATTCTAAGTGTTGGTTGTATGTGACCAGGGACCATGGGTGTGTGGGTATTGAATTGAATACATGAGACATCACAGAAGTGTAGTTTTGGTATTTCTCTTCCTATAGCTAAAACCTAAAAGATCTTTGACAAACTTTTTAAGATAGGGAATATCAATCTTAAAAAGATAGCACCTATATTGCATTGAGCTTGGTTTTTCTTTTGAACTGTGCCTACTTGGACACTCCAAATTAGTGACATCAATATTTCAATATGAGTAAGACACTAGAAATTAATTAAATGTGGGGATGCTTGTCCATAACATTACCTAATTCAAACTTTACCTTGAAAAAAGTAGAGGACACATTTAGGAAACGATATATGGAGGGACACAAAGAGTTCAAAACGTTATAGTTTAATGTATGTGTAGTTCAAAACTTTTTTCACCATTGTTGTAATTATAAGTACACTGAAATTTACTTTATCTTCATCATATAGGTTAATGTGTGTGTACTGCCATTTCCTTGGTGTGTCTATTTTTTATGCCTTGTTTAGCAATGTCTATGTCTTTTGGCATGCATTTTTAGCTAGAGGTGCATACCTGTTGAAGTGCCAGAGTTTGTATTGGAGAGTTTAGACATGGAGGTACTAAATGCTTCTGAAGATCAATGTAGTTCACTACCGATCTGTTGTAATTATGTGTCTGATGGCTTCTTCTTCTTTTTGATCGAAAGTGTGTCTGATGGCTTTATTTCTGATGAATTGCTTTCTTAACCTGACAATGCACAATCATTGCCATATGCTTGGGATGGCAATGTAAGCCCTCTGAAGTGTAATGTTAGCTTATAAATACTTTGAGGATTTTTAGCCTGAATTTTATAGAAAATGCCAAGCTCATTCCTTTCTTTCTGCAACCAATTTGAGGATTGATAATGTATATGACACAGTGAGCTTGTCGCGGTGCCATGATATACTATGCGTAAATTGTTGTTGTGGTTTTCGTTTGATCAACCTTTTGTATACTTACTAATCCTGGTTTCTAAGTTCTATATTTCCTTATGATGGCTTATAAGCTCAAGGTTTGTTTCGTCTCAGTTTCTTTCAATCTTTTTGGATCAGCAAAATGATCTTTAAAGTAAGTTCAATCTGTTTGCATGTCCAAAAATTCAGGTATTGATTGATGTGAGTGTACTGCATTCAAGTATCCGAAGATGGTTGGAGGTAATTGAGCTGATTTCTGTAATAAGTGAGCTTCCCTTTTCCAAACAATGTCATTGCATGATCTGTGCATAATATTAGTTAATAACCCGATCAAGGGGCGATCCACATTGAACAGGTTGGAGACCGAGGGACGGTTTACCCGGTTAAGCCGTTTCGGCTCGATTAGGGTTATGATTAGGGCTTGGATTCGTTTCAGGTGTTTCCCTTTGCAGGTGACTTAATTTGTGTTGATAGTACTTACTTGGTATATCCACAATCGCCACACTGATTAATTGTACAATAAAAAAGTACCTTCTGTGTTGACTGCTCTTGTACTAGCCCTTCCAAATGTTTTAAGTGCGAGGAAACATTTTCACCTTGATTTTAATCGGTATATAATTTTGGAGAATCATTGAGTACATTTGAATCATTAAGTGCGAGGAAACATTTTCACAACTAATGTTCAATCCTACTCGCTTCGGCTTAAGATCGAACCGGACCGAACGGATGATGAGTCATGACATTTCAAATTGAAGACTAGACCCAATTTTTTCTGGTCCAAGATTGGACCCACAGTTAATAAAGGTAAAAGGTCGTGTCAGACCGGATCCGGACCCATTTTTAGATCGGTTCAAGCCGAGACCCATTTTTAGATTTTCAGGGAACGAGGACCAGAATTAATATATACTCGGGGTCGGTTTAGGTTCAATCCGGTCCGGACCGAATTTTACTTTTTGGTATTTCCGTGTACTACCCACCCCTCTACGCAAAAAGACCAGCAAATCTCAGCATCGTTCCAATTCGGGTCGTCGTTGAGCGAGGGATCTAATCCAGTAAGCCATACTTTCCCTGCAACCTCTTCATCTCCCTTTCTTTTTCATTTGTTTATTTTTCCCCTTTTGGGGTTTGCTACTCTTCTGACCGCTGATCTCTAGAGAAATTCGCCACTATTTGAGATATCATAGCTTCGTTTTACCCAACCCCTTGGACCTCTTCTGTGCTGAAGCTCAATTGGGTTTCTCTGATTTCTGCAATTGATTCAGTACTGTGAATTTTTGATCTTGATGACCATTGTAAGATGGAATTGAGTTTTCATTGCCCCCCAGAAGGAAACCCCTCTGAATTCTGGTTCTCTGTACAAACTAACTGCAAATGAGTTTGTCTACAATTTTAGGGTTTGTTCTTCTTTTAGATAGATCTGTACTTATCATGCCTATCAAGTATGATACTGCTGTTTGGAGGAATTGAGCAATTTTGTGCTGCTTTTGCTCACTTGGAATTTGCAATTCTACCACAAAATGCTCACAACAGTTAGTTATCATAGGCTGAATTGGGCTATCTTATGAGACCAAATTAGTACCTAGAATCTTACAAAATGCTCAATTGTGGACTCACATTGTCTGCTTGATCATATATCTTCCAAATTGTATAAAAAGTTGATTTCATCCTTAGGTTATAAACATGAGTTGAGGATGACTCTTTCCTTTAGTTTGGAGGAGAAAAAGCAATCTCACATAACTACATAAGGCTGAAGAATTTGATATACCTTTCCTTGTGACAGTGGATTTGGAGGAAAGAGCTCCATCTGTAAGCACACCCATTGAGGAACCGGGTTTTAAGGGTTCTATTCAAGGAGGTGAAGCTCTAGAACCATATGTTGGGATGGAGTTTGAATCTGAAGATGCTGCTAAACAGTTCTATGTTGATTATGCCAGAAGGACGGGGTTTGTGGTGCGCGTCATGCAACGTCGTCGCTCAGGGATTGATGGCAGAACTCTTGCTCGTCGACTTGGATGTAACAAGCAAGGGTTCTCTCCGATTCAGAAAGGAAATGCGGGTCCCGAAAAGAGGCCACGGGCTGCTGCACGGGAGGGTTGCAATGCAACTATTTTGGTGAAGCTGGAGAAATCAGGAAAATGGGTCGTTTCAAGATTCGTGAAGGATCACAACCATCCTCTCATCTCTACTGCTTGTGAATTCAATACTGTGGTGAGTTGCTTCTTCACGTACTCGTTTGATATAGAGGGTGTTCGTTATAATGTATGCCTTAATGGCATTGGTATTTATCTTGCAGATTTCATGGTTCCATTTCATATTTTCTGTCTCCTTTTCATCATTAAGCAAACTATCTGCATATTTATGCGCTTTATGTCTGTAACATTAAAAACAGTGGGTTTTATATGAAGCATTATAAATTTGAGAAGGCTGACTCTTAAGACAAGTCATTATGAGGATTGAAAATTGTCCTTGCCTGGTAAAAGAGCTTCAGCAGATCAGAGGATTGAAAATATACTGATCTGTGAATGAAGGCAAATGAATTTTGTGGTTATTTGCTGATGATGAAATTTCATTTTTGTAGGATGATAAAGACAAAAAGATTGAAGAATTGACCAAAGAACTACAACACCAGGAAGAGTTATGTGAAGCATATAGGCAGAGAATTTTTGGTCTACTAAGTAGTGTGGAAGTGGAAGCAGATAGTCTTTCTATGAAAGTTCAATTAGTTGTTAACAACATGAAAAAGGCAGAATCTGAACTACAGAACCTCTCCCACAATTCCGCCAATGATAACACCTTATAGAGTAAGTTTATCTTTCCCTGCCTTCAAATCTTGTAGCTAATATTAATGATCTCTACATTTCAAATCTCAGATGAATTGGTTCAGATTGTGTACAAGTGTACAACATGTTTCAGATGAACACCATCATTGTGCTATCAGGATACTTACAACTAAAAGTAGAGTAAGAGAAGTTATGAATCCTTAAATACATGTCTCTTTTCCGTTGTCCACAGTAAATGAAACCACGAAGAAAGCGAATCAAAGTGCCTGACGCGGAGCAATGTATATGCAAACTGCAAAGATGTTGTAAGTTCCACTCTTAACAGCATTCTCTGTACTTAAACTGATGTTAACAGACTGAATGCCAAAAGGCAACTCATCAAATTTCAATTTTTGTACATAGGATTGATGTTCTAATTCACTTATCTGAATGCTTTGGTGCTAATATCAAAATGTAATCACCTTGAATAATAAATTGTAGAGCTGGTTTAGTTACAAATAATGAATGAATTCTCTGTCCATGACTCTAGGGTATACATACATTAACTGATCAATGCATATACAACAGGAACTTTGTAATAAAACCCTTTTTTTCTGCTAGCTCTTGAGCACCCTAAGAACCAGAAACAGTCAAACCACCACCCTTCATCATCTGCCTAAACTCATTAAAGTCAACCATCCCATCTCCATCAACATCCACATTTCTGATCATATTCTTACAATCTTCAATTGTACTCCCTTGTGTCATCCCTAAAGACTGCATAACAGAACTCAACTCCTCCACCGAGATGAACCCGTCTCCATTCTGATCAAACACGCCAAACGCCTCCCTCATGTCGTCTTCCTCGTCGGTCTCCTCCAGTAGGGTCTGGCATAGCAACCCAAACTCATCAATGTCCACGTGCCCGTCGCCATTGGCATCGATCTTCTCGATCATCTGTGTTAGATCGGTTTCAGCGACGTGGATCCCCAGGTTCTGCAGCGAGTCGGTTAGTTCTTTCGTCGTGATGTTCCCATCTCCATTGTGATCGAACAGTTGGAAAACGCGCTTCAGCTCGGCTTGTTCCATTGTCATCTGATTCGAGCTTTTTGGTGTATGAGAATCTTGATGATGGAAGTGTGGAACATATATTTTGGAAACCTCAATAATTTATAGGAAAGAGGAAGTTGCCCTTTGAAGATTTTTTTTTGTAGTTGACCCAAATAAAAGACGCAGAAAGTGTACGAGTAGTACTGAACTACTAACGTTGGTCACACGTCTTGATGTGGGAGTTGAGATAAGTGGAACTCCATGAACGTTGGATAATTTGGATTTGTTCATAGCTTATCATTAAACTAAATTGATTTTAAATAAAACAATGAAACTATGTCAATAATTAATTAGACTGGATTGGACTTCGTAACTGATATGTACATAGTAGATTAGTAGGTCAACCGATTATACTGTATTTTTTAGGTTGAGTGGTTTGTTTTGGACGGTGTATATCATCAGTCAAAATTATATAATACAGTAGTACTCAATTTTGCCGGATCCTTGACAACGTGTACTGGTGTAGGACACATTGATTAAGGTACCAATCTTTAACATACACATTTAATACAAAGCAGTCCCACTGAATGGTTTAACAACTGAAATGTCAATATGTCATGAAACACAAAGCAGTTCTCATTTGTGATCCCTATCCCATTGAATCTAAATTAGTGGTCCTTTCAAATGGTTTAGCAAGCAGTCCTTTCAAATGGCTTAACAACTAACTGTTCCATGGTTTATCAATTTGTCCTCTATCTGATGCTTTGCAATTGAAACATCAAGCAACTATCATCTAACTGAATCTGCAGACATCTGCACCCCAAAATCTTGAATTGATACAGAATGAATGGATTGCAAACATTTGATTTAAATTTGATCCAACCATGTGCCCGATTAAATGACCATGTGCAAATGAGGCCATTTGGGCGAGTAAGCTGGACCTAAATTTGATTTCGCAAACGAAGAAATTGCCTCAAAACATTTCCAAACGGAGTTTAGGGACAGAGTGCGTTTGCATTCAAAGATTCGAGTAACAAGAAATGTGCCAGCGTTATAAGGGCCTGAAGAATCAAAGGACAACCCTCAGAATCAGGCGAGTGAAGCTGGTGAATTCGTTATCGCAAGTTTTCCACTGGAAAAAAGTGGCCGGATCCTGAATTCGACGATCCAGTCAAGAAGCTAACTTGCTTGATATTCTATCAAAACGAACACAGTCTAAATTTGAACAAAATAAAAACAGTGACAGAAAAATCGACGAAGACACTTGTTTGAATTAAACTTGAATCAGAGCACGATTGACAGGAAAAGGGGGCAAAATCTAGGGTTTCTCAGCGGGGTACAAGCCAAGAGGGTGTTGCACTGAGAAGGAGGAGAAGACTGACATTGGTTTTATAATACCGAAAAATGGCCGCTTATAAAAAGCCCTAATTAGGCCCATTTCGTGGCCCAATATTAATTATAGTCCAATCGATAAATCATTATACATCTTCATAAGATTAACATTTATGGACAAATGGGATTTTATAATTTCAGCAACAGCATACTGAACTGTATCTTAATAAAATGTGGATCAAAGAATATTTTTAAATGTGAATGCAAAGTATATGGTGATTTAGCTAAATTTAGATTGAATAATACAGCAATGAGAATGCGTTAGAAAACCAGTTTGTGTGGTGTTACACTAGAGTTGATTACTTTGTTAACAAATATTAGTGGCACATGCTGTTTGAAAACTCTTTGCACCAAAAAGATAAAGATTCGGACCATAAGTGTGTCAAGAGCTTAGAAAGGGACACATAAAATGTTCACAGTTTTTCTCATCAGTGAGTAACTTGGACTGAAAGATTGATGATGCACACAATAACATAGCAGGCAAGAACACAATGACACAACATTCATTAAGTTATCACTTTCTTAGCAATCACAATATGCCTTGCAATAATCAGCAGCATCTTCCTTGAGCTGCAAATGGCCTAGGATCGACTTTCGCAGGGTTGTTCATGACCATGTCCACCACCAGTTCCGCCGTCCCAAGAGCCTGTTCAGTCACAGCAATCACCATTTCAATCATCAAGATTGCAATCAAAACAAAACAATTCACATCTCACATTAGATTGAGATATACCATGGAAAGTCCTCCTCCTTCGTGTCCGGTTGCAAGATACATATTCGGCATTGTGGGCACAGCACTGATAATTGGCTTCCCATCAGGCACTTCAAACCATAGAGTTAGAATGGTACCAATCTGATCATATGAAAATCCAAAAATGAACTCTGTTGGCTACTTACTGTAAGGACGAAGACCGACTCTAGCCTTCCATTTATCTCCTAAACCGTCGAGTGAGAGTTGGTTTAATGCAGGGAAGAACTCCTTAGCTCTCTCCCAAATGCTGTTAACCACACCCATATCAACTTCAGTATTGAATCCTGCAAATTCCCTGCTACTTCCTGCAATAGAGATTTTGCAGAAAGAATGGAGATTTATTATCAAAATCATAAGATGTACACATCAAAAGGCAAAACATGATCAATGTACCTAGAAGAAGATTTCCAGCTGTGTCAATAGTCACTCCCATTGAGATAGAGAGGCCATGATCAACCAATTGAGGATGATCAGATGATACTAGGTGATCAATGTAACCGACTTCCATGAGCGCGTGGTTGAGTTTAAGAGCACTAGTTTCCACAACAAGAAGAACACCCTATATAATAATCCAAGATCAAAACCAATTCAAGCTTAGTTACATTATTACAGTTAAAGAAGAAGTTCAAAGATCACACCTTTCTGGGTTGGACAAGGACATTTAACACAACATCTAAATCTTGAATTAGCTCCTTCATCAAAGATCCACTCCAACATCCAGCTGCAACTATAACAGCTTTTCTGCTGTAGAGTGTGTTTTTCTTTGTCTTCACGCCTTCAATCTTTCCGGTTGCTTGCGATCTAATGGATAACAAACCTGAAATGTCATATTGATAATGTGATCCATAGATGCAAGATTCATAGATGAAATGTCAAGTTAAGGACCTTATTAAATGTACTGCTGGATCACAGAAAAATTCAGCATATCTGCCTTGTGATGCAAAAGACTTGTTTCCCTGCATTTAATCATAAGCTAAAATTGATGATGATGCACAAGGAATTAAGCCTAGGAAGATACAGAAATCGGACAAAGTCTAAGGATCCGCCTTTTGTAGGAAGTTGACGGTGCGTTGAGCATCAATTTGAACATCATCAGGAAGAAATGCAGCACATCCATCCAAGCCAACACTGAGTTCAGGCTCTTTGTGTTGCAGTTGGCTACTAGACAAGTACTCGGCACGTACGCCAGCTGCCGATAGTTGCTCCACCCTCTTTTTCAATGCAGCTGAATCATTTGAGCTTCTGCCAACTAACAGGCTTCCTGAGAAGACAACAAGCTATTAGGACTCAATTCATTCTCTAAGTTAACCGCCAAACTTCATTCTATAAGTTACAAGTTCATCAGATTATAAAAAGGTTTACAAGAGTAGCTAGGAAAACCTGTTTCCTTCCATCCCAACTCCTCCAGAGGATCACTTCCTTGATCAAGAATACTTCCTGCCAGCTGGTGCCACAACTGATGACTCCTTTTCACCAGATCCCATGTTTCGCTTCCCGGTGTTTTGTGAGCCATCCATATGTAACCCTGTCCTGAGGTACAATAAAGCCTTCAAAAGATGATCAAGTAACCAAAATATTGAAACAATTTAGATTAATCATCTGATTAGCTTTGAGGCAAGATATTTACCTGCACCAGTGGCCCCAGAACACGGAACAGATGCATCAACGACAGCAACCGAGAAATCAGAGTGGAGTAAGAATTGCCTGGCTATGCTTAACCCAATAATCCCGGCTCCGATCACCACGACATCAAATTACACATTGCAAGAAGATGTCATTCTTAATCTTAATCAAAAGGCTAGTGATGATTTCTCTAAGAAGGATGTATTGTTTAAGCTCAAAGGCCAAACCTGATTGAAATGCTATATAATCTAACTTGGAGTTGATTGCACTCTGTAGGATTATGCCTTAGGAAGAACTGGGAATGTCAATATATGATTTTAAGATTCTGTCTTTAAGCCCACGCCCAATGCAAAGCACATCCATTATTGTAATAATACTGATATACTAATCAAATGAGAAGATGCTGTTTTGAGCAGTGGAAGCTCTTTGTCTCAACTCTCAAGTCATGCCAGAGCTAATTTTTTATATTCGATATAGAAAGCTCGTCCACGATTAAAATTAAAGAAATTTTCTAATGTTTTATTGATATAAATAAAATATTGATAATAAAGTAGTGAATATTGAATCATTTGAATGTCAAGTGTATCTAAAGAGAGTATTGAATTCACATTCCAAAATTTGAATCCAGGAAATCACAAAGTAAAGTCTAACTCTGTTGTGCATAGTCCGTGAACATGGATGGTTTCTTGAAACTGAGCTCTACTTAATTGAAGTTTGAGTTTATCCATGACCACAAAACCTTATTATTCAAGGGTGAGTACTTCTTCAACAGTTGTTCCCTGAAAATTGCCTGTCTTAGAATTTCATGGGATTCAAAACCCAAGTTCATGTTACAAAAGTATGATTTTTGTTATACAACTTTGGTTTACCAAGAGCAGGAGAAAAAAAAAGAAAGAGAGAGGTGCTATTAACACTCAACAACATCTGCCTCTAGCATCAAAAGGTCTAGGATCAACTTTCAGAGGATTGTCCAAAATCATGTCCACTACCATTTCAGCTGTCCCTAAAGCCTGTAACATAAGACAATCCACATGATCACCATGTAAACAATGAGAACTTCAAATCATGCTTGTATATCTCATCTAAGATAAACTAGAATCTGCTCACCATGCTAAGTCCCGATCCTTCGTGTCCCGCTGCAAGATAGACGTTCGGCATTTGAGGTATAGAGCTAATGACTGGCTTCCCATCAGGCACTACAAACCAAATACAGCATTAGCATCAAAACTCTTTTTTATTCTTCAATTATTTTGCTGCTGATTAGAAAGTGATGAGAAATTAAGTTGTACTTACTATAAGGGCGTAGGCCTATCCTGATCTTATGTTTCTCATTGAGATCTTCAAGGGAGAATTTTCTTAGAGTGGGAAAGAACTCGGAAGCTCGCTCCCAAATGGCGTTGACAACGCCCATTTCTAGCTCAGTGTTAAATCCAGCAAACTGCCTGCTGCTTCCTAAAAGAAGATTCCCGTTTGCATCAATAGTTGCTGTCATTGAAATGGACAGATCATGCTGATGATTGACCACATTCGGTGCAGATGATGATGACTTGGATTGCGAAGAAACGGCTAAATGATCAGTGTAACCGGCTTCCATGAGACCGTGGTTAAGTTTAAGGTCAGCGAAGTTCTCTACTGCAAGAAGACACCCCTGTACAACAAGATCACAAATAAGGGTGTGTTTAGTTTACATCCCAAAATGCATTATAATGAGTCCAATACCAGGATTGAATGCATTAACGAGGCTAACACAATGGCTTTACCTTTCGAGGCTTTACAGGGACGTTTACAACATCCGGGCTTCCAATCAAGTCATGCATCAAAGATCCCGTCCAGCAACCAGCTGCAACAATCAGGGCTTTCTTGCTGTATAGTGTGTTATTTTTAGTCTTTACACCTTCAACTTTCCTTTTATCCTGAGAGCTGAAGTCAAAGAAGGCAACAAATACTTAGTGCAATTAGATTATGCAGAAAAAAACAGATGAGCATTAAATAAGCATGGGACGCTTACACAAACCTTATGAAACATTCAGCTGGATCATTGAAAAATTCAGCATAGCGGCCTTGTGATGCAAAATGCCTGTTACCCTACACCCACAACGAGTTACAATGAGACTTAAGTACATGAAAGAGAAATTTATTTTGATATTGACCTTTTGTATGAAGGTGACTGTTCGGTTTGCATCCAGTTGGGCGTCGTCTGGCAGAAATGCAGCACCGCCTTCTGAACCAACTGCAAGCTCTGGTTCCTTATTCGCCAAGTCATGACCAGACAAGTACTCGGCGTGTACACCGGCTGCAGATAATTGCTCCACTCTCTTCTTCAGCAGAGCAGACTCTTTTGAGCTTTGGCCAACTAATAAGCTACCTATGGAACATGAACTGACTAATATGTGTGTACTTAAGAGACTTTAGAAAAAGTTGGAAGAAAATGGCTGAAACTATAAAGACCTGTCTTCTTCCAGCCCAACTCATCCAAAGGATTAACACCTTCATCATTCATGCTGTTTGCCAACATCTGCCACAATTGTTGGCTTCTCATTGACAGATTCCATGTTTCGCTGCCTGGTATTTTGTGAGTCATCCATATGTAGCCTTGCCCTACCATAGTTCCAAGTTTCAATTAAAAGATTTTATGATTCTAAATGAGAAGTTAACAAGAAAATTAATTAGCACCCCATCATATTTTTAGTGTTTCAAGTAAATTACAAGATATGTCATTTCACAAACTTAGAAATGGAAATATAAAAAGCTAACGTAATGATACAATGCATTCTAGACTCCCTGGTTATCTGAGAATCTGAGATGAGATGAAAGTGTAACGAGAGCAGCTAACTAAGCTTAGGCCCAATAAAAGCCCAAAACTTAGGCCCAATAAACAAATTAGACTGGCCCAGAAATGCAGAGCTTTTTATTATATGTAGATCACTATACCTTCAACAAATCCGTACTTTCTTGATAAACAAAAAACAAATCCATAGTACTTAATATAAATAAATAAATTCAGTCACTGTGATAGTACTTTTTTTTTTTTTTGGTAGAAAATCCATAGTACTTAATATGCTCATGGTTCGCAGAAATTTTCAATGAAATCTCAACTATACAATAGACATTACATTCAACCAAAAAAAATGAAAAAAGGACATTACAACACATTTAACCAAAAAAATGAATCGTAGTCAGTAGCAATTAGTTCTTTGGTCACAAAAGGAAAAATGATTCCGAAAAGCAAAATCCGTGCTGCATAAATTTGTACTCAAAAATGGAAGCTTCAATTTCCACTCTAATTTTTGAAGGTTTGGCAAATTTCCAAATCAGGAAGCACTAGTATAAATGTGATCACGGAAATATGTATCAAACTTTTTCAGTAGGAATACAAAGGGGGAAGAGCAAAACAATACCGGCGCCGGTGGCCCCAGAGCACGGCAGATTGGCGTCGACGACGGCGACGGAGAGATCGGAGTTGAGCAAGAACTGCCTAGCGATGCTCAGCCCAATTATCCCGGCGCCGACCACCACCACGTCGAACGTATGCGTAGAAGCCTTCACCGGCAAAACGCCACCGGATCTCCGCCGAATCCCTAGAAATCGATTGCTCTTCGTCTTGATTGCTTTCAGCGACGGCCGATTTCGTCCAATGAAACTCGAATTCAGGTCCTGGTTACTCCGAATCGAGGTATTGTAGCCTGAGAATTGGTGTTTCGTTGGACTAGGGTTTTGGAGAACGGTAATAATCGATGCCATTGATGAATTGAGCTTGTTGTTAGATCTCCTCCGCAGGCGCTCAGGAATCAGGATTTCAGTGGAACGATTCTCGATTTGAGGTAGAGTTCGCTCAAATTTGAACAAGAGCTGGTAAAGTTTTGTTTTTGGTACAGGCTTTAATCAGTTTTTTTTTTCTGGCTTCGTTGTTATTCCATTTAACAAACTGACACCTCTGGATGAGTGCACCACCAAACTAATCTTGTTATCTTATCTTGTTGGTTAAAGTCCAAATTCAAATTATTCATCTTATAAAACCGTACTTCTGATAATTAGCCTATGCTCAGTAGCCAATGATAGATTTATACTTTACTAAAAATCTAGAACAAATGAACAATGCCAACATCCACAACAGTAAGGATCAGTATCTCCATTTGGCCCATGTTAGATGAGAGAAGACAATAATATCTTTCATTTATCTTTATATGAAATCTTGACTTTGCTTCTCCTTAGGAGAGAAAATGACAAGCTAATCCTAGCTAGCTTTGCTGAAAGCAACAGATGATGGAATTTCCTGACAAATAGATTCATTTTCTTATTATTCCAAGTTCATACATGTATTGTTGTCCAATTGACCAAACTATTTCATGATATAATTGAGCTGTGTTCATATGGGTTTGCCAGATAGCCATCTGCTGTAGAAATCCAACGCCTCTTGCGGTTTATACTCCGGTACCGTGTGCCCAGAGCCCTGCAAACACCAAACATGTCATCAAATCAGACTTCTTTTCGATACAAATCAACAATCTGAGAGCTATAGTGCAGAATTGAAACAGACCTTGATGGTCACAAATGTAAGGTTCTTTTGGTATCCTTGTGTGTACCTGCAAAACAGTGAATGAACGTGAGGATTGAATTTCTGAAACGGGTTTTGTGAGAGATGATGAACTGAAGTTACTTACCCAGCAACTTGATCATTTGAATTCCAGGGTCTCCATTCGTCAATAATCTTGTAGCCGATGGAGCTTGTCCAAGCTTGGCTTCCAGTATACGGTACACACATGTCGTGATCTCCACTGTAGAATATTCAAGCAGAATCTAAATCAGTGAAGTGAAGCTAGTTTTCTATTCTCCATTTACTTGGAATATTTGATTGGCTTTGACCTGTATATAAGTGCACGGTAGCCCCGGGCAGTAAGATTCTTATGGTATTCAATCATGCTTCCAGTGTCATGATAATAGGTAAGTCTACTAGTACAAAGCTCCCATAATCCTCCTACTTTTTCCTAGTTCATCAAAATAAAAGAAGTCAGATACACCACTACAACACCAAATATAATGTTTACTGATCTTGACATAAGGATTAACAAAATCATCACCTCTGCAGCATGAAGAGCTTTTCTAACTTCCGCATTGTTCAGCCAAGAGTTCGCAATGCTATCATCCTGAAACACAAATGTGAGTCTCAAAGCTTCATTTTCTATGGTGGAATGTAAAAAATGAAAGCATCCAGATCAAGATTCTTATCCTATGCAATTAGCATATAGAACAGAAAATCTATATATCTATATATCTATATGACTTACAACGCAGGAGACACCGGATGAAACAGAAAGTTCAGGCCAAGTTGGAACAATCCCATCTTTTACAGGAGCGCGATAAGGCCATGCTCGTCCAAACATCCTCGTCCTGACGGGGAGTGGTCTCTGGGTTTGACCTAGTTCCTTAAAGCTAGGCGGTAAGCCTTGGCCACCTTCTGAAAACGCACGTGAATTCGGTGCATGATAGCATGGCTCAAGGATGTCATATATGTTCAAGCCATCAACATTCTACAAGATTCAGAAAAAGAGAGTATGGTAAGTTAAAAGTACTTAACCAAATAGGTAAAATGATAAGGCAAAAGAAAATCTTTGCCTGGTCAACTTTGTCAATTAAAGCTTTGCAAGGACCATTGCTTGGTTTGTAGTAATTTTCTCCACATGTCTTTTTAACATCCTGCAGTGTGCACAAGATAATGTTTATACTGTCTAATGTCAGATTACAGACAAGTTGAGTTGAATTGATGACTAAACGTACTTCGTATAGAGCATCGGAGATCAAGCCCATCCCATGAGCAAATGGGACGAGAGCATTCCCGTCGAATTTTTCATCTGTGCAGCCATTTCCTACCATGTAACCCTGTGTTCAATGAAAGTTAGTGGTCAAAATGCTCATATTCATTTAAAATTCAGCTAGAAGATCAGACCTTAAGAGCTCATGTACCTTGAAGTTGATGGATGGCTTTACATGAGCATCAATTCCTGTTCAAAACCAGATTATGCATGAAGTTAAAACCATGAGAATGGTAGCCATGTAACATTTAGTAGGATTTTGAATCTACCTTTTACGACTTCATTAGCAAGAGTTGGCACATAAATCCCTGCATAGGACTCGCCCGCTATGTAAAACGGGTTAGTCTGGAACTCTTCGTACATCTCAAACCACTGATCAGCCAAAAGAATTGCATTAGTGATGAAGAACTTAGAGTGAACTTCAACTAAGAGAGGAATGAAGATACCTTAAGCAGAAAAGCATGTGCATCTATGGCAGTTTTCCGGTCTCCGGTGACATAATCACTCCCATTAGACGAATACGAGTATCCAACGCCAGCAGGGGAGTCCAGATAGATTGTGTTGGAAACCTTAAACCCGAAAGAATAAGAACATTTTGGATTAATTCACTTGAATCCAAGATCAATCACCTCAAATTAGACATGTTAATTGGGAATTCCGGATATTCACTTACCTTAGACCAGCTGTAAGGATTGAGATGCAGGTTTGGCATCCCTCCACTTGACTTTGGAGCTTCAAAATTGAATGGCCCTGCAAAAGGGAAAGAGCAGGATTCCTTTTAGGACATAAATATACAATAAGTGACCACATGTAGTATGCATAATGCTGTAATTATGACAAGCATATAGACAACATGTGAACAACTGTTCTGCAAACTTCATTACATTCCCTACAGAATCTTGCAGAAAGTTGTATAAAAAAACAGTGAGATGTGCAAGGACAGTACAATGAGTAAGGTGTTAATCTTATCTACTCCACATTATTGATACTCAGAAAACATGACCAGGGGACTGAAGAAGGTAAAATTTCCTATGTCAAAAGAAATTTCAACTGAACTAATTAAAATATGACAATTTCATCTAACTGAATTGATTAAGTTTGAATTGTACCATGCTCATATATGAAGCCATCCAAGCTAGAGCACCCGGGTCCGCCGTTGAGCCACAGAACAACGGGATCAGTCGACGGACTTTTCTCGGATTGCGCAAAGTAGTAGAAGAGGTTCTTCCCTTCAAGTGTCACATATCTTGACAAACCCATGTAAGAAAACCATGCAAAGAACTCATCAGAGCCATGATAAAAGCAAAACAACAACTACTAACATGTCTTGTAGCCACAAGATCAACGCAAAACTGAAAACCCAGAAAAACCCACCTAAGATTTCTCCTAGATTGTGATTACCCAAAGATTTCAAAGACACAAAACGGCCTTAAAAGCCTCAAAAGCAAGAACACCGAAAGCAAAAGTAGGAATTCATACCCAGAGTAGTGCTTGGATGGAAAGGTGCCTGCGAATCCAGGGAGATTTCTTACAAAAGCAGTTTGAGGAGCAGATTCAGCAGAAAATGCAAGGCTCAACACCACACAAATGAAGGCTGTTTTGAGAAGGGATGGTTCATGAAAAGCTCTCTTCATTTTCCTTTCCCCTGTCTCTAGACGGAAAGAGAAGAGGAATTTGGGCGTCTGTTGAACTCACTTTGAAATCTCAAAGGCTTGCTGATGACTACATCTATATATATTCATTCTGAGCATGATGTGACGATGTATTTCAACCAATTAGGTTGTGGGACTTGGGGTTGGGGTTACGGAATCGATAAGGCAATACTGTAAAGAAATTGTTTTTGTGGGCGATTACACGTTCTTGTATCAAATGTGTGTAAATCATTGTTTAGTACAAGTGCGGTGAAATTTCATAAAACCACCCATGTTTTAGACCTTTTATACAATCAGCCCATGGATTGATCCCCCATCTATCTATGCCTCAAGAAAAGGACTATGGATTGTTTTTGTCAGCTCAAAGATGACAAAAGAATAGTATGAAAGGCACCATTCGAGAGAAATAGAGGGAAGTAGGGCAGGTTATGAGCAAACTACAAAACTTGGGGTGATTTTGTGAGAAGATGGAAAATCAGGGTGGTTTGTGAAAGATTCTAAAATAAGAATATTCAAATATAAATCGGATTTTATTTAGAGGATCGATGAAGATGAGTCAACATGGAGTGCGTAGGGAATATGCTATCTAATTATGTAATGGCATGAAAGGCACTTATTTCCAAATTATAGATGGACGGTTTCAATACAAAAGAAAAACAATGTAAAAACAATAAATACATTATTATATATTTAAATGCATTATACGATTCAAAATATCAAAGAAAAGGAGTATCAAATTGGGTTGGAGTAGATTTTTTATTTTCTTAAAATACAAGTTAGTGAAATGCTTGCAAGTTATTTATGAGACAAACAATTAATATCCCAACCAATTCCACTCTACTAGTTTTTATTTATAAGCAGTACAAGCTCACGTACTTGTCATGGCATAAATATCATTTAATTTGATTGACTGATTAATAGAAAGTTCTTAAATCACCATTAGACTAGTAGTTGTATCGTAACTTGTAGTACTTGAATTAGTGAGGGGCGCGCGTCGTACAATTAATTTACTACCATTGGCATTAGGGCATATAATATGGTCAAGTTTGTAACCGTAAGTTTGATTTTAATGGTCAGACACTCAGACAGAAATTAAGCCCATGCTACACGTGATGTCAAAATTACTCCGTATTTATGTTTTTATACTTCTAGTTTAATTTAAGCATCTTGTATAGTACAATACTGTACTAAATTTCATTCCCAGGGTTTTTCTTATTCAACTAATAAACGTATTTTTGTTGTTTTTATATGTAGTATAAATATAGTCTTTGTGCTCATTTGTCAAAGAAAAATGGTGAATGAAGTGATAGGAAAATTGTATACTATTTTTGGAAAACGGTGATAAGTTAGATGAATAAATAAAGATTAAATGGCTTATATAGGTACATATGTTGATAATCTACTTGAATAGATGATTAACAATGTTTATCTTTTTTTAAAAATTCGAATGGGCCGCTTTTTTTTTTCCTCTTTCGGGATACAAGCTATTTGGTGTACGTAGGTTTACATATATCGGCGGCCCATTCGAATTTTTAAGTTTGTTATACCTTTGAGATACGATTATTAATACATACTCAACATTACAATATAATCTTGCTCAAAAAAAAAAACATTACAATAATCGATTTTTTTAAGTATGTGACTAGTGCATGCTTAGAGTTGGGTATAAAAGTGGATCGGACTAAGGGAAATAAAAAATGTGATGTTGCGAAAACAACCTTTTGAGTGGGTGTTAATTAAGTGTTGACTGAGTTAAAAATCATTCTACCATGCCAAACATGCATGCATGTGCATGGGTGGTCCTCTTAGCTTTTAGAAATATAAAATTTACGACAGTGTGTTAATCCTATATAAGTATATAGTGTTTGTTTGCCTTATTCTTTAAATTATGACCAAATAAATCACTTCTCTTCACATAGGCAAAGCGGGGAAAAGATAGTAGTACGTAGCAATTAAGTCACGGAGATACCATATATGCAAAGAAATAAAAGTATTATAATACTTGGATTATTATACATATATGGAGAAATGGTCCAATGGAGACTATATATATAGAACCTTAATTAGTTAATTATACTATGTGTGTGTGTCCATTTCGTGTACGTTTGAACAATACTCCAGTATATACTTTTACACTCTACAATTACATAGCCCGACAAACACTGGGATGACTCGATCAAGCTAGGTTGTGCTTTGGTGCAAATCCAACACTACTATGCACTATGCATAAAGCAACGTATATTACCCAGAAATCCAGAACCTAATCCTTCAACTTTGACCTAATTTAAAATGACCGAATTACTGACCAGATTCACATATTATACCTACTACGACTAAAGCACTACTACAAAGTAGTGCATGGATAATCTTCCGAATGGAATATGAAGATACCAAGTTTGACTTTGACCAAATTCAAATGATGGGTTCAGATCAAATCAATGTTTTGGAATTATTGGAAGGAATTAGCAGAGGTCCGAGGTTGAGATACGTACGCAGTATGTCGTCCCCATACAGATTGATTAATTACGACCAACGTACGCACGTATGTATGCATGGCACGTGACAGCTGCGGACGTACTGTTAGAATATAAATAGTGGTTACCCAAATTAAAATCCTCATCATCAAAATAAAAAATTATATATTTTTAATTATTTATTAGATAAAAACAAAATAAAAAAGAGAGGAGTGTAATTGTATACATGTCGCATTCATACTTAAAGATAAAAAAAAATTAATCATCATGAAGGTCGAATTGATGATCAAAACTTCATTTTTATAATTAAATATATCCTTTTTCAGTATGATCAAGATTCTAGTCTACCAATAAATATGACTTACGAAATTAGACTTTTAGTACGTATGCAAAGTGGTTATTGCTAATTTGTCATGCCGAAATTGGTGAAATTGAGCAATCCAATGTACTTTAAATGATTAATGGTGATTCATACTGATTCTATATATAGCTCCAACTTGACAGTGATCCATCTTGATGATCGATGACGAGGCTCACACGACTTTGCATTGGACATGTAAATCTAACATTAGAATAAAGTACTTCGAAGGTTTTCATATACTTAATTTCTATGTTTAATTTGTATGCCATCTTGTACAAGCAAACAATTCTTCAATTCACACATCCTTTCAAGGGACAACTAACCTGATCCAATTGACACTTGGGACATAAATCTCAGCGAATCAAGACAAAACAAGGCTCGCTGATGCGGTCCTATGCATATGTGTGAATGGCTCAGGACATAAACTCGATCATAGAGTTTCATCATGAAATAAATTGACAATATGAGTTATCTATATACTTATATGAACAATTAGATCTCTTATAATTATAAGTAAGTAATCTTTAGGGAAGCTTAATTAATCGAGATTGAGGTTTAAGATGCATGTTGATCCTGTGCATGAGCAATAGCGACTCATGGATCCATTCGGGAGCAGCTCTCGCTCGGTCTAGGTCCCTCAGTCCATGCTGATTTCGGTTCCTAGCTTGTACGCATGGCACACTTTGTTGGACATGGCTTCTTTTTGTGACGCCATCTCGTCACAATTAAAGTTAGTACCGGTTTGAAGTTGAACAAATGGTGTAGCTTGTATATGATTATGTTGGTGTGAGGGCATTTAACCTTGCCTTGGATGACTTATATTTCAGGTAAGGTCTAGATCGACCCAAGAATCACCGCCAACTCGGCCTATTGGACCGGCCCAATAGAAGCCTATTAACAAGCTACCCCACTTCATGGAAGAATATGGCCCATTCAGGAATATATTGACTTCTAGGCATCAATGAAAGTCACCTAGTTTGCTCAAAATCTTCAGCCAAACCCTTTGTAGATAGATGAGATGTGAAGAAACATACAAGCAATAATAAGACAAACGATAAACAAATTAAAATACTTGTGCAATCTAAATCACTTGTACAGAAACTGTTGCACAAAGTATGTTCAAAACAATGATACGTATTAGATGATCTTGCACACGTATTTGGCTAAACTCAAACCAATTCTTGAATAGGTTTACATGCATCACATTCAGTGCAATTCGTAAATACTCCAGCTTGGTACAGCTGTACTATGTACTTATTAATTGTGATTAACATTGACTTTCATATAGAGAGAGTATACATACTCGGTAGGAGTACTACGTAAGTACGTACGTATTATCTTTGAACAAACTTATCATCGGCATCAGTTTACCTAATTTTCAATGAAACACTGATAATACGTACTCTAACAATTAGATAGCGTTTGTATAAACCTATCATACAAAAATTACACCCACGGGGCTATCCTTATAAACAATACAGGAAATTTGTTCCACAAACATTCTACTCCCTCCGTTTCACAATAAGTGTCGTTTTAGCTCTTTACACATTTTTTAAGAAAATCAATCATTCACTTTAAAACTTACAAACTTTTTCTTAATCTTACCACTCATTACATTTTTTGGCCAATGAATGAACAACTTTAGTCAACAAATACACATTCCAATAAAAACTATCATTACTCACCCCTAATTAATCACATTGAAAACCTAAAACGACACATAATATGAAACAAATTTTAAGTGCTAAAACGACACTTATTGTGAAACGGAGGGAGTATAAACTAAAACCAACAAGACTTAACCTACCCCAACAACTCTATGCAAATCGACAAAAAATTAAAAAAATAAAACCGATCTTAAAAATACATAAGAGATTAAAATCTTATTGATCCTCAATAAAAAAAAAATTCAAAACCCGATCTTAATTTTTTTAGAAAATATAAAATTTATTTTAGTACAGTATAAACAATCGATGCACACACCAACTTATTGTCATAATCCGAACCAACTTACAAGACTTACTTGATCCGAAGCTCAACATAACTAAAAGTCTAAAACCGAACCGGTTCAATTGATAAATTGGTAATACTGTATTAATTACAAGATCTAAACGCGGTTTGATCTCAGCGGCCAAGCGAAGAAAATTTTGCAAAAACAACACGTCAATCCAACTGTGGACCTGCCCGCAGGTGATCATAATTATATAAAAGGGACCCACAAACCCACCACCAATGATTGATTCATCCTCTCTGTTCTTCAGCTGTCAAAACTCCCTTCTCTTTCTCCCCACAATTTCTCCCCTTTCTTCTCCTTCGTCCCCTCCAAGAATTCCTCGATCCCTTTTATTTCCCCTGAATCCTTAAACCCTCAAAAAACCCTTCTCGTCCTATGCCCTAACAGAGCAAGAAGCAAAACCCAAAAACCCACCACCCAAAAATGATAAAGGCGGCGTCTTTAATCCTAATCCTCCTCCTAACGACGGCGGCGACCAAAACGGCGTCGTCCCGGGCACTGAAGACGTCAATCTACGACGCGCTGACGTCACAAGGGCTTCCGATGGGGCTCTTACCGAAAGGGGTAAAGAACTACACTTTGGACGATGAAGGGCGGTTTGAGGTGTTTCTGGAGCAGGCCTGCAACGCCAAGTTCGAGAGCCAGCTCCACTACGACCGAAACGTCTCCGGCAGGCTCAGTTTCGGGCAGATCGGAAACCTGACCGGAGTCTCTGCTCAGGAGCTCTTCCTCTGGTTTCCGGTCAAGGGGATTCGGGTCGACGTCCCCAGCTCCGGCCTCATCTACTTCGATGTCGGCGTCGTCTCCAAGCAATTCTCCGTTTCGCTCTTCGAGACCCCGCCGGAGTGTCTGGCCGCCACTCTTCCGCCCGATCTCGAGATCGGTTGGCAACAACAGGTGAAATTGAGTTCTGAATTGGGGGGAATTTTTTGCTCTGTTTTTTGGTTGATTTGTGATTAATTGGTTGTTGTGTGAATCTGATCAGGATGAATCTGGGAGGGAATCCATTTGAGGGATGATCGATCGAGGAATTAGGGTTTCGTCGGGAATTTTCACTTGTACATGTGTTTTATCAGAGGCTATAGATGTTGCTTGCTCTGTTTTACAGGGCAAGTTTTTGTTTCTTTGAGAATGGGGAAATGGAAGATGAAAGTGAGAAGACAATTTTGACCCTTGGAGGTATGGAAGGCTGCAAGAAATGGAGTCAAATTGCAGAGGAATAAATGAGAGGAAAAGGATTCAGGAATTATTGGGTTTGGATGAGAATCACATTCAAAGGTGATCATCATTCTACCTTCTACCCAGAAAAAAAGTTTTAAGTTTATGTGATTCAATTTCTTCATGTATGGTATACAACGAAAGGACATATGTTATTCATAACAAGGAATGATACATCAAAAGTTTCTTCTCATGCAATTTGAGTTGTGAGAAACCTACATCATCTACAAAAAATAAAAAACGGGTTTTGCTATGTGGCCAAAAAAGGTTGAATGATAGAGGGAAGAACTATTTTATTTTTGAAGTGTAACGTAATTTACTAGTTAAGAAAGCCATTGCCAGCTGCGCTAATGGTATAGATGCTCATGCTGGTGGAAAAAAGCCAAGTAATGCATGTGGATCTAGTTGGACAAAATGATGGGCAAAAGCAAAGCAATTTTATAGACTTGTTTCTCGTATCCATTATGTGGGCAAAATCCTGTCTTTGTTTACCGTAAGGGTTTATAAGAAAAGGACTTGTGAATTGTGATGGTCTAGTTCGTTTTTTACTTTTGTTTTTTGTATGGCTAGCTAACTTCATCAAAGCTAAACTCAAGTTAAGCTGTCGGCGAGAACATATTTCTCGACCAAAGACACACTGATTTGCAGATCTAGATAGCATGCAGCTATTAGTACGTGGTTCGGATTCGGATAAGCTCTTGTACAGATTAAGTTATAAGATGTATATCCATTTAATTGGTGGTCCAACTTGAAGTGGTAGTAGTGTTGTGTTTTGTTGTGCTCTCTTGCGCCATGTGAGCATGTGGATATCTTCTGTTTTATGCAGGGTCCAAATAATGTTTTCTAATTTGGTTGTCAAGTCATCTTATTTTTTGTTTGAATGTTTTATCCTGTCGATTTGTCTAGTTATCGGGTTTTTTTGCAGTCTCGTTCTAATAGGGTTATTGAGAGAGGGAAAATCTAAATCACTCTTCTTAATCTATCTCCGTCATGTTTTTGGTAAAAGTTTGGGTTACTTGTTGCCCAATCAACATTGCCTAATGTCATGTGAGCATTGCCGTAACGCCGTTGATTGGATTTTTCTAGTTTGACGCAAAATGTTCAATTTTAATATTCAATTGTCTTGAATATTTCAAACTTATGAATAGTTTTTTATTAAAGAAAAAGTGTGAATAGTTCAAATTTATTAAAAAAAATCTGTGTTTGAACGGTTGTTATAGACTCTTGTTTTTACATGAACAAGTCCTTTAAAAAGGTTTAAATTATCATACGTGTGGTACGTACGTTGATGAGACTCTTGTTATAGCATAAATATGACTTTTTTTCAGCTTGGTCGAAAGTATGAATATGGGTATATCATGCATAAAGATTGAACTCTTGTAAAGTTGTAATAGATTCTTGTTTTAACATGAGAAATCCAGATATATATAAGCATCAATAGTTCAAAACTTCCTGAACTCCATCGTTGGCATTTTGTTAACATATATGTCATCTTTTAGAGATTGATTGACTTGGTAATTTTGTAGACTTTTCTATCGCGTTTGAATATAACGCCAGGGAAAGTGATCGTTACGTACAGAATAACAAGTTGGATGTAATAGAACAATCAGTTTGAGGATGCGGATTAAAAACTAAGTAGGATATCGTAGAAGAATTGTCTTCGCTTAAATTGATCGAGATGATTTACAAATTAAGTAGGATTTCGTACAAGAGTTGCCTTCCATTAAATTGAGATGGCATATTTCATAGGACCTAGATAAATTGAATGCATCAAATGGACAAATGGTGATATATATCTTCTAAACGAAAAGTTGTACCACTACTTTTCGATGTTACTAAAATTTGGCGACTACGGATCAATTACTAATGGGGACATGGACCCAAAACGACACTAATTAGAAAGCTGATATAAGCACCTTTCCCCCTGTTAATGATTACTTCCTGTAGTTGCTAATCAAGCTTGGTAAAACCGGTCATATTAGTAGCATCTGCCTTGCTGAAATCATCAAGCACTGTATGTAATCAAGTAATCAACCACATGAGAAAAGGCACCCAGATACGAGTTCTTATCGGTCTAAAGACTCTAAACCAGTTCATTGTTTTCCTTTCCACCCGTTACAACCACCAGCTATGGATATACATTTACATGAGGGTGGACGATTCCATTTTGATGCTGGATTAAGGTAAATAAGTTCTCAATACAAAGTTTTGAATTGATGCAAATTCGAAGTTTGACAACAGAGTTCAAGTTCTGGGTAAAAGAGTAAGTTTCAGCAACTTCATTCCCGTCCCGTGGATTGATCGCCAACCTTCGGGATACTTATATCGATGCATCGAGTGAAGCTTCGTGTTCATCTGGCATGCTGATGAGGGCGCCGGACAGATTCTTAGATGATGGCAGCCCAGCTACAACATCGCCTTCGATTCCACACTCGTTCGTTCCCCTTCTGATCTTGAAGTATCCATCCTGCCAAAAATCAATTCAAACATCTCAGCTAAGGGTATACTTTCAAGAATCTTCAAATGGATATTATTAAAGCAAAGATTCTAAAGACGCTAGACACATTACCTCTCCCCATCCCTTGTTCCACTGGTTTGCTACAAGCTGCAACAAAGAAAAACAGAACAATTGATTAATTTGAAATCTTGTAAAAAGAACAGTGTATGGAGTTGGGAATGTATTTGGCATACCCAATAATCCTCTCCTTCCTCGGAAGTTCCCCATCCGATCAGCTTCACAGCGTGTCCGCCGAGAGCTTCACCGGTCACATGCTTGTAAACGCCAGACTTGTAGTGAGCAAAATCCTGTATAAATTGTTACATTAAGAAAGAAAAACATTCAGCTTGTGAGCTAGGTCTCATTCTAATATAAACATAATATCAATGAAGTTGTGGAGGTCTGCCAGCTAAGTTCTAGCAAACAGAATATATTGCATTACCTCATAAACGGTGTAGGAGACTTCAACTGGCCCGTTCTGGTAAAGCTCGGCCATGATGTCATGTGGGTCGGAGTGAACTCTGTAGGCACTGACACTGAAGTGCTTTGATTTCTTCCATATTTGGTTCCCGTCGCTGCATTTTCTGTGACATTTTGGTGTGGGATATCCGGGTTCGCAACCAGGGTGGGAGCATCCAGTAGCGTCGAAATAGGGGGCACACTGCCAACAAAAGAAATGCAATAATAAGTACTTGGGTGTTGTGAACTTTCACATAAAGGTGATTGGAAAAGTTCAAATGCTTTACCTCTTCAGTGACAATCCCGCGGTGTACAAAGTAACGCCAGGCACTGATAGGATACCCGCCATTACAACCAGCTCCACACAAGAAACCACAGCATGATAAGAGGTCATTGACAGAAAGCGAAGTGTTCTGCAAGGTTATTGACAGAAACCACAGCAAGGTTTGTTCATGTCTTATACAGGTCCAAATTAGCAGTTCAGCGTATCATCTATAGGGTGCTATTTTTACTACCTTTCCAAATTGGATACAGAAGCGATCAGACAGCGATTCCACAGCACCAAATGCCCAACAGGAACCACAATGACCCTAAAAAGTGAGCAGAGAAGCGAAAAACATTATTAAGCAAACACCCAGCAGACACAACACCTTCTACTTAATTTTTAAATGGGTGAGGCTGGTTACCTGATCTTTAGTCCATAATCAAATCCAGCAGCAAAACAAGAAAACCAGAAGCAAAACATGTCAGGGATTATGTTGAACATAGTAAACTACAAGGATTATCAACAGAATAGAGCAATCAGACAAGGGACATGGGGGCAAAGATGTGTAAAGCAAGTAACAAACCTAGGATTCTGCCAATTGTGGCACACTGAGGCCAAGCCGTCCTGGCATCAAACTCGGTTGGAAGCTTAAGGGACCTATCGTGAGTTACAACAGGGATGGTTTTCTTTAAACTCTCAGGTGTAGGTTTAGACCCAAGAATGTACTTGAATTGGGCAACCTTGAGAACAAAAGCAACAAGACAACACAAGCGTTCAGCAGCTGTCATTCTGTCAAAGGACCTTGTGTTCAACAATACAATTATACAAACAATGGAAGATGCAAGAGAAGTTAGAAGAGCCTCACAGTGTAGTCATTGAACTTGTCATTGATGGCAGCTTTCCATGTAGCATGAGGGTGAGCGTTTATTTCATGGATGATTGATTCCTGGTAGGCAGTTACTGATGTTAATAATACAAGAGTAGATAAATAAGGTATGTTTTGCTATGAATATCATGATGGCCCCTACCTGAAGAATCTTGGAGCTTAGCTTCTGCTCAGAAAGCGATTCAACAATAAGAGCCTGAACACAAGTAAAGAAAGGCAAGCTTAAAATCACCATGCTGATGAGATATCAATCTATTGTTATCACACAATGGACAGAATTGCAACAATATGTGATAATAGCAAATCCATAACTAATTCAGAAAACTTATCATTGAGGAATCAAGTTTTCCGTCATGGATTGAAGGAATTTTGACTAAACAGAATCGGTTATATGAACAGTAAAGGCAATCAATCGCATACAATTTGGGGGGGAAAGTACACGCAATTAAATTGGACAAATCAGAAGAAAACTGGAAATTCCGAGGTCAACATGAACGCATCCAAATCCAATAAAGTTGGCAATCTTCCCGATTGAAACCTAGATAGGATGACTTGTGTTCGGTGTTTACCTGAGAGAAGAGACAAGCGATGGCAGCAACCAACAGCGGAAGAGTGGAGAGGAAGTTCGCCATCGGCGTCCGAGCAAGCTCCAAGATGAAGTTTTGGTTGAAATTGGTTTCTGTGTAAGCAGATCGTCTCCGAATTAGATAAGGAGGAGAAATTGTTGGAGGAATGGGGGAAGTAGAAGGAAAGGAAGGCGATTGGGTACACGCAACCGGCTGGGTCAGGAATTTTTTAATCCGATAACCAAAATATCAATTTATGCGCACTTCAATGTAGTTTTTTTTTTTTTTTGGTCGAATCACATCAATGTAGTTTAGCTTGGGGAATGAATATGAGCCTGCATTGCTGGAAACTGTCCACCAATAAGATCAAGCCACATATGATTTGTTTTACTTTTTCTTTTGAGTAGTTACGATTTGTTATTTTTTCAATGCGATATATTGCGATAAGAACGTTCGGTTTTAGATGTTTAGAACGTTACTAACCGTGCGTTGGCGTAGTGGTCACGGAGCTGCGCTTGGTAGGACAACCCTTGCATAAGGTCTTGTGCAAGGTTCGATTTCCCACAAGCTCGTTGGGAGAGAGTTAAGCCTTACCTCCGCTCTAACCCCCCGGTCCAGACGTAGGCCCATAGGCTAGTAGCCCAATGGGGTTGAACTGGGTGGTGGCACAGCCATGTGAACCAAAAAAAAAATGTTTTGAAAGTTGTGGAATAAGAGTGAGTGGCCTAAGAAATTAAGAATTTAAGAATGCATATATCTACCAACGTGGTTGATTTGTGATAATTTCTCGGTTTTGTGATAATTTATCTGAAGTGAAAGTCGTTTTGCATGGTACCATGGTAATTTAATGGAGTAGTTCATGAAAAACCGTGTTGTACTCGATTAAAATCCGTACGTGTTCGACTCAATTTGTAAACGAGTTTAGCCTGTTTGAAAGATATATTAGGTGAACATAAACACAAAAAACTCGCTTTGTCTGAGTGCATGATCAAAATGGTTTATGGGTTCATGTTTAAAGACCAAACATATGCTACATTTTTTTGGTAATTTAGAATAGAGGCCCAAGTCTCAAGGCCCACAATGTGCTCTGAAATAGAATACAGGCCCATTTTCTCATCAAATCATCATAGTAGAAGATTAGATGGCAAACCAGACTTGGCTTAGTCAAGTGGTTTCCCATAGGTTATGGTTCTTCATTATGTTTCTTCAATGAGGATTGTGATGGCATGTAGGGTTCTTGTTCATGTTTACCAAATCTATGTGCTTGTATATGTATTCAAAACCGTTTGACCATTAAAATATTTTGGATTAGCAAACATAATGATTAATGAAGAAGTATAGGAATCTTGGCATTGCTGAGCTATGGGCACTCTTCTATGAAATTCAGTTGGCATCTATTACAAAAAACCTGTAGTAATGAAAATTTGGTAGAACTCGAGCTAATGTTCACACATTTATGAAGTTGTCAATAGATGCATTGAAACTTACTTGAGATGTATGACGAGTGACAGACCTCATTTATGGAGTAAATGGCTTCCACTAGTTGAGTTCTGGTACAACACCAGGCTCCACCTCATCATCTATCTTATCTACCAAGATAATCAAAGATGGAGCTAGGTGGTAGCAAAATGCTTACAGGAGCGTGCGAATATGATTCAGATCCTCAAATTCCATCTCTTGAGGGCTCAGCATCGTATGGAACAAGTGGCTAATCGAGTAATCGACATAGAAGTGACTGGCACTTTGAATTGGGTGATGTTTTTGTCAAGTTGCAACCTTATCGCCAACAATCTGTCAAGTCTAGAGCAAATGAGAAACTGTCTCCAAAGTATTATGGGTCATATAAGGTGATTGACAAGGTGGGGAAAGTGGCCTATAAGCTACATCTTCCTAGTTCTTCTCAGGTGCATCTAGTTTTCCATATGTCCGAGCTTAAGCTTCACGTGCGAGATGTGATTTCATCTAGTACTCTACCATTGGTGCTTAAGGACGTTTTAGCCAAGGAACCAGAATGTGGTTTGGACAGGAAAATGGTAAACGGACAGGGAAGAGCTGCTACCAAAGTTTTGATCAAATGGGCAAACCAGCCAGAAGAAGAGGAAACTTGGGAATTCTACTTTGAGTTGATGAAGATATCTCCAGATTTCAAAGCATAAACCTTGTGGTCAAGGTTTTCGAAGGAAGGAAGCTCTGTTACAATAAATCGGGTTTTAACAGAATTAAGAACAGAATAATCTGAGGGCTACTATGTTGCCATGTGTTATAATCCTGTGTAATCTCAGATTTCTGTTTATAGTCTGTTGAGCTCGAAAGTTGTAAACGATTATACAGAAATGATAATCCAATTCTCCTTCTCAATTCAATCTCTCATTCTCTGAAATCATATTGTTATCGTGCTTCTCATTCCAATCGATCATTAAGTATTTCGAGTCTTTGTTTGTGTGAACATTAGCTCGAGTTCTATCAAATTTGCATTAATACATATTTTCTTTATTAGCATCTAATCTATGATACCATTAGGTTGCTAGCTAGTGTAAATGTGTAATGTTTAAATATATGACACCGTGATATTTTGAATCATTGATACTTCTTAATACCCTTCAATCATCTTAGTAAATAATCTGAAGATTTTATTGTAAATTTATACCCTTCCTTTATACGTACCTCAGGAACCGCTAGTATGTTGCCACATATTTTTTTTAACACGTTCCTCTACGGAGTTTATTACTAGTTTCTAAGCAAATTTAATACTTTGTCGATCAATGAGTCTGATGATATATAGAAGATCAATCAATGTAAGAGGTTTCGGCTAACACTCCCATTCATAGAGAAGTACGAGCATCGATAACCAGATGAATGAGGAACCATTAACTGTAGAGAAATCTTTAGCTGGTGTTCAACCAAAAAAGATATCTTTGGCGTGATCAGGGTTCACGTAAGATTCGAGGCTCAAATTTAGCTCCAAAGGAGACTTGGAACTTGAAAGTACGGGTAGCACACTCATGAAAGAATACTCAAAGCCGAGACTATTCATTGTGTGCAATTCGTGGATTAATTAAAATTTCGAGTTGTTGTTTGTTTAAACCCTAGAACTTCAGTGAGTTGTCTATCTTATCCCGAATCAATTTCATGTTATCAACCCTAAGGCAGGATAGAATATAAGGGTCAAAAAACTACTTTTGGAAAGTGTAGCTATAAGTCAAAATACATTAGACTTTAATACATCAATCTTAATCTTCATAAGAAAGTATAGACTATTATTAAGATGTACTCCCTCCGTTTCATTAAATGTGTCATTTTAGCAATTTGCACATATATTAAGGAAACTATCAAATGTACTATTATACCCCTAATTATTACCTCACTTTTTTACTTTATTGAAAACCACTACTAATAAACTGCTAATGATTATAAGGGTAAATTTGTAAAGTAAGTGCCAAAAGTGTAAAAAGACATGTATTTTGAAACAAAATTTTAGAGCTAAAAAGACACATTTTATGAAACGGAGGGAGTATAAGTTTAAACTAAATCAAACCGTTGTATTAAAAGTCTAGAGGGTTTGTTGAAAATAAAGACAGGTTTCACTTTGAAAAGAATGTAGCGGGATACGGAGGGAAATATGACATGACATGATTCACATGAATAATGTTAACAGAAGAGCACTTGGGTTTTCACTTGATGTTTATGAATGAAGGAAAAGTAATCAAAAGACTGTTTACAATTGGTTGGAGCCAGCAAATGATTGTCCTTAATAATAAAATTTAATTTCTGGTAATAGCTCTATAAGGAAGGTGGTCACTTGGACAACAACTTGTTCCCATGCATTTTGTCATTACGTAGTCCATGCATAATTACCATATGATATATTCATCAAATGAACCAAAGAACAATATCTGTTTCACCTAATTTCAGTAGGTAGCTAGAGTTGCAAGCCAGTGAAAAGTTTTACCAGTTAGTTCTTGACATCCCATTACTAATCACATCAATCATATGTTGCTTTAATACCTAATCTTGTCTGTTAAAGCTCTAAGGGTGAAACCCTGAGGTTACCCGTTCGACTCTCGTGGGCAGTGTTCTCAACCAAAAATAAAGCAATGAAGTTTTTTTTTCTTGTGAGTTGTACAAGTACTAATTGCATGCAGTTTATGGTATATGAATTAATCTAGGAATAGTACAATTGATTAACATTTACAATATACAAGGGTTAAACATACCTGGGGTACTTAATTAATTCATATGTCCCAATTACTTGAGCACCGTACCAAATTCTCTACTTTCAACAACAGTGATAAGAAATGATTTGAAAGAGCTATAGGGAGAAAAGGCCAACATACAAGTACTTGAAACTTAATTAAGGCTACAGGATATATAATCAAGCATAAATCTGAAACGTGTATTGTTTATGCACAATCATATTATGCCTTTGAGATAAACAATAACGTACACATATAAATCTACATCTAATAAGATCGATTTCATATCTCTCTTACAAGAACATATATCTTACAAGATCGATCGAGCACTGAAAACTGATTAATTAACATTTCTCCCTATGAAGCAAATTATAACCGATCAATATACGTACTTTTGTGTTCTAATTGACACACAATCTCATACACATTTATTCTTAACCTCGACATATATATGTTTTACCTATTCATTCATCATATATCATCATATCATATAATCATGCATTATGATCATTAATTAGCTCAATTGTAGAGCAATAATTAACAATACTTCTCATGACCGTTACCTGAGCAGAAAGACACTTAATATAATGAGCTGTTTCATCCAACAAGTTGCACGTATCCATAACTTCACCACCAGGAACAAGCTTCCTTAGTTGCTCCTCTTGCCCAAAAACCATGTGACTTTGATGATGATGATGATGATGATTAGCCTTACCTTTCTTCTTGACCCTCACCATCCTCTTCCCACCAACGATCAAAACCGGGGCCCGTATACGAATGCTCCGGCTCCTCCGCCACCTCAGCCTCGCGAGCATTGCCCGGCTCCAAGCCCTTCGCGGGCCCACCACGTATGCCATGGACGAATCCGCCGCGGTCTTGATCTTATGGTACGACGATCTTCTGGTGCACTTTTTATTGCTGATCTTCCTTAGGGATCTAAGAAACCGGATTGCAAATCGGGTCTTGATGGATCTAGGGCTTAAGGACGACGACTTTCGACGTTGAGGGTCCATTTTTTGAGGTTTGGTGGATTAGGGTTTTGTTTGTGGGGAAAGAAAAAACCAAAGAGTTTAGAGATACATGGGAGGATTGAATTTGAAAGTGGATCTTTGTTTTCTGACACAAGGGTCCTCTTTTGTCAGGGCAGACAAAAGAGAATCAAGGCTTCTGACAATATTTTTTTCCTTCTGACACAAATATGTACTTGTAACAAGATTGCCCAATTAATCACTTGTAGGGAGTTGGAAGAGGAAGAAATTAGGTGGGCATTTTTCTCAAGAGAAGAAGAAATGAGGAGATGGGAAATGGGCGGTGGTGGTGGAGGAGGAAGAAGACTTGGGAATCAATTCATTTCAATCTCTTTTTTTGATAGAGAAATTTTCTTTTGAAGGCAAGAGAAAATAATTTTGTAAGAAAAGAAAAAGGAAAAGAAAATTGCAATGGAGCATGCTTTCGCTTTCAATTTAGGGGTTTGGATGGAGAAGAAGAGTGAGTTATGTGGGCCTGAAATGGGCCAACCACCATATGATCGCACATGGTTCCATTAACCACTAGGAACAAATGTGGGTCCCCTTTTTTTATGTTATTTTTCCTCTTCAATTTTGCTCAAAATTCTTATGACCCGTTTGGTTCTATGGTATGGTATCAGATTTGGACTGGTCTATGGAATATTTGATATTTCATTTGTAAAAAGGGTTTAGATATGACTTTTGAGATTAACTATTCACAAGAAGTGATCATATCTTATCTTTGAGAGGAGTTTCTTTCATTTCCTAAAGTCTTGTTCAGCATGATCCTCGAATTAGTATTGAGACTGGAGTTACATAAAGAAGAACGCATGTACTTAGGGAATGGAAAAAAACCCAACGGAAAGAAAATGTATGAACTTGAACATGCATATTTTAAGTGAGCCGCTCTTTCCAGCCTAAACCTTGATCGTTTTGACATAATAAACATAAAAAAAAATGAGATAAATCATTCCTAATCCCATTAGGCAATTACTTACACACAAGATATAGAACCAAACGGGCTCTAAATTCACACATCCTTCGTCTCTTTATTCCGTACTCCAATTCCAATTAGATTTCAAGTATGATAGTATACCAAACTAGCCCTTAACCTTTTTTGTACCTCCTTAACGTTAATTGATTGGTGTGTCTTAGCTGTTGCCTTCTCATTTTCCCCTCCAATCGTCACTATTTCAGCCCCATGGCTGACGGTGGTGCTCCAATGCATAGCCGAATCAAATTTCACGTAGCACATTTTTTACTCCATTTGTGACAAATAGTTGGAAAAAGAATCAAAAGGAGATAATATTCTCTAATACACAGTACAATTCTCCAACCAATCCTTTTTCCCTTCCTATCTTTCTTCGATTTTCATAACCGGCCTATGCATTAAGCACAGCTGTATGCATATGGATCGAGATGGCGACGGTTCGATTCCGCCCATACAACAAGCGTGACAACTCTTCCTTGATTCACGTTTTGTTGTAGTAGGAGGAAATGGAAAGGTTTAAGCATTTTGTAAAGCCCTTTTTTTAGTTATTAATAGCTCTAATTAGAAGGTCCATAATGTATGAAAATTAAAGAGGAGATTCTTGGGCAGGCTTAGTGGATTTTAAAGCTTTTGTTCTTTGAGTAATCTTGAAGAGTCTACAAAGCATTGCCATATTTGCATAGCCCATGTGCCTATGTTGTAACTAATTAAGATCAACTTTGTTAGTTCACGGTCACAAGACAACTTGCACATTGCCATCTATATATGGTGTCTTCACTTCTACTGATTAATTTTTCATATGGGTACTTACAAGTGTTGTTTCTTCATGTCTCCGTTTCCGCGGCTCATCCAACGAAGCCGGGCTGTTTTTATAGAAGAAGGAAACAATGTGTGAGAACGACATTAGCGAAACAAATGCTAGTGGTTCCAAACATTTAAGTGACTTGTTGCCTAGCTTTGACGATCCACAACAATGTTTGTAGGAACCACGTACGAGTCGTTTTCGCGTCGAATCTGTGGGCTTTAGTTGAGTTGCAATGATCGATTTATCTATTGTTGTGCAAGGCAACATCATAGCTCATAAAATCCTACATGCATTCTTTATAGTGTAGACGTTCATTGAGTTTGAGCTAGACGTACTTAAATTGCTTCAAGTATTAGGCAAAGATATAGTTAAGATTTTCCCTTGTTTTTTAAAACTTTACTAGTCTTAGTAGGTATTAAAAAGTTGACGTCTTTGTATGCGGAATCTCACGGCAGTACACTTTTTGACCAATCATCATTGGCTCACATGCAAGAGAAATTAGACATTAGTTGGTACCCATATAGTATTTGTATAAATGTGATTGATACGTATGTCTAATATATTCTTATATCGATATCAATGCGAAAACTGAAATCAATGTCAAAACTGAAATCAATGGTTGGATATATGGGATATAGACATCGGTTTGATATATACCATATGATCAATCTTACACTAATATTATAGTGTCAATTTGACATCTCTCGAAAGATCCATATTTCAAATATACATTATTTATATTCATACTCAAATCTGATATCTCAACATCATTCATAAACAACACCGGCCCCTGGTATCCATGTAGACATACTTTTCAACATCATTCATATCTTAGAATTCGATACCAAACGAAGCCTTAACTCGTCGGAAAAACTTATGCATGGCATACTTTTCACGAATGCTTGCTTTAAACTTATAACACACCTAAATCATGCAACTCTAAAAAATAATATTGTAAATTCAAGCTGGAATATCGATCAAGTGCATTAGTTTTCGTTTCAAAAAAGTATATGTACAAAATTAGCATTGTGTCTCCTCATAATCCATGGAAGATCGAAGAAGAAAAATACAACAGTGACAGCCAACAGATTCTTGCTCGTTCTTTACCATACATATAACATGATACATCCCCCTCAAACCACCTCTTTTTTTGATTTTGTTCAAAATGATGTAGATGACTAAGAAGGGTAAAAGTGGGAAAATAATGATTTCTTCAGCAATGCCAATCATAGACTGCTAGTCATTAACCTTCCTTTGCCTTAATTACTTTATTAAGTACAGACATTGATAAAGGAGAAAGGAAAAAAGACAAGAGAGCAGTCTTAATTACATGTACCCTTTAGTCATTAGTATTCTCCTCAACTTTTACTTTGCATGTTAATCTATAAATAAAAATGTAAAATAGCCTAGGGGAAACAACATCCAAATATCCATGTGCTATTAAATCCAATTTGTTCAAAATCTATCCTTGCAGAACTTTATTTACATTTTAAAAGGAAGTATAGTTTGTAATTAATTAAGTAGAGAATTTAGAGGCAGGCAAGAAACAGACATGCAAAACATGTCAAAAAGGCACACGCTTGGGCTGGGCTGGGCTGGCGAAGGGAGGTGGGGCCCAAGAAGCGATTGGAGAACATGGTGGGCCAGCCCAAAACCTATCGATGAATTTAAAACAGAATTAAGACTACTTAACAAACACATAATTATGCTTAACGCCTGCTCTCAAAAAAATTATGCTTAACGCCTTAGTAAGCAAGATCACATGTTCATGTAATCCTTCTGTTAGGACCACTTAATTGGAGTTTTACAATGACTCGGCAACAGGTGTCAACCACTTCAATTATTTTCTTTTCTTTTTTTTTTTTTTTTTTTGCGCACCACTTCAATTATTTTCATTCCACAAGTCACAACAAAAAAAATTAAATACAAACAAAAATTATGGTTTGCCATTCCTTTTCCCTCTCTTTTCGGTTAGGTGATTTTTTTTTAATCTATTTTTGTATTTTTGAAAAAGAAAAAATTAATGCACATTCGACATTTTTCGGTTATCTGTCATGTTTTTACTTTGTCTTGTTTTATTGCACATTCAAATCTTGCTCAGTATACTTCGAGGATCTTGTAGCTTGGCGAAGATTAGGTCGGAATAATTAATTTATTTGGTTTGTAATAGTATATATATGTTCATTTGTCCTAGCTAAACAGGAGAAAACGAAATATTGTTGCTTGATATAATGGAGTTGGAAGTTCTTGTTGGTTGCAATGTCTAATTTTTCCTTTTTTAATTAGCGGATTACGTTGGAACTTTTTAAACCATACGTTTTTGAGCTATATCTTCTTGTCTTAATAATGTTGTATGCATATACGGAGTATTTGATATAATGATCGATACGTTAAAATACTTTAGTTGGAACTTATGTACTACTAGCTTTTACAAAGTCAAACCCAACAAAAATGACCCCTATATTTTTGTCAAGAAATATTTGATCAAATGGCCCCTATAATACTATCTTTATTTTTTATTTGATCGAAGGAGATATGGTAGTCTTCGTATCATAAAAAGAATTTTTTTAAATTAATTAATCAAAAATGGTTAAACAATACGCAAGCATGGATAACTAGACCCCTTACATCATTAAACAGAAAAGAGTTGACACTTTTAGGAGAGTCAAGCAATACATAATACTTCATCCTTTCTTTATTCGATTCTTATTGATGTGTGTGTATATATATGTCGCTTTAGGTCTAAAAATTGTTTTCAGATATGGTCCATTATTTTTGTTGATTAATTTTTTTTTACAATTAATGATAGATGCCATGATTTTTATAATTGATCGAACTTGGAAATTTTATCGGTCCATTCAAATTCCGTATCAAAATCAACTGATAAAATTAAATAAATAAACCATATATTCCAATGATCGAAATATAAACAAGATCGAATTAATCTCATAATAACTAATTAAGTACAAATAAATCTTTCCAATATAATACTCTGTGCTTCTTAATTATAACCATACAATGTCCAAAATAGAAGAAGTCTTGGGAAGGATGATCAAAGTTGGTGGATGGACATAAATGACATCAAGAGATCATGGGTTTCTAAAGTCTTGGTAGGTCTTCCCATTAATAATTGTTGGTCTCTTAATTTTTTCTAGCCGACTTCATCCCAACTTAGCTTGGTTAATAATTTTGTACTAGTACCATTATTGTGTTATTCCATGAGCTTGAGATACAATATGTTTTGCATGATGGTTGCTCATCATCAAAAAGGTAAAACCAGCGAGGCATCACCTCCTTTTCATTTTCTGATCACGAAAGAATCCGAAATACCGGACTTATTTGATAAATTGAGAAGTCGATAGTTGGATAAACCGATATGACCAATAAACAATCGAACAAAAACGGCTGTAGCAGAAAAAGAAAAAAGAAGAAGGAAAAACATACTCTGAACTAAGAAGCGTTGGAGAAGCAAGACATGCACGAGAATGACACAACCGCGAGTCAGAAGGGGTCCAACACATTTGCATAATACCGTCAGAGAGCAAGAAGGTAGGAAGCCGACTTGAGGATGTGTGATGAAACGCCCAACCTCCTTAATCGTACCGAATCGACCAATATAGCAGTTATGATTTTCTTTTTTCAAATTGAAAAATCATTGCTCAAATAGTATTGATGAGGCGATACTATACATAATAGTGTCCACAAACGTAAATATGTGATTAAGATAGAGGAACCTATCCAAGACCAATCACAAAGTCGTAGTATGTCTAGCTTTGCACGTCCAAATTTATGGGGTCGTCAATCCCACGAGGATGAATGACTGAATGGAGCCATTGAACAACCCTTTATTTTGGACTGTCTGCCCGTACTAAAATCCAAAACAGATACACATCAATTAATCAGACCCAACTAGGAATATAGCGTGCTTCAAATTTATGGATTTTTTTAAGAAAATTATAAGCTAGAAAGTCGGCAAACGCATATCCCTTGAAAACTTCTCATGTCTTATTGGGACTGGGATACGAATGATCATCTTAAACCACGAATGGGGAGAAGGCTCAGGTGTGGCTTAATGTTATCATATGTTTTAATAGGGGTGGTCGTGGATCGGGTAATGAGTGGGTGGAGTACTTCCACCACCCGACCCGCAAGTAATAATGGATCACCCGACCCACCTATCATCCGCGAAACCTTTCACCCATCACCCGACCCATCCGTTACCCGCGGGTGAACCGGGTGACCGTCACCCGCAAATTCTTAAATTACAATAAAGAAAAAAAATCAATTTTCAGACTAATAAAAAAAATAATTAAGGTAAAGTTTTGCATACTTAAACAATATGTCGATATCCCAATATTACTACATAATTTGTAAGGTAGTAATAAAGCTAAAAAATTATGCAAACATAAGTTCACTACATCAATCAATTGCAACAAAAAGTTCTTCAATCATCATCTTTGTCACCTTCCTCTTCAAAAGCTCATATCACCATACAATTCACCGTCCTAGCATACAAAATTTAGTACTCCCTCCGTTTCACAATAAGTGTCGTTTTAGCACTTAAAATTTGTTTCATAATATGTGTCGTTTTAGGTTTTCAAAGTGATTTATTAGGGGTGAATAATGATAATTTTTATTGGAATGTGTATTTGTTGACTAAAGTTGTTCATTCATTGGCCAAAAAAATGTAATGAGTGGTAAGATTAAGAAAAAGTTGTAAGTTTTAAAGTGAATGATTGCTTTTCTTAAAATCTGTGTTAAGAGCTAAAACGACACTTATTGTGAAACGGAGGGAGTATTAGCTAAACTAGACGTTTGTAAAAAAGGACCCAAAGATTTTAAAAAAAATCTTCAAAGTCCCAAACTTTCTTTTAGATAAAAATCAACCCTAATTTAGGAATATTAAATGGGTGAAACGGGTGAAATGGGTGGTGGTGATGGGTCGGGTTAAACGAGTGAAACATTTCACCCATATCCGACCCGTCAACCGTTTCACCCGTCACCCGACCCACCCATCACCCGCTATTTTTCGGTTGTTCACCCGTGAAACTGGGTCGGGTGAACCGGGTGGGTTGGTCACCCGCAGAAAATGACCAGCCCTATGTTTTATATTTATTACTCCCTCCGTTTCACAATAAGTGTCGTTTTAGCTCTCAACACAGTTTTTAAGAAAATCAATCATTCACTTTAAAACTTACAACTTTTTCTTAATCTTACCACTCATTACATTTTTTTGGCCAATGCATGAACAACTTTAGTCAACAAATACACATTCCAATAAAAATTATCATCATTCACCCCTATTAAATCACTTTGAAAACCTAAAACGACACATATTATGAAACAAATTTTAAGTGCTAAAACGACACTTATTATGAAACGGAGGGAGTACAAAATAGTAGGGGTGTACAAAATCCGGTCCGGACCGGACCGACTCTGAACCGGATAAGATCGAGGTACTTCCGGTATGGTCCTCGGTTCATAACCTTTAAAAATCTGGTTCCTGGTTCGGGCCGACTTTTTTAAAAAATAGTAAAATTATACAATTATATAAAAGCTAATATTAATTTTTATGTCATTAAGGTTGTTTTTATTATTTAAGTTTTACTTTTATACTACAAGTTCAATAATATTATACTTTTCATAAATTATATATAATTTCTTTAACTAGAATATATATATATATGTGTTTTTAAATAACCAGTCTCCAGTCCATAGATTTAGGGGAATCCAGTTCCCGTCCGATCCGGTTTTGAAGCGGTGCTCAGCCCTACAAAATGCTTAAGGGTGGCTTAATGCTAAAAAAAAAGGACAATTTTGGATAGTTTTACGTAAGACTGTGTATAACCGGTGATTTTGTGTAAACTAGCTTAACCTGTCGTGCCATGCACGACTATTTCACTTAAAAATATTAAAATAAAATTATATATTTATATGGAAAATAGTATATAAGTTCTATTATATGAACATGTTTTTTATCTTTTAAAAAAATGATATTGTTTTTGAAGTTCATATAACCCAAAAAATATATATAAGACATAATTTTTTCACTCATTTGTATATTTTAATAAAACCTGATTATAAGAATAAAAATTGATATTTTCCTTACAATGTTTATCATATATTAATAACGACTATCATAAATGTAAATATAATTAAAAAAATTATCAACTGATAAATTGATAAAGTTTATTAAAATTTAATAGAAATTGTCAGAATCCACAAATCTACTTGTACTAAAGAAATATGTTGAATCCAATATTCATAGATAGATTTTTCTAAATTTGTTTGTGAAAGATTTTTCCCTATAATGCTATAAAAATTAATAATTGACAAAATCTTTTTCTTATAAGTAGATAAGAAGAAATTCAATAGGAAAACCCTATATAATGAGAATAATAAAAATAATTTTTAATATATATGAGGTAGGTTCAAAATTAATGCGGTGGTTCAAAAATGACCATTTGTATGTTTGTATTAGGAAAATAAGGGCCGTTTGTATAATTTGAGAAAAATTATGGGATTATTTTGTAAATAAGTAAAAATTAGTTATCAAGATATAAGTTGAAATTATTATTTGGCTAAAAATCAAATTTTCTATCAAGATAGAAAAAAAATCAAATATAATGGGTAAAAAAATATAGTAGATCATGTAAATTAGAAAAGAATTAACTTAAGCTTAAAAATGCTAAATTTATTCACGTAGATCAAATAGTATAGTAAAAAAATTAGTCTTTCTATTAAAAAATAATTTAAAATTTTATCTTAAAAATTCTAAATTTAATTAAGTAAATCAAATATAATTAGTTCATAGTAATTATACTTTGAAAATTCAAGATATATATTAAAATCATGTGTTTCAATTAAGTGATATATTAAAAAAGATAGAATATCTTACCAAAATTCAAAATTTTGAATATATCTTTTACATAAATAGATTATATTAATTTTATCAAATTATTTGAAATACCACAAATGAAAACTATTTTTTTTTTATTAAAAGTAAGGTGGGTCCAAAATCAACTTTAGAAAAGATAAGTGATATATTAAAAATATAGAATATCTTATCAAAACTTGAAAATTTGATCATATCTTACATAAATAGATAATAAGAAATATAATTAGATTGATTGAGATAACATAAATAAAAGCTATTTTTACCAAGTATGTAGTGGGGCCAGAATCAACGTGGTGGCTCGAAAACGGTCGGCTTTTATAATATAATAATATTGATATTGATGATTATAGAAACAACTCAAAATAAAAGATATATTGATCACTTACTCAAAAAAAATTATGAACATATAATAACAACAAATATATAAAGGCTCAAATTAAAGAGCTCAAATAAAAGATAGATAATTAAAGATATTATACCATATGTTGATATTAAAATTAAAGATAGAAAAATATTAAACAACTACATTGAAATCAAGCACGACCATATGTATACCATATCCATATGTACGTATAATTTGTATACCATATGTACGTATATATTATAGTCGTGTTCAACTTCTATAATTTGTATACCATATGTACGTATATATTATACCATATGTTGGGTGGTAAATTAAAGATAGATAATTAAGGAAAATAAAAGATATAAAATTGTTATTATCTATTTGAGTTGGAAAAAAAATTAAAATCAAGCGGGGCCAGAATCAACGTGGTGGCTTAAAGATAGATAATTAAGGAAAATAAAAGATATAAAGTTGTTATTATCTATTTGAGCTGGAAAAAAAAATTAAAATCAAGCGGGGTCAGAATTAACGTGGTGGCTCGAAAACGGTCGGCTTTTATAATATATATATATATATATTGATATATTGATTTCTCCGACGGTGGAATGTGCAACCTCTATTTTCATGAATGATTTGCAAAACCTATAGAATCCAAATACCTTAATGGGTTATCATAAATGTTCACACGTTGAACTGGATCTACGTCAGGCCCACAACTATGAACATTGAACAGCCCAACTCACATTTTCCATAAATGTTCATTTATTGGGCTCTGAATTGGCTTTCCACTATAGGATTCTTCTAGCATGAGTGAGTGCATGACCCTTCATTCATGTGTGTATCAGTGTTACTAGCGGTACCCGTCATGCCATGCACGACTATGACTTATACTTCACATTTTAAAATCATTTTTATTATAAGATATTAATCAATGAAAACATATAATGAAAATTTTAGGATATGAAAATATTTTTGTTTCTACTAAAAAAAGATTATTTTTCAGATTTGTACTACTACACGTACCAGATTATAGAGCATATTCTAATTTAGGAACATAATAATATATAAGTTACGTAAAATTTAATAAATATAAATTGATTTAATATCAATGATAAAAATAATAAATTGGTTAGAAAAACGGGCTTTCATTTTGAAATTATTTTTAAAATTTGAATTTTATAAATTACTTCTCTCATAAATAGATTAAAAAGGTAATTAAAAAGATACAGTAATTAGGATGTATCTTTTATAGAGGGAAACTATAAAGATAGATATTATTGCTTCAAAGATGGATATTACATGAGTAAGAAAAATGATAAAATTAAATATTAGATAATTTAGGGAAATTTTAAAGATAAATAGTATGCCTTTAAAGATAGATATTAGATAAGTAAGAAAAATAAAAATAAATAAAAATAAAAACATGTAGGCTAATCCTCTAACCTCGCTACTTGCTCGTGGTCTTAATTTAACATGTAGGCTCGAAAGGTCTCAATTTTAGTATATATATATATACACAAAGAAAAACATAAAAAAATTAAAACATAAAATATGAAAAAGGTAACACAAATCAACGTAAAAGATAGATATTGTAAAATATGAAAAAGGTAACACAAATCAACGTAAAAGATAGATATTGTTTATAAAAAATATATGGATATTTTTTATACTTTAATTAACCGGATTTTTTCCCCTAAATCTTTTATGCAAAAAGATAGATATTATGAAAACATAAAATATGGATCATAAGTAGTTAATAAGAAAAATTTAAGTAATATAATTTTTTATATCAAATATGTGATGGGACCAGAATTAACGTGGAGGTTCGAAATTTTCCAGCTTTAATATAATATATATATATCTATTGATATTAGTTCTACGACTTAAACCTTCTACCAAAAAAAGGTTATTACATGACCAACAAAATAGTAGCAATTGAAGAAGAAAGATGTACACCTATCCGTATCGGAAAATCAAGTCCATATCCAATATATGGACAATTGCATAGTACGTATAAATACGATAAATTTTTTTACCGATTATATTATTATTTTATTAATCTGTTAAAATCTTATCTTATCCGCTTATCATAAAAAAAAATTAAAGACAAATTGTATGAAAGATAAAGTTAAGGATTAGATAATTAAGGAAAATAAAAGATATATAGTTGTTATTATCTATTTGAGTTGAAAAAAAAAATTAAAATCAAGCGGGGCCAGAATCAATGTGGTGGCTCGAAAATGGTCGGCTTTTATAATATATATATATATTGATTGATTGATTCTTATGTCATACATTCATACTCAAACCATCAAATAAATAGTTTAGATATTAAAAATCCGATACATTTGTGTTGTTACACATTTTTTTTTTCAAACGTTACACTTCTTTATTCAAGCTTTAGTGCTACTACATGTGTATTGTGTAACCGTGTACGTAGCCGTAGATGCCTAGAAGGGCAGGACTTCGTAATTCTGGACACAAGCGAGGTCAATTTTCCAACAGCAAGGAATATATCCTGAAATGCCCATTATGCCCTTCAAAAAGGCGAAACGATTCCGCTTCTCCGCTTCTATAAATGATTCCAAACCCCACAGTGGCCCTTTCACTTTCATCCCATTTTATCCACTCTTCTCCCTGCATTGTCCTTTTCCCCTCTCTCCTAGGGTTTTGAGTTTCTCTCCTCGTTCACTCTCAAAAATGGCGGAAGTCGAGGTGCAGAACGGATCGGACAACGGAGCGAAGCCTACGCCCGTGGCCTTCTCTGCATTCAAGCCTCAGCTTGTTGTGGAGGCTTCCAAGGCCTCCGACGCCGTCCAGTTCTACAAGTCGGCCTTCGGCGCCGACGAACTTGGCCGTTCCTCTCACCCTAAGAGGAAGGTTGACCAGGAGCTCCCTCTTCTTCTCTCCGCTGACCTCAAGCTGGCCTCCGCCATCTTCTCCGTCTCCGGATCTACAGAAGAATCTGCTCATCAGTAATCTTTCTCTTCCTCTCTCCCTCTCACTCCATCTGTTTTTGAGTTTTTTTTTTTCGTTTTGACGATTCTTCGCTGAGATCTGTTTCCAAATTGTGCGCTTGTGTAGGAACTCTGCTGGATGTGTGTTCCGCCTCGAGACGGAGGACGTCGAGGCCGCCATCGCCAAAGCTGAGACCGCCGGAGCTGTCGCCGTCGGTGAAGTCGTCGAAGGCGAGGGGAAGGTCAAGGACCCCTACGGTTTCGTCTGGATCATCTCCACCGCTGCCAAGACCTGTGATGCTAACGTGGACGCTTAGGAGCCGTCCGATTCACCGTTATTAATCTACTGCTTTTTTAGATGCCTGACTGTTTAGCGCTCTCTATTCTAGTGAAAGTTTCGTTCGTCTAGCTTTGTTCAGTGTATGCTCAAATCACAACCGTCTGTCTGTCTCTTTTTTGTTGATGGCTTCCACGAGTCATGATGTGAACGGTTGAGATTTCTATCCTACTACTAGAAGTAACTTTGTTCTGCTACTCCAAATATGCCATGCCTTACTTTTGCACTAATATTTATTTTTACTTTTTTTTTTATCTTATTCCAACGATTTTCTTGGGCAGTGTAGTTGGTTGGATAGATAATCCGTAGAATTTTCAACTATCGCTTATATGGTTTGTTTAATCTTCCGATAGAAGTTTCAACCAAAATATTTTTCCAGTAGAAGGTAGCAAGATGTGGACACGTGTCGGTGTATAGTATTGGGATTTGCGCGTGAGCGTACCCGCTGGAAGTTGAGCGGTAATCTTTTTGTGCAGACGATTCGAATTTCGAACGATCAGCTACGTGGTCCCCATGGGGTCTGCTATCTCCTTGTACGACGACAGCTGATACAAGATTCATTTCCAACCCAAAGTCTACAAGCCCTAACACAAATCAACATAAGGAATGCACATGATAAACATCACAACACGAAAGAACATAAAATCAACGCGTCTTACTCCCTCACACCCACAACTGCCATAAGAAACAGAAGCTTTTCATTAACATCAGCAATGCTCAAAGGCTCGCTGAAGGAGGGTGGCGGTTCAACCCCGGTGAAGACGTACAATGCCTTGAGCTCCTCTGCGCAAGACGCGTGTGGCGGAGCTTCATACCCGACTATGGTTCGCATCGCATTGATCTGTTTCCATAGGCTAAACTCGTTTACCAGCCCCTGCAATCATGCATGAAAACATAAAGTGTAAGTTTGAAGTGGTTTACATGGAATTATAATCATAAAGAAAGGAGAGTTCTGAATTGACCTCAATAGGCTTTGATGCTGATATAGATGGAAGCTCCCGATCTTGAAGATTTGAATCTTGTATTTCACCACAGTTGAGATTTGTTCCTGCAAATCCAAGTTCAGCCAAAAGGCATACAAACAAATGTCATGTCTTCCTAGAGAATGTAAGTTTTTACCTCGAGGGCGACGGCAATCTTGCACTTGATTGAGCTCACTTTCAATGCCCGTTTTAGCCTCCGCACGCATAATGATCAAGGTTCCTCCCCTTGAGTTCGGGTCGTGCTCAGTTTCTTCGTTTATGTTAATGCCGGGCTTCTTGACATGTACCACAAGTTCCCTGACGTGAACATGATCTTTATCAACTACAGGAGTCTCACCCTCTTCTCCGTTTAGATTTAGGCCAATCTCTTCCATTTGTTTTCCAGATATACTAACGCCTTGTGGATCCTCATCATTTCTAGTGAAACCTCTAACCGGTTCTAATTCCTCTGGGACAACAAACATAGTAGGATCGCGTCTTGTATCTTCAATCTCCTTTTCCAATAAAACCGCGTTATCATCTCTCGCAGTATCTTGACTCACTGAAACTGGTTCACTAAGCTCCTCCAATCCAGCAATGGCATTCAAAGTTTCTTTCTTTGATGGTGATTCCGATTGTTCAACCTCATCAACTATACTGAGTTCTTCTGCATGTGCAACGGTTGAGATTGGTGATTTCTTCTCCACTGCCAACTGAAGATTTGCCTTCCCATCCTGATTTTCTATTTTTGATTCCACTGTCTCAAGACCACCAAATATTCCCTCCAGAGGTTCACTATCATTCTTTTGCAATTGTACGTATGGCACAAAAACCTGCTGAACACAATCATCATCTCGAATACTTTCATCCGGCGATACTTTCTCCATGGATTGCTCATGATCTTTAGTTTCCACTATACCCTCATCCTTAATTGATTCTATCATTCCGGTAGTTTCCCTTTCCAATTCCTCAGGTTCAACGTCACCAAATTTCACTTTACGACAGCTCTCTTCCATGCTGAGAACTTGAGGACCGAAAACATCCACTTGCTCAATCTTCCCAACATCCATATCTTTCTCGCCACCAACCTCAGCTGACACTATAGTCGCCTCTAGACCATTTCCTAGCAGCTCCTTCTCTTCGTCTTTCATGGAGGATATCTCTTCCTCAGCCTCTCTAATTCCCATCATTATCTCAGATGTTGTACTAGGAATCGGTTCTATTTTTTCCGATGAAAGCTCAAGATTCTTCTCGTTTTCTCCTACACCCTCATCCCTAATTGAATCAATCATTCCGGGCGTCTCCCTTTCTAACTCCTGGAGCTCAACATCACCGAATTTCACCATAGACTTGCTCTCTTCCATGCTCACTTGTGGGCCGAATACATCTTCAACCTCCACTTGTTCAACATCAATAACATTTTCTCCACCAACGTCAGATGACAATACGTCCATTTCCGTTCCATTTCCTAGCATCTCTCCCCCTCCTTCCTCCATCGATGATATCTCAGAGACCATAATAGGAACCGGTTCCTCCACTTCCGTGCACTCGCCAACATCCTCCTCATATCCATCCTGTTCAAACTTGTCCACCATCACATCCCCTACATTGTTCTCATCTTCATCAATCCCTACATCTCCGGCAAATTCACTATCATCTTGAATTTCATTATTCTCCTCCTCGTCTAATTCAATCCTAGAGTTAATAGCCTGCCTTGCATCATCCTCCCATACCTTCTCCTCCTCCTCAAGATCATCTTGTTCTCCACGACCTTCTCCTTCATCTACCTTGTCATCATTACACTCATACGGTTTCTCCGCTTCATCGTCATCACTGAGCGCATCCTCATACCGCAACAGAGGAGGCGGCAACATCGGCCGTTTATGGTACGATAGCAGAATGCTCATGATCTTGTCGGTGGCAGCATAGCTAGCAAAATAGAACCCAAAAGGGACAGTGAAAGCAACCCCAAAAGCAGATAAAACCACAAGCGGAGGAAGAGCTAGTGGCATGGCAGACACTACAATCCCGGTAAGTGCAATCTTCTTTCCTATACTAAGCCCATTGTTCCATATCCGCCTTAGTGTACCGCTATTTTCGTCAGGTGGACGGAACTCTTTGATCCTCCACTCTTCCCAATTGGGATCTTCCATCCTATCCAAACAACACAATTGGAGTTTTCAGCTAATTGCATCAGCCTTCATATGTTTTCAATATTAGATTTGCATCAAGCTATATGTTTGCAGCATACAAGCTCAGCTCAAAATCAACACTAATCAATTCCCTCAATGCCCTGTTCTCAGTTCTAGAATCATTACTCCTTGATAGATCCTAAATTTAAAATCCACATACAATAATTGATGTAGAAAATTAAGCACAATATTCCTCTGAGTTAGGAACTCAACCTCTATATATAACATCATTTTTAGCCTAAACAAATTTGATCGAAACTATGTTTTGCAAAATTTCCTTTGCTCGAAATCCAGAAGCAATAGATCGAAACCCTTGAATGAATTATCCATGGGAAAAAAGCGTAGTAAACTTACCTGGTTCAAGGAGCTCAATTGGAAGCAGTACCTAGTTAGCTAAAGTCGTCCATTCCCCCACCGTCGATAGAGATGAGTAGGAGGAAATAAAAAATGTTAGAAGAAAGGACACGTGTTGGACGAGGAGACACTTGGCAGATCATTCATTGACAACGAGAGGCCACGTGTACAATTTTGCATGCAATCTCATCGGACAATTCACACAAGTGTGTATATTAAAGGATAAAATATGGGAGTAAATTAAGCCTAGCTTTCATGATTTGTAGAATAATGTAGGGAGTAAATTAAAAGCCTAATAACTAACAAGCATCCTGTTTCAGTTGTGTTCTTAACTGCTTAATCAAAATCTTGTGTCGTGGAATTAGAGGTCTGCAACAACATGGCCAGAGAGTGCAAGAACTGTGACAAAAACAGCTATTCAGTTCGAGTGCAAGAACCAAAAGGAGCATGATATTTGGACCCAAGGGGGAGTTTCTAGGCTCCTCTCCTTTCAGAGCTATTCTAAACTTTGAGGTTTTGTTTGCTCAATCTACCATTTGGTTGAGCTGCACTAAGAGCATACTGAAACATATTATAAAACAAGTGTTGCATTCTAAACAACACTTAATCAGGGTGTTCCCATGAATAGCTACGGTAAATGGCACAGTACATTCACACAAACATGACGATTGTTCTCCATCACATTCTGCTGAAATCAAGTTAGGAACATGATCATGCCAACTCATTAGCTTCCTACTAAAACAAAGTTTCAACAGGGGTGGGGTGAAACAGGAACCCAACTATCTATATCTACAAGGATACTAGTACTGGTTTTATGCATAAGTGGTTAATCAACTGAAATGAAAGCTGAAGCTTCTTCAGGGACATGGATGGATCATGAAGTTCAGCTATTAGTGGCTCTGAAGACGGTTAGGAGAGACATGAAGAGGTTGATCACGTCGAGGTACAATTTAACAGCAGCCCAGATGTATTCATCATACGAGCAGCGCTTGATGATTTTGTCAGTGTCATACACAATAAATCCACAGAAGACAATGGAAGCCAAGCAGCCATAGATCATCACTGACAGCTTGCCCAATGGAAACAGCAGCTAGAAACCAGAGAGAATTCACAAATTCACAATCCCAACTATTAGGAGCTTAAAGTGAATGTTGAGAGTAGGAAACTTGTTTTTAATTACCTGAATAAGGGCGAAGAGGATCAAGACAATCAAAGCACCAAACAGAAAGGGACCAAGGAAGCTGAAGTCATGGCCTCTTTTTGCCGCCCAGAATGTGTAGAGTGTGAGACTGATGACAACGGCTGCAGTCAGGATTGCTGCCTCTAAGATAACCTTGCCTGTCAACAACAGACACTCTTGAGTGTTGACATCAAAACACAATCAAGCAACAAAGAATAAGTGCACATTGAAAGTTCAGGATAAGTGGATACAGTATAAGACACAGGTCAACAGAACACTGTAAGTTCACTTCTGATCAAAGATAAGACACATGCCAACGAAAATCTTGGCGATTTCTGTTCACATCCAATTATGATGGCCAATATTTACTCAGATAATTAGGGAAGAAACGTAAACCCTAAACATTTGCTTGTTAAGATAAATGCACTTTCTGTTTGCTGGAAACTCGGTATGTGCAGAACGACACAAAATAGCAAAACCAAACGGCATAGATTTTGCAGTAACATCCAAAATCATCAAAGAATCAACTACAACTACATCAAAGAATCAACCATAAGAGTTGCCGAACAAAAGAAAAGGCATGAAAGGAGAGAAACTTGCCACCGCTGAAAGCGCAGGTCAAACCGACGGCGAATGCGATAGTGATGGTGTAAATGCCGAGAAGCAAGAAGTTCACGGGATGGCGCTGGCGGTAGATGTAGAGCGGACACATGACTGCAAATCGACAAGGAAGGAAAAAACACACTGAAAATCGAAACCCTAGGATCCGTACAAGCGCAAGAAAGAGGGGAAAAAGGATACCGATAAAGGGAGCGATGAGAAGGACGATGTAGACGGCGAATCCGGCGTTGGAGGACAGGAAAAAGCGGGCGATCGGATGGACGGCGACGACGACGGCGGCGACGGCGATAGTGGCGAGAAGCTGAACGGTGAGGATGGAGTAGATCTTGCGGATGAAGGACCACCGGAGCTCCGGCGACTCCGACATGTTAGGGTACAGAGGCCGACTCCCTCCGCCGGCCTCCACGTCATTCTTCTGGTAGGGCTGTTGTTGTTGCTCCATCTTGGATCGGAGAAGATCAGGAACCACCACGGAAACCACCGCTTAACTGAATTTCTGAGAGTAGAGATTTCAGAGTGTAAATCCGAAGCTTGTATTTTCTGGTAAGGACTCGCCCGCTTGTATTTGTATTTATTGAAAATTCGAAGCTTCCAGGCAATGCCGAGTTTTCCATTAAGGGTAAGGCCGCGTTTGGGCACCCGCCAAAATTGGCAAGTTTTTTTTTTTTTTCCAAAAAATTTACCCACCTTTCTGTGAAAAAGGGTATGGTAGAGATATTAAATGTGGTAGCTCGATTTGGATGTCTGCACTAGCACGAATTTAAGAGCCCAAGTGTAACTTATAATGTGAACATTGCTGATGGCTATATTGGCGTTGATACATTAGCATTTTAAATGATTGTTCCACACATAAAATAATAGTAATATTTTGCTAGTATAAATTAACAGCATAATATGACTATGACGTTTACTGGACACATTGAATGGTATTGGCATCCGACTCCTATGATATCTTTAAGATGTTACCTATTTTGGATAAGAATGGTTTGGAGTTGAGGTGATATTAATTCAAAAGAATGATGCAAAAACGGTTGTAAATTGCTGGCTGTGGTTTGTTCATGATGTGAACATGCAATAAAAAGCGATCAATGTAGTTTTGCTGAATTCCCAAGCTTTACCAAATACAGTAAAAGTGATCAATGTCACAGCTTGGGCTTACAAGTTACAACTGCCCACACACTCGAGCTGATTTTCTTAACAAATCAGACGCTGCTAAAGTTTAGATAAACAGCATTTCATGACATTAGTCATAACTCTAATTCAAGAGAAGTCTTAATGAAAAGTGATAACAGTTTCAACAATTTACTAGCAAGCTGTTCTTGAAGACGATAGGAAAGCCCCACCTCAGTTATCAATCCTCCCAAGGAAAGGGTTAAACCTGGAACAAGACATTGCAAGAATCTCACACATTTCCACACAATCATTATAATTAAGAAAGCACATAACCACAGTTAGATCAAGAAAGCCAATTACCTCACCTCATGATTCAGTACTCGTCATTTATATGGTCTTCATCCTTGCTGATGCCTTCCAGTAAAGCTGAGGTTGTCTTTAAGTTGGAAGAAACCCTTACGTCGTGCATTCTCTGAAGAAGCTCCTTTGCTTTTGCAGTGTCTTTATTCTGAGCAAAGCCATGAATCAACGTTTCAAAAGTAACGGCATCAGGGGAACAACCCTTGGCTTCCATTTTTTCAAACAATTTGTATGCATCCTTTAGCATCCCAGCATTGCAATACCCACGTATTAGTAAGTTATAATTTACCACGTCACACTTGTAGCCACAACTCTCCATCAAAGAAACCACCTTACGTGCAGCAGAGAAATTCCCTTTTAAGCAGATGCCTTTGATCAAACTATTATAAGTAACCAAGTCAGGAAATTCACCCCTTCTGTTCATCAGCTCTAAAACAGAAATAGCTTGTTCTATACTTCCTTTCTTGCCAAGATTGTTCACTATAATCAGGAATGTCACAGCATCTGGCAAAATACCATTTCTAATCGTCTTCTCCAACAATGTGTTTGCCTCCTCCTCGTTTCCAGAACGGTATAAGCCATCAAGTAAAATGTTATAGCTAATAACATTAGGAGAAACTCCATTACTTTGCATTTGCGAAAAAAGCTCCTTGGCCTTGTCGATATGTCTCTTTTTACATAATCCATCAATCAAAGCATTATATACATCTGCATCCGGAGACAAACCGCTAGCTAACATCTTTGAGAAGAGCTTTTGAGCCTTATCTATATCCCCTTGTTTAGATATCCCATCAATCAAACAACGGTAAACATAGACATTTGGAGACATACCATTATCTTGCATTTCCAGAAAGAGGTGCTCAGCCTTACTTACATGCCCTTCTTTACAGAGTCCATTAATCATAGTGCCATAAGTAACTTGATCTGGACCGCAAGCACCATTTATGTCCGTCCTTTTCATGTTTTTGAATAAACGCATAGCATCTTCAACTCTCTTGACACGAAAGAGACCTTTAAGTAAGGTATTCATAGTCACGCTGTTTGCATAGATCCCCCTAGAATTCATATCATCATACAAACTCATAGCATTTTCCAAATCCCCAATTCGGCAGTAACCATCCACAATTATGTTGTAGGTAACAGTGTCAGGGAACTTGCCTCTTGAGATCATCTTTTTGAGAACCTCCATCGCTTCTTCAACCTTGCCTTTCTTACATAGTGTATTTATCACAGTGGTATAGGTTACTGTATCGGGAATAATACCACGATCTATCATTTCGTTAAGAAGAGATGTAGCATCTTCATCCATCCCGGAACGACATAAACCATCAATCAAGCAATTGTAAGAGAGCACATTGGGAGAAATCCTTGCATTCTTTCCTATTGCATCAATCAGAGTATAAGACACCGTGCTTGTCTTACAACTCTCCTTGGTAGAGGAGCACTTACCAGTTACCATCAGTCGGTGCAACTCAAGGGCTGTGGTGACATTCCCAGTCTTACATAAGCCATCCATTATAGTATTGTAAGTAACGATGTCAGGAGGGCATCCCAACCGAGACATTTTTGGAAGCAAACCAACAGCTTCAACCGCTTTCTCCTCCAAACACAACCCTCTTATCAGTGTATTGAAAGAAAATATATCTGGGCAATATCCAGCCTTCAAAATGAGACCCAAAGCAGAATACCCAGCACTCATTGATTTCATACTAGAATAGCAATTGATCAAAATGTTCATGATGATGAGATTCGACCGTAATCCAAGAACACCAAAAACGTGCAGCCTCTTGTAGAAGGATATGGGGACACAGAAATGCTGAGACTTGACCAGAGCGCTGAATAGTCTACTGAACCATGACATTGGGGGTCGAGGACTCATATAAAGCATCTCTTTGAAAAAGTAATGGGCTTCTCGTAAGTCGATGTTGCCGGATTTACAATCAATGCTCAGGAATCTGTCGAGTTCAGTCCTACCTCTAGCATTACAGGAAACAAGTGAAGAGAGCAATTTTGAGTTACCAGGCCTAGACATTGTTTGAGGGTGGAGAAACACAACCTCCGACAGCTAGTAGGGTACAGATCACTCCCAACTGGTGTGAGATGAACCCCAGAGCGCAGCAAAGCTGTAAACTTTGGAAGACATTCTTTCAGCATACATGAATTTCCATATTCGAACAGCTGAAAGCGAGTGAAAAAAGTAAATAGGCAGGTAACAAAATTTACCGAGTGAAATGGCGCAAGTCGATCGAGGGCGGTGGAGCAATCCCTTGCTGCAAGTGTAACCAGGAGAGAGCGATTGATGGGTTGAGACTTGAGAATTGAGACGAAGGTTTGGATTTTGCACTACTTTTCTAAACAAACACAACCTGGGATTAGTGGTTGGGTCACGAGAGTGTCGAGTTGCAAATGTATTGTCCTTTGGTTAGGTTGCTCTAGCAAAATGTATCTAAATTATACGGAGTAGTCTGCAAGATGTGTAGCATTTTCCCTAGCAAAATTGATGCCGTTCAGTGGTGCTGACCCATTCTAAAATAATTTAAATAGTCTTTTTTTTTTGTTCGGTTGAGAGCACTGCCCATGAGAGTCGAACTGGTAACCTCTAGGTACTATCCTTGGAGGCTTAACCGTTTGACTAAATGTCCGAAGACAATTTAAATAGTCTTTTCGATTATGAATAGTTTATAAAATCAAATATAATTGGTTCATTGGAGTGCAACAAACTTCATATTTGCTGCACTGGATTGCAAGCGTACTTGTGACATTTGACCTAATATTCGACCCCGTGTTTTTTTTTTGGAATGCCTTGTTCTTTGTAAGTTCCTTTGGCTTATTAATGCCTTTGTGCGAGTCGGTTCCTCGGGTTTGAAAGCTCAATTCCTCGTTTTCTGGAATGCCTCGTTCTTTGTCGGTCCCTTGGTTTATCAACGCCTATATGTAAGTCGGTTCCGCGGTTTCGGAATGTCTCAATGCCCCTGTTTAAGTCGGTCCTTCCGCATTAGTATGCCTTGGTCTAAGCTATTCCCTTCGTTCCAAGTTGATCAAATTCCTAGCTACCTAGTTCGGTTTATAAACTAAATTTCAAAAGGCAAAAATAAGCTATATAGAAAAACTCTTACAAATGTTCAAATGTTCTGATTTTAAAAAGAATAATTATTCAATTTCGATAGCTTTACCTTGAGAAAAAAGAATGAACATTAGATGGAATGGGCTAAAAATACAAGTAACTTTCTTTTGTAACAAATTCCTAAGACCGCTTTGTAAGGGAGAAACGGTAACCCCACCTGTGCACAACAAACTCGGGCCACCATTATTGCATCAAGCACGTACGAGATTCGAAATTGGAATAACAAAACGTCATCCATTTCTTGGGCAACAATTTTGATTTTTTTCTTATCTAAAATCCAAAAGTACGTCTTTCACAACTTTTCTTGCGCAAAAATTTTCTATTAAACTGAAAAGCGTATATATATCAACCCAAATTCCTTTTGTTTTGGTCAAAATCCATTGATAAAGTTCAAATTAAAAAAACAGCAAATGGAAGTTTGGTTCTTAATAGTGGTTTCAGTGTGCTTAGCAGCTCTACTCAAAGCCATTATTAACGTCTTCTCTTCCTCTCCCGAATCAAACTCCGATCCCAACGATCTCCGGCGACTCCCCTTGCCGCCGGAGGCCCCTACCTCCTTCATACCCCTACTCTCCAGCTTCCGATGGCTCCGCAAATCCTCATTGGAGATGGAGGCAACCCTCCGATCGCTCCGGGCCAAGCTCGGGCCAATCCTGACCCTTCGAGTCACCTCGAAACCCGCAATCTTCATCTTCAGCCACTCGATCGCGCACAAGGCTCTCATCGAAAAGGGCGCCATCTTTGCTGACAGACCAAAGCCGGTCCTCACCGAGAAGATGATAACTCGAAAGTAGCACAACATCAGTTCGAGCGGCTACGGCGAGAAATGGCGCCCTTCGCCGGAATCTCACCTCACAGATCCTCCATCCCTCCAAGATCAAATCTTTCTCGGCTGCTCGATCCTGGGTGCTCCAGATCATCATCCAACGGCTCCAATCCGAGTCCGAGCCCAATGTCATCGAGCACATTAGGTACGGCATGTGCTGCCTCCTCTGTTTCATGTGTTTTGGTGATCGTCTCGATGAAAACCAGATTCGCGACGTCGAAACCGCTCATCATCGCCTTCTCTTCTCGGTAACACGCCTCCAGGTCCTCAATTTCCGTCCATGGATTACGAAATTGGTGTTCCGGAGAAGGTGGAGAGATTTCTTCGACATCAAGAAGTCAATAGACGACGTTGTCATCCCTCTGATTCGGCTTAGAGCACAGAGGCCCCCAAACGACGCCGTTCCGGCTTATATCGACTCCCTGCTGGAGCTCGAGCTCCCGGAGGAAGATGAGGGTGAAAATGGCGGGAAAATCAAGAGGAAGATGAAAGAGGAGGAGATCGTGGCTGCCTGCTCGGAGTTCTTGAACGCCGGGACGGACACAACGGCCACCGCTCTCCAATGGATACTTGCCAATTTGGTGAAGAATCAGGAGATCCAGAGGAAGCTCTACGACGAGATTCTGCACGTCGTGGGAGCGAACAGAAAAGGAGGAATCGGGGAGGAGGAGCTGTCGAAGATGGAGTATCTGAAGGCGGTGGTGATGGAGGGGCTAAGGCGGCATCCGCCGGGGCATTTCGTGCTCCTCCACGCCGTCTCGAAGGAGGTGGAGTTGGAGGGGTATCGCATCCCAAACGACGCCGTTTTGCAGTTCATGGTGGCCGAGATGGGGTGGGACCCCCACGTGTGGGAGGACCCCATGGAGTTCAGGCCCGAGAGGGTCTTGGGGGCTGACGTGGACATAACCGGGAGCAGGGAGATCAAGATGATGCCGTTCGGAGCTGGCAGGAGGATCTGCCCGGGGCTCGGGTTGGCCATGCTCCATCTCGAGTACTTTGTGGCCAATTTGGTGTGGGAGTTTGAGTGGAAGGAGAGCGAGGAGTTCCCTGTGGATTTCGCGGAGAAGCAGCAGTTTACTATCGTTACGAAGCACCCTCTTCGCGCTAAGGTTACGCCCAGGTCTCGTGGCTAGCTAGCTGAATTTGATCAGCTCCCGGTTTCGTTGCTCGTTTGGTTCATGAATGTTAATAATGTAAAGGTGCGTATTTGGAGAATGAGGCTCGTTGCCTTTCTTCATTGAATTACTGAATGATGATATATACAGCTAGGGTTACAATCAGCTCCTTGGAGCACAAGCTAACTACAAGAAGGATTTTATCCTTAAATAAAATATTATAAAGATAATATACTATCCTTATCTTAATACCCCCGCAAGCTCATGGAGGAGTGAAGACACGCAGCTTGGAACGAAGAGTCTGAAATCTGGCATTGCCTACAGCTTTGGTAAAGATGTCGGCCACTTGATCGAGAGCACGAACATGACGAACAACAAGTGATCCATCCGCCACTTGCTCACGCACAAAATGATAGTCAATCTTGATGTGTTTAGATCGCTGATGAAACACAGGATTACCACCATAGTAGGGGAGCGTGCAACTCTTGTAACAGCTGCTGAATCCAAATCAACTCCGTAGAGGTGAAAGCAATGGCTCTATATTCGGCTTCAGAGCTAAACTTGGCAACAACATGCTGCTTTTTGGAAGCCCAGCTGATAAGATTACCACCATAGTAGATAGCAAAGCCGTGCTGTGATCGACAATCATCAATATCTGATGCCCAGCCGGCATCTGAAAAGGCGACCAGGCGACTATCTGTAGAGGGTCGCAGGCAAAGACCTGTGGTAATCGTGCCCTTGAGATAACGCAGTAAGCGCTTGACAGCTTGCCAGTGAGTAGCTGTAGGAGCATGCATGAACTGACAAACGCGGTTAACTGCATATGAAATCTCAGGACGGGTAATAGTGACATACTGGAGTCCACCGACAATGCTCCTGTAGAGGTGAGGGTCAGCCAGCGGATCACCAGATGCAGAGACGAGAACCTGGTTCAGCAGGAGAGACAATAGGCCTGGCGTCATGCATCTTACTCTTCGTAAGAAGGTCTGCAATGTATTTCTGCTGACTCAGAAAAATAGAATCCCTGGAACGCTTCATCTCAATGCCAAGGAAATAATGTAAGTCACCAAGGTCACGAAGAGCAAAGGTAGCGTTCAGCTTCGAGACAAAGGAATCAATCTCATGAGGAGCTGAGCCAGTGACAATCAAATCATCAACATAGACAAGAACATAGAGCACAGAGCCATGATGTCTCCGAATGAAAACAGTAGTGTCTGACTGACAAGGCAAAAAGCGATACTGTAGCAGAAAAGCACGCAGCTTATGGAACCATGCCCGTGGAGCCTGCTTGAGCCCGTAGAGAGCTTTACGCAGACGGCAGACATGGCCAGGACGTGATCGGTCAATGAAACCCGGTGGTTGCGCCATGTAGACAGTTTCAGAGAGATCGCCATTCAAGAAGGCATTATTAATATCAACCTGTCTCAATCTCCAGTGATTTGTGAGAGCAAGAGATAAAATAATGCGGATAGTAGTAGGCTTGACTACAGGACTAAAGGTGTCAAAGTAGTCAATACCTTCCTCCTGATTGAAGCCCTTGGCAACCAGTCGTGCTTTGTAGCGCTCAATCGTGCCATCTGCATGCTTTTTCACCCTGTAAACCCACTTACAACCGACAATGTTAGAGTTACTAGGAGGCGGGGTAAGATCCCAAGTCCCATTTTTCATTAGAGCATCATACTCGACCTGCATTGCATTTTGCCATTCAGGATATTTAGAAGCTTGAGAAAAGGTTTGTGGTTCAAATGGAACATTTGTGGTGATGGTCAAAGGATGTTTGGTGGAGGTGTAGGATTTAGGTTTAAGGTTATTCGTTTTGGAACGAGTAACCATGGGGTGGGTGGAGTCGGATGCAGGCCTGTAATGAGATGGAAAAGAAGAGCTAGAAGTGGTGAGAGACGTACCTGTGTTTGCCTCAGAGTTCGCCGGATCGAACGCTCCTTCGGGCTGTGATTCCGGGCTGGTGGGCAACAAGGTTTGCGAGCTAGATGTGGAATCGGTGGGCTGCATGGGCAAGGTTGGTGTGGCTGGTTGGGTAGAGGGTGGTGCAGGCTCGACATTGGACGTCGGGCATGTGGGAGAGGATGTCGGATGTGGCATGGGGAGAGGGCTGAATGTGGTCGGATGAGTATGGATGTGGGTTGGTGGGGAAGAGGCGATTTGGAGGGGCTGTAGGGAGACATTTGGAGAAGGTGTGGGTGGCATGGTGGAGAGTGGTGAGACATGTGTGGCATAGGGAAATTGAGTCTCATCAAACATAACATGTCGTACTATGTAAATACGGTTAGTAGGAACATGCAAACATTGATAGCCCCTATGTTGAGAACTATAACCAACAAAAATGCAAGGTGAGGAACGAAATTCAAGCTTGTTAGCCATGTAAGGTCGCAATAGAGGATAACAAAGACACCCAAAAGATTTAAGAAAAGAGTAATCCGGTGACTTTTTGTAAAGACATTCAAAGGGCGACTTGTTTTTAAGAAGAGGGGTGAGAGTTCTATTATGCAAATAAACACTTGTATGAAAAGCATGCTCCCAGAATGTAATTGGCATATTAACATGAGAAAGCAAAGCAAGTCCTTTTTCAACAATAGTTCTATGTCGTCTTTCAGCAGCACCATTTTGAGATTGAGTGTGAGGACAAGAAACTCTATGAATAATGCCTTGAGTTTGTAAATAGGAGGAGACAGACCTGTATTCACCTCCCCAATCCGACTGAAATTGTTTAATTTTAGTATCAAATTGAGTCTCAACCATCTTTTGAAACATTTGAAAAGTATTAAGAACCTGCGATTTCTGATGCAAGAAGAAAATCCACACAAATTTAGTGCAATCATCCACGAAAATTAAGAAATACTTATTTCCATTAAACGAAGACACCGGAGCAGGACCCCAAACATCAGAATAAACAAGTTCAAAAGGTAATAAACTAGATTCATGACAATGTTTTAGAGGAAGTTTATGACTTTTCCCAAGTTGACAAGACTCACATAAATGAGGCAAATTATTACTAGAGACTGGTAAATGAAACCTAGAAACTAAACTACGCAAAGCAGATTCATTAGGATGAGCTAAACGACGATGCCAGGTTTGAAGAGACGCTTTTTCACCCAAGAAGACACGAGGAGATGAAGTGAACGTGGCCAAGGAGTGAGACGTAGAAGGTTGGAGGTGGTATAGCCCGTCCTCAACGATGCCTTTGAGGAGCGTCCTGCCCTGCAAATCCTTGACAAAGCAACAAGTAGGGTAAAATACCATGTAAACATTATTGTCTTTGGTAAGTTGAGAAACACTTAGAAGGTTTTTCTTTATTTGAGGAACAAACAAAATATTTTTGAGGTGAATGGGTCTATGCGATGCAAGTAAAGTTGAATTTCCAGAATGAGTTATGGGCAGGGACGTACCATTACCAACTTGTAATCCTTCATTACCGGAGTAATTGGAGTGAACAGAAAGGTTACCGAAGTCTGCAGTGACATGGTTTGTTGCACCAGAGTCAAAACACCACGGATCAACAAGGGTAGAAGGCGGATTCTGAACAGTGTAGGCCTGTCGCTGAAAGACCGGTGGCTGCGGTGCAAACTGAGGAGGAGCCGCCTGTTGCTGTGGAGGGTAACGGGGCTGTTGACCACGCTGCTGACCCCGTTGCTGCGGTCCTCGACGCGACTGTCCGCCCTTCGGTTGTCGCGGCTTCGTCTCAGGGAAAGCTTCATAGTTGGAGCGATGCCAGCAATTAACCGCCACATGACCCGGCTTCTCACAGATCTGGCAGATTGGTTTGGAGCCGAGATCAGGAGAGGGATCGGAAGTGGACGCCTGCCCTGACTTGTTGGTCTTCGCAGCACTCAGAGCAGTCATGGGCAAAGTCGGGGCCTTTTCAGCGTTGAGACGCTCTTCTTCCCGTAGGAGCATCCCAAGAAGATCATCGGATGAGATTTGGTGTTGAAGCATGTTGTAGGCCGACCGAAAAGCAAAGAACGAGGCATCAAGGCCATGAAGGATGCTCTCCACAAATTCTTCATCCGGAACAATGTAGGCACATTCCGCAAGTGAGTCAGAGAAAGCGCGTTTCTTCTCTACATATTCAAGAATAGAGAGATCGCCGTTCGGGAAATTCTGTAATTGAGATTTGAGATGCATGAGCCGTGCCCTAGTATGAGAATAGAACATCCGCTCAAGAATGGTCCACGCCTCGTGCGTAGTGGTAGCACGAGCCACATGGGCCAGCAGAGGGACGGTTAGCGTTCCACGAACCCATAGAAGAATCATCCTGTCCTTCTTGCGCCAAGTGTTGTACGCTGGGTTTGGGATACGAGGGGAGTTCGCGGCTGCCGATGCAGGAATCCTGGACGCCGGTTGAGAGGAGGCGAGAAGGAATCCCTCAAGATCGTAAGCTTCAAGAGCCGATCGAACGGTGTGCCGCCAAAGGGTGTAATTGGTACGATCCAATGTGACCGTGATTTTTGGTAATTTGATGTTGACAGTGGACGAGGAGGACGATGCTGTAGCGAGAGGGTTGCCATCAGCCGCCGGGGTGATCTCTTCGTCATGGTCAGATCCATGATCGGATTCGTGATCGGATTCATGGTCAGACATTGTGAGGAGCGATTGTGAATTGTAAAGCGGAAGAGAATGGATCGAATTAGGCTGATACCATGTTAATAATGTAAAGGTGCGTATTTGGAGAATGAGGCTCGTTGCCTTTCTTCATTGAATGAATGATGATATATACAGCTAGGGTTACAATCAGCTCCTTGGAGCACAAGCTAACTACAAGAAGGATTTTATCCTTAAATAAAATATTACAAAGATAATATACTATCCTTATCTTAATAATGAATTAGTTATGGAGAATAATGTACTAGCTTGGTCTAGTTGGTTTGCAAATGTTCGGATTGTTCAAGTTTGGTCCTAGATGATTAATTTGTGGGTGTGCTGCTCTCAAATTTAGTACTGCAGGGTTGTTGAAGCTTGCATAAATAATGAATGGTTTTATGAAGGCACGAGCTTATTGCAGGATTTTATGTTATGCATTTTTTTGAAAGTTGCTTATTATAATTGTTCATGTGCTAATTTCTTTTTTGTTAATTCTAGTGCCAAGAATATAATAGCGGGATTTGCTGTAGATCAACAAACGCTTACATGATTTAAATTGTTGATTCACTTCACTCCCTCCAGTTATAATTTATACTTTTGTGAAGACAGGAAGGAAGTATAAGCCAAGCTATATCCATGTGCTAGTGCTGATGTCCCAATGGGGTGAACTTTTACTTATAAACGTATGATCCAAGGCATGTGTTTAGAAGGCAATTTTAGTATTGCACGTAAGGCGCGCTTTCTTTGATGGAAAGTTGCGGCTACGAGTGTGATGTGGTGAATTTTAACATATCAAAGAAATACTACCTTGCTAGATGTATTAAAATGAGGTGTTTCTTTCATCATCGTTTTTTTGGTAGAAGAGTTTCTTTCATTTTCTGATCTTTAAACAGTCTGTTTGTCACAATTCTTGCCTAAAATTCAGGTTTATTGACATAACAATGTCCATCCAAAGTGATAAACTCAGATTCGTACTTAAACTCGATGGATCGGAAACGAAATACTCTAGATCTAACAAAAACAGTAAAGGACACGAGAGATGGTTACGCGGTTCGGCTATGCCTACATCCGCGGAGTCTCAGTGGGGAGACTCGCCCAAATCCACTATCAAGCAAGAGTCCAAGAGAGGTTACAAGTATAGATCTAGTTAGAATCTATGGATCAAGCTAGAAGCAAAGAACACAACAAGAACAGAGAACAAGACGAAGAACAAGAGTAGAAGAGCTCTAGGGATTCGGCCCCCTAGAAGGCTGCGAAAGCTTCAAGGCAGAAGCTACGGGATACACCGCCAAGGATCTCAACGAGCCGGACTCCGTCTTCTTCTCCGACGAGTCGCTCCACCAAGGCCACCGGAGAACACCTTCTCCTTCTCTCTCTCACTCCTTTCTTTTCTCTGGAAGTTTGAGTGTGCCGCTTACAAAACCACAATCTGATGAGAATGAGATCTTTATGTTGCTTATATATGTAGGTCAAACTTCAACAAAGCCAAGCAATGCCTTGCACCGTCTTCAGCTTCATGTTTGGGCCACCACATAATATTTGGCCCATGTGCTCATATTAGGCCCAATGTCTTAGAAACAAACATGAAGCCCGTTTCCCTATTCCAAGCGAGCTGCCTCCAAACCGGTATAAACCGGGGTGGTTGATCAAGCCGGTTCGGGTAGCGGGTCTGCTCGTTTCTTTCGACCGAGCCCGGTTCCTAGCTTTACATAAATCTAGCTACTATATTTGTCATACCAGTCTCTATGTCACTTAGACTTATACATGATTTAATACATAACACAAAGTGCCCTGTACCCATTCATTTCAGTTCAGGCTAGTATACAATAGAGTTTAGCAAAAAATTTAGTAATTGTTTTGTAAAGGTTGATCTTTAAGCAAGACCTTCAGCGAGATCATTCAAATTCCAAATGCCCGACCCAAGTGCCCAAAATTTTAAATTTTGTTCAGGCGAGTCTTCCACCTCGGTTGGTTTATCAAAACAAAAAACCCCAATCCCAAATTCACTTGGGCATTTTTTTGTTACTTTTACTCGCCTTCAATTTACCCTTCTTCTAGCTACAATCCTAAAGATTTCTCCGTATGCTCATTCTGTCTTCCATAATCTACAGCTTTGCAGAGCTCTTGCAGAGCTCATTCTGTCTTCCAAAATGGTTCAAAACTATTGGGTGTGATTAGTACATAATTTAAACATGCAATTTGAAGTTTCCACGTTTGATCCATGAAGAAACCCAATAAAGAAATTAAGATCTCTATGTAATTAAAAATATATTCTATCAACTTGAAACACTTTACCAAATGTATTCTATCAAGCTATAGATCTCGCAACTCAGTATACAAGTGCAATAAAAATCGTCCAAAACACATTGATGTACACATAACAAATTACTCGTCGCTTAGCACTAGTACTTAGAAGTTTGTGTCGAATATCACGTTTAATTTATTAGTTTAGGCTAATAGTCAATCAACATGTAAAAACATATCTGCATTATTTGGGAAAATTTGAGTATATAGACTTACATATCTTACACGTTTTCAGTTATTTAATCCAACTTTTTTCACTTATAAACTATCTAAATATAAATTTAAATATTATAGAAAAATTTGTTAACATCGTACGTAACTAATTTTGTATATGATTTCTTCTCTGTTTCTTACTCATCCTGCTCAATCTTTTTCTCCTGTTACTTTTCCTCTTTGCCATCTTCTTGTTGCGTCTCTGGTTGTTTTTCCGCTTCGTTCATCTGCTTTTCAACCTCGACTCCTATCTCCTTTGCTTGTTCCTTCTCCTTTTCGTCTTCCTTTTTATCCGCTCTAATCGTCTCTTGTTGTGTCTCTGGTTGTTGTTCCGCTTCGTTCATTTGCTTTTCAACCTCGACTCCTATCTCCTTAGCTTGTTCCTTCTCCTTTTCATCTTCCTTTTTGTCCTCCGCTCCAATCACCTCCTGTTGCGTCTCTGGTTGTTTCTCTGCTTCTTTCATTTGCTTATCGACCTCGACTCCTATCTCCTTTGCTTGTGCCTTCTCCTTTTCATCTTCCTTTTTGTCCTCCGTTCCAATCGCCTTTCCTTCTACCTTTTTACCCTTTTCAGTTTTCTTCGGCTCCTTCTCCTTATTCAGTCCATGCTTATCTCCCACCTTCTTCAATTTTTTCTCCTCTCCCTTTATCTTCTTTTCATGTCCAGCTTCCTTTGCTTTCTCCTTCTCCTCTCTATCTTTCTCTTTCTTTTGATGATCAGTTTCCTTCTTCTTCTCCTTCTCCTCCCTCTCTTTCTCCTTCTTTTGATGTTCAGCTTCCTTCTTCTTCTCCTTCTCTTCTCTCTCCTTCTCCTTCTTTTGATGCTCAGCTTCCTTCTTCTTCTCCTTCTCTTCCCTATCCTTCTCCTTCTCTTGATGTTCAGCTTCCTTGTTCTTCTCCTTATCTTCCCTCTCCTTCTCTTTCTTCTGATGCTTATCTTCCTTCTCCTTCTCCTTCTCTTCCCTCTTCCCCTCTTTTTCTTCCAGCTTCTCCACCTCACCCTCTATCGAAGGAGCCGACTTCTCCCCCGCTTCGGGTTCGACCTCCTTGAGCTTTCTAGAAGTTATATTGTCATTATACGAAGTTGTTTGCCTCACGAGCAGAAAGATGACTAATGAGAGAAGCACAATGACATAAGGATTAAACTTCAAGAAAGCCATTTTGTATGTTTTTTGGTTTTATTTGCTTTATGATTCAACAATGACGTTTGGGTGCATATATATAGTCTAGGAAAAGAAAATGTATGGCTCCAAAGTGTTTCTTTTCTTAAGCGAATCCTTGGTATTCCTTGCAAATACATGACTTATGCAAATTCTAAAGCACATTCTTAAATTAACTGTGAAATATAGATCAGTTAAATTATGTAAACACTAAATATAAGAATCACCATAAAATAGCTTTAGTTTATATTTATACGTTCGAAATAGCTTTAAAATATATACACCTTTTGCAAGTTTAACATTGAAAATTATGAAGAAAAAAGAACTCAATCGCTGAATGTGGATGATGAGTTTCATAGACGATAAATAAGTGTGGATGCTACAATTAACTTACAAGTATGAAAGTCGCCCCCTCCCATAACTCACTCATCACTGCCCATTTTTCATCCGAAATGTGTGTGTTTTGGCCCAGGAGGAATTAATGGATGCAATCATGAAATTTTTTGGCAATTCTAGTTGAGTAGTTCAAGATGTCTGTGGACTAAGTTGTAAGTTAAAACTGCCTCCAAAGGCATTAAATTTTGTTTGGAGCGACAAGACTGTAAAACTAACTTGAGAGACATTTGCTAGTTTCTTCAGTACTACCAAATCACATTCACAAATCTTGTCTTTACATCATTAAATACAAAAAAACTATATAAAACTAAATCATATTAGTAAATCGGATAACTAAAGTCATTATAAATTTAATCGATTACTTCTCAAATATGCTCTATCTATTTGACTATTGCGCATTAAGATCTTTCAAATTTTGGTAAACTGACATTTTGTATACATAAAGTACTTATCAAAAATCATCATTGTAATAAAAGTAGGCTTTACAAATCATGAGAATTATTGATTATTTCTCCTCTATTTATTTATTTATTTTTAACCGGAAAATAATAAAATCTAGTTAACATCTTCCAAATTTTGATATATTGACATTTTTTATACATGAAATACATATCAAATCATAACCATATCATCTTTGGTAGATTCGTGTTAGTTGTGACTTGTGACCAAAAAAACTAATAATCATATTTCTATTACTTGATTAGTTATTTTAGCTATGATTTCAAAATTAAATATCAAAACATGAAAGACTTGCTAGGACAAATTTTGCTAGGATACATGACAAAAGTAAAAGATCTCATCTTCAAATGCATTGGTTTAAAAATAAAAGATTCGAAATTTTAGACTTGGTTTTAAAAAAACTTAGCATCACAAATCGACTTAATTTGTATGTAAATTGTAAAAAAAATTGTAATTGAAAGTTTATAGATAAATCACAACTATAATTGGGAATTACTAGAGCTGTCAAAACCTGATCCGACTCGAAAAATCGACCCGAATTGACCGGAAATTTTTGGGTTGAAACACGACCCGGATAGTAGCGAGTAAAGGAAAAAACTAAACCCGATTTGGTTGAAACCCGAAGCCGACCCGACCGACCCGATATTTTATATGTACGTAGAATAAATATATTTTCTTTTAAATATTATAACATATTTTATTATAAAAGTATTATTAAAAAAATCTATTAAAAATAATGTTTTATTAGTAAATATTATTATTTAATCATAATTTTATTTTTAATAATCATTAAAAATTCAAATTCATGTTATTGTGCGGGTTAGGTCGAACAAAACCCGCACAATAACATGTCAAGACCCGACCCGACTTGACCTATATCCCGATTGACCCAAACCTGCACTCAACCTGAACCCGAAAAGACTGAACCCGAATCCACCGACCCGACCCGTTTGACACCTCTAGAACATATACATATCTAAATGAAGATGGTCATTATGAAAAATTATTAATACAAATGGATGAAAAAAAAGATAGATTTTGGTAACAAAACAAAACAAAAATGATAGAATTGGTAACAAAAATAGTGTTGATCCTATCTTAATATCCAAAAATAGAGATAATTATGGTAAGTTTTATATGCCATGTGGATTGTGAGGTGGAAAATTAATAGATAATTTATAAGGATTAAGGAAAATGGGGAACGCTCAGGTACAATAGGTTTTGTGTTGTTACATACGGATTAAGGAGGGACGTTGGATTAGAGTTAATCAAGGATGATTAAGTAGGGAACATAATAAGAAAAATAGGGAGGGGGAGATTGAATTAATGGGGAATTAGTTTTAAAATGGAAGGTAGCAAATTTTTAGGGGGATTGGATTGAAGAACACATTAAAATAGCCATGTTTTTTAAAATGAAAATTTCATGATTTTAGGGATTGACAAGAGTGAGAAGATTTTTTTTTAAAAATAAATAATTTACCGTAAAATAAAAAAACCGTTATTGAATCCAAGACAATCTATTAGTCAGTGTTTGAATAACTATGTACGATGTTTTGAATAATTACAAAGTTGAACATGTTTTTGTTGTTTTATGAATTCTTTTCTAATTTGATGCGCTCATATATTACTAAAGTTGAATAAGTCCTCATCCTCACATGAACTTAATTCATTATATGCTGAAAATCATTACATATAATGAACATAAGAACCTTATATATGTGAGCATTGAATATGTAAATGTATTACATTGAATTAGGTGAAAATAAGGATTGTTACATCTCGAATACATACTGCAATAAGTTTGAATAAGTACATCCATTTTTTAATATTCATTGATATTGATAAAAAAACATTATCTTTATCTTCAAACTTCATCCATTATTGTTTCACCCCCTTCTTGAATAACTACATAGCAAAACACACATATATGAATAACAACTCATGCATCATACACATAACTAATATTGTTGAACAAGTGTTCATTATATAATGCATAACTATCAAAACGAAAAATACCATTTTAAAAGTTGTCTTATAAACATTGAAAAACAATATTGTACAACATGAAAAATACAAAACAATTAAAATATATTATTTGAGAAATTATTATCAATATATAGAAAAACACAATAGACACACACGAAACAGAAATAAAAAACCATTATTTTCATCTTATATTGAATAACTTCGCGTAAACATTTTAAAAAGATTCAAAGAGAGAAACCATTACATATTTGAAACTAATATGTGAAAAATATGTCTTATAACCATTGAAAAACACTATTGTTCAACATGAAAAATACAAAAAAGTTTATATCTTTTATTTGAAAAATTGTTATTAATATGTTGAAAAACACAATAACCATACATAAAACAAGAAATGAAAAACATTCATTTTATCTCGTAATGATTAAGTTCGTGTAAATAGCATTCAAAGAGAAAAACCATACATGTCTTCCCGACGATCTCTTCCCATCGATCTCTTTTAAGTTGCATCCATACATGTCTTTGTTCATGAATTCGAATCATAAGAACCCAAATCGGATCCTACCGAATGTAATCAAACCCTAAAACCAAGCACAATCATTACTATGAATCGCAATTTTTATAGAATATAATCAATTGAACATTAATAATCACTATAAACAAGAAGATTGTCGATTTAATCACTCAATTGAACTGGATCTAACCCCAAAACGACTAATTGATTCAATATAAAATTATCGACTTACTAGTATGCATGAAACCGAAAATTAAAAAAAAAACAATTGAAATCAAAGCTTCACTTACCTTGAAAACGAAGACGAAGTGGTGTGATTTCGGGAAAAGAGGGGTACAGGTATAGGTTCCAGATTTGATTTTACGCTGAAAATGATGATGATGCGAGCAATTGATTTTTAGGAAAGAGATGATGATGAGTATGAAAAACACGTTTGAAATGAGAAGATGAAAATGATTTGGGAAAGAGATCTTTTTATCCCGAAAAATCAGAGATTTGAAAAAGTGGTTTGAATCGTGTGCTTCTCACCCCTATCTACAAATTGAACCTTTTTTGGTATAAAATTACCACCATGGATTTAGTGATATCTAATGAACATAATTTGTCTGCATGTTGCACTCTAAAGGAATGTTTTATTAGAACACTATTCTAAGGAGAATTGCCACGTGGCAAAATCCAATATGGCATAATACAGGAACGACGAGTGGAAAAAACTTACGTGACGTAATATACTGGCTCCAAAACTTACGACTTTTATATATACAGTACATCGGTAACTATTAAAAATATAATGAGTGAATTATCTATATTTTTCAATGTGATTGCCTTCATCCCGACATCATCTTTGTAATGAATGGATTCTCTAGATTTTTCATCAAAATATAACTCTTATCTATAATATGTGGTCTTCTAAATACATTTATAATTCATGTTTAGACCTATATTAAAATGGGATCTTCATAAAAGATGTCATTTTTTTTTGAAAAACTTAATTTACATCGAAAATATAGATAAACCATATACAAAATAAAATATAAAATCACTATAATTAATTACCCATCATCATACGGGGCCGGGCATACCCGATTATAAGCTACATAATTATTCATATAGCTCAAGTTACCAGAACTAGAGCAGTTAAAACCTGACTCGATCTGAAAAATCGACCAGAACTGACCGAAAAGTTTAGGGTTAAAATTTGACTCAAATAGTAGCGAGCGAAAGGAAACAACCGAACCCGAATCTGAACCCGATTGGGTTGAAACCCGAAACCGACCCGACCAACCTGATATTTTATATATATAGAACAAATATGTTTTCTTATAAATATTAACAAAAAAGTTATCATAAAACCTATTATAAATAAAATGTTATTATAAAAATCTATAAAAACAATACTTTATTATTAAATATTATTATTTAATGATAATATTATTTTAATAATTATTAAAAATTCAAATTCTTGACCTGTTAGGTTAACCCGAACCCGCACATTAACCTGTCAAGACCCAACCCGACTTGACTTGTAACCTGATTCACCCGAACCCGCACTCAACCCGAACCCAAATCCACCCAACCCAATCCGTTTGACACCTCTAACCAAAACCCTTCCAAATAATCTCATGCTTAATTAAGTAATGTTCAAGATTAATTTCATCTATACCTTTAGAATCATGTCAATGTATAGCACTTACGTTGGTGACCAAGACATCGGCTCTGTTCCATAGGATCATGCATGACACTATTGTGCCGAGGAAAGAGTTTGAAAAAAGAGAAAGAGGGAAAAGATACGCTATGATTATTTTACAACCCATGTTTTAGGCCTTATACAGACTACCCGTACTTTGATTTGCATGGAATATTGTAGTATAATAATAATAATAATGATATATCGAGAAGAAAAAAAAAACAATAACAATATATCAATTAATTATGATCTTGAGTATAAGAAAAAGTGTCAAAAGGTAGAATAGATGAGTTTGTAATAAGGAGATTGAGCTATTCAATATTTTTCTTTTTGGTAGAATGAGTTATTCAATATTTCAGGTTGGTGTACTATTTAATATCTCATCTATGTACAAGGATGTATATGTGTTTGGTAGGAGTTGGGTTAATAATTCATCTATTTACAATGATATTTATGGGTTTGATAGGAGTTGGGTTAATAACTCTTCTATTTAAAATGATTTTTATGAGTTTGATAGGAGTTGGTTAATCACTTTGACTTTGAATTCATGAATGAGTAACAACTAACAACCTACATGGCATACATATTGAAAATTTCTCATGAAACTAACCTATTTTTATCGCAAAGGAGTTTTATAGGATCGCGTACGATTCTCCTTTTTTGTGGTGATGGTTGCATTTTAGAATTTATATTTTAGTTGATCGATATTTTTTGGTTGATTGAAGAATGTGTCATAGAATTTCACAACACCACCTATTTTTAAGGAGTACCAAGAATTCACTTACCTATTAAGGAGCACTTTGGGGCCATTCATTTTCTTTTCCCAAGCTATATAAATACATCCCCAAACGTTGTTGATTCATATAACAAATAAAGCCAAATAAAACATAGAAAATAAAGAATAAAAAATGGCTCTCCTAAAGTTTAATCCTCGTGTCATTGTGTTTTTCTCACTAGTCATCTTCCTCCTCGTGAGGCAGTCGACTTCTTACAATGGCAAAATATCTTTTAGAAAGCTTAAGGAAGTCGAACCCGAAGCAGGGAAGGAGTCGCCTACTTTAATAGCGACTCAGGTGGAAAAGATGGAGGAAAAGGAAAAGAATGTGGAGGAGAAAGAGAAGGAGAATGAAGCTGCGCATGAAAAGAAGGAGGAGAACAAGGAGAAGAAGGAGAAGAAGAAGGAAGCTGATCATGAAACAAAGGAGAAGGGAAAGGAGGAGAAAGAGAAGGAGAAGGAAGCTGAACATGAAGAGAAGGAGAAGGAGAGGGCGGAAAAGGAGAAGAAGAAGGAAGCCGAACGTCAAAAGAAGGAGCAAGAGAGGGTGGCCAAGGAGAAGAAGAAGGAAGAGGAGCGTAAAAAGAAAGAGAAGGAGAGGGAGGAGAAGGAGAAGAAGAAGGAAGAGGAGCGTAAAAAGAAGCTAAAGGATGAGGAGGAAAAATTGAAGAAAGCTGGAGCTAAGCATGACAAGAAGGCAGAGAAAGATATCAAGGAAGCTTCAAAGGAAATGAAGCAAGATGAGAAGGCCGTAATAGAAGAGGACAAAAAGGCAGATGAAAATGAGAAGAAAGCAGAAAAGGAGATAGGAACTGAGGATAAAAAGGAAGACGAAGAGGATAAAGAAAAAGAAAAGGAGATTGTAACTGAGGACAAAAAAGAAGATCAAAATATAGCGAAAGAAGGGGAAAAACAACAAGAGGCGCAGCAAGAGGAAAACAATCAAGAGAACTAGGAGGAGAAAAAGATCGAGGAAACCGAGTAGGGACAAGTAAAGAGAGCCTACATAGAAAAAAATAAATAAATGATGGATGAAATATCATCCGGTTTGAATTAATATATTAGATGTAATACTACTATGAGAGGGGTAATTTTGTTATTATTATGCATTTATGATTATTAAATCATCATATTATTTCTAATTTTATATACATTCCTACATACTACAATGTTTTGTGTGCCAAACAAAGAGAACTTATTCTTATAAGTAAGTTCTATGAAAATTTATAAGGAAATTAAAAATATATATAAGTGGGTAATTAGGATTAATGAGGTTTTGCTTATGAAAGAAGGGCAATTGGGCTAGCCGGTGATCCACATTGGGCCCATTGCCCATCATCTTCCTCAATTTCACACTCCTCTGCGCGAGCTTTGTTCTTCACCAATTCGCCCTCAAAATTCCGAAATCGGACTCTAAGAACCCGTAGCAATATCACCCATCAAATAATGCCCCAAATTAACACCTTCAATCGGGCTAATTTTCCCCTCGAACTTCACCGTCTGATTTCCCGATCACTCAACGAGTTCGATTCGGACCAATTCAATCTTTTTAAACCTCAAACTGAGCTCCTGTGTGTGCAAAAGAAGGCTACCCATCGGAATAACGTTCCAATTTGGCTGAATCGAGCCTAATTGAGCCGATTTTTTACCCGTCGGAAAAGTTGAAATCTGCCGGAGTTTTGGCCGGACCACCACCGGACACCACTGCCCTTGTCGTGTCATTTTCGTTAAAATAAAATATTAAGGTCGAGATTTGTAATCGAGATCCTTTTAGGCTAAGTTTGCCAGAAGGTCTTAAACAGGCTTTGGAGTATTGGTCAATCCAGAACAAGAATACCACACGAAAATATTTGTATATATACTGCTGAGTTCTTATAGTCCATGACCAAATACTTAATGATCAATATGGTTAGCTCAGAACAATTAACCAAACAGCTTTTCAGCAAGCAAAACTGTCTCTAAAGATTGAAAGAAAGGGGCCATCTTAGTAATGAAACAGCTAATCTCTCTAGTTGATGCATCTGTATTCTCTCAATGTATCTTGATTCTTTCAACCTGAAAACAAGTCATTGCAAGAAAAACCATTCAATCCACACGCTATCTTCATAAGACATGGCAAAAACAAGTAGCACGGAAGCAAATAATTAGGAAACCAGAACAAGGAGCCAACTCACCTAATGAATCATTCAGACCGAGCCGTTCATTGGGTTCCGTCATTCCTGTTGATGCATTCCAATATAGCTGACGTTGTCTTTGAGTTGGATGAAATTCTTATCTTGTGATCCAATTATTTTTGCTCATCTTGACACATTATTGATATTCCTCAGGCATTTTTATACTCACAAGTCACAACCATAGTACCACATCATTCCAGTTTGATTCATTCATTTATCTACACTCTTTGTAAATGTTGCCATATAGACACGTATTTTTCCCAGGTTATTGTGGCCAAAAGATTGTAGTTAACTAGCCGATTGAGATAAGTAATGAAATGATAGAAAACAAGGGTTCCCCTATTAGGGAGCCGCAAACTAACTGCAAGTGCAAATGTACTTATAGCTGGCTTTTTAACGATTCAGGAGCCGCAAAAATTACTTCTAGGATCAGTTTATGAAACAGCTAAAAAAGAACATATTGAAAAGGCAGAAACCTCAACAAAAATTAGGAAGATGAATGAAAGGGCCCATCTCAGTGATCAAAGTTGTTGATCTCTCCGGCATGGGTGAAGCATCGAGCTATCTTGACTCTTTTAGGGAACAGTTAGGCCTGAAAAGCATGACATTACAAGGAACTCGTTCAATCCAACACCACCTTCAAAATTCATATCAAATGTTTAAGCAAGCAAATAACTAGAGTAAGATCAAGGAGCTAGCCAACTCACCTCAGGCTTCAGGACGTGTCGATTTTGACATCCTTGTTGATGAATTCCAATAGATTGGATGTTGTGTTTGAGTTGGATGAAATTCTTATGTCGTGCATTTTCTCAATCAGCTCCTTCACTCTTGCACTTTCCTTCTCATGTGCAAAGCCGCGTATCAATGTACTGTATGTCGTGACATCAGGGGAGCAACCCTTGGCTTCCATTTCAGCAAGCAGATTGTATGCATCCTCCAGCTTCCCAACATTACAATATCCATGCATCAGCGCATTATAAGATTCCAGATCACACTCATAGCCACAGCTTTCCATCGTTGAAATCACATTACGTGCAGCTTGCTCCTTGCTTCCTTTCTTTCCAAGATTGTTCATTATAATTTTGAATGTCACCGCATCCGGGGAAATACCATCTCTAATCATCTTCTCCAGTAATGTGTTTGCCTCCTCCACATTTCCAGAACGGTAAAACCCATCAATTAAAAAATTATAGCTTATAACATCGGGAAAAATCCCACTAGTTTGCATTTGCAGAAAAAGCTCCTTCGCCTTGTGCATATCTCCCTCCTTACATAATCCGTCAATCAAAGCACCATATACACCTTGATGTGGAGAAACACCACTAGCTAGCATTTCCAAGAAGAGCTGTTGAGCCTTGCCTGTATTCCTTTGCTTACATAGTCCATCAATCAAACTGGAGTAAACATTGGCATGTGGAGATATACCACTATCCTGCATTTCCAGGAAAAGCTCTTCGGCCTTATCTAAATGCCCTTCTTTACATAATCCATCAATCATTGTAGCATAAGTAATTTTGTTTGGACTGCAAGAACCATTGGCGTCCATCTTTTTCATGTCTCTAAATAACCTCATAGCATCTCCAACTTTCCTCGCAAGAAAAAGGCCTTTTAACAAAGCTGTTATAGTTACAGTGTTTGTGAAAACCCCCCTAGAGTTCATATCTTTGTACAAACTCATTGCAGTTTCAATCTTCCCAATTTTACAGTACCCATCCATTATTATACTATATGTAACAGTGTTAGGGAAGCTGCCTCTTGAGATCATCTTCTCCAAGACCCCTATCGCGTCTTCAAGCTTACCTTTTTTACATAGTAGATCTATCACAATGGTATAAGTCACCGTATCTGGAAGAACGCCATGAACTATCATTTCATTTAGCAGAGACTTGGCATCTTCTTCCATCCCCGAACGACACAACCCGTCGATCAAACAAGTGTAAGAAAAAACATTCGGAGAAAACCTTACATCCTTTCCTTGACCATCCACCACAGGCCAGTCTATAGTAGCACCATCAATCAGAGTATAAGAAAGTGTGCTTGGCCTACAGCCCTCTTTAGCAGCAACTCCCTTACCATGCACCATCTGTCGATGCAACTTGAGGGCTGTGGTGACATTCCCAGTCTTACACAAGCCATCGATTATAGTAGTGTAAGTAACGACATCAGGAGTGCATCCCAACCTAAGCATCTTTGAAAACAACCCAACAGCCTCGACCACCTTCTCCTCCAAACACAACCCCTTAACCAAAGAACCGAAAGTCTTGGTATCCGGGCGATATCCATTCTTCAAGATGAGGCCAAAAGCCGAATACCCTGCACCCCCTATTTTCATACTAGAATAGCAATTGAGCAACACATTCATGATGATGAGATCCGGCCGTGATCCAAGAACACCAGAACTATTAAGCCTCTTGTAGAAGGATATAGCGACAGAGAACTGCTGGGACTTGACTAGACCACCCAAGAGCGCGGTGAACCATGAAAGTGGGGGCGGAGGCCTCATATAAAGCATCTCTTTGAAAAAGTAACGAGCTTTACTCACGTCGATGTTGCCCGACTTACAATCAATGCTCAGGAATCTGTCTAGTGCGCTCCTTGCTATAGCATTAGAGGAAACAAGTGAAGACAACTTTTTTGATTTACCTCTCACAGACATCGATTGCAGCTGGAGTAAGCCCAAAACTCCCAGGAGGTGGTCAATTCAGTCAGGAACACAATGCTCCCAAACAATCACTGCAATTGCAAAGCTGTAATATATAAGTGAATGAAGTCACAATTTTTGAGAAATCAAAAGAGGGTAAAGGAAACGAATGAAGGCGAGTAAAAATACAAACTTTACCGAGCCAGTAACTGAGAATTGGTGGTGATGCTTGTTGTGAGCTGTTGAACAATGCGAACTACTCTGTGAGTGTAATTGAGAAACGGCTAGAGAGGTTTTGAAACGAGGAGTTCATTTTCGAGTGAGTTGAGCTGAGTTGTGTCACGAGTTTTCTGCACCTGTTTCTTCACTTTGTACTGTATTTTTTTTTATCAGGCTTTGTACTGTATATTTTGAAAAACACTTTGCAATACTATTATCTTGTTTTTTTAAAAAGTTATACTCCCTCTGTCCCAGGGAGTTTGTCCAAAAAGAGAGTTTGCACTTGGATTAAGGCAACTCAAATCTGCTACAGTTTTTCATCATTGCAAAATGTAAACAGCTGTTTTCAATTGAAAGTAGGAGGGAAAAATCTGTGTGATATAAATTCAAACCAATGAAAAACAAGGAAAAAGTCAAGGATCCAATAACATTACATTATTCAGTTTCACATGGATTGCTGACATGGCATGCCAAATCCAGTACAAAGTTCAACTTTTACACAAGTACATATCTGCTATAAATACACAGAAAAACCACACGAATGCCAGACTGCACTAAAGCTCTGTTTTTAACTCTTCTCTACTTCATTGCTTTCCTCTAATGGCTTCAAGAGTGGGAGTTAATGACTTGCCTTTTCCTGAAGGTGAAGCCCCACCACAACACCCACCTTTTCCCTTTGATTTAAATGAGCCAGCACTTGACACAGAAGAGGTGGCAGGGCAACACACAACAGAAGCAGGGAATCAGACGCCAGCACATTCTCATCAGCAGCCATCAAAGTCAAAGCTCAGCAATGAGAAGAGATTCCATGTTCTCTTGAGACTTCTGCAAATACACACAACATCAGGTGAGCTATACAGGAGTCAAATGACAGGGGTTGCATCAGAATTTGGCATTTCATCAAGGACAGCATCACGGATATGGAGTAAAGCCAAAGCTCAAATTGATGCAAACCAGAGACCAAATGTCAGCAACAACTATCACAAGTGTGGGGGGCAGAGACAAGAGGTGAATCAAGCAGCAATCTCAGCAATAAGCATGGGAGACAGGACATGCATAAGAGATTTAGCAGGCAAGCTGGGGATATCAAAGAGCACAGCACACAGACTCATCAAGAGAGGACAGATCAGACCTCACACAAATGCTCTAAAGCCAGGTTTAAAAGAAGCCAACAAAACAACAAGGTTGCAGTGGATACTGAGCCTACTAGAAGGTGGCACACCAGAGACAAAGAGGAAATATTATGCAATGTACGACTTTGTTCACATTGATGAAAAATGGTTCCAACTAAGCAAGAAGTCTCAAAGATGTTATCTAGCACAAGAAGAGAGGGGACAATACAGAGCAGCTAGTTCTAGCAAATTCATACCCAAAGTCATGTTTACAGCAGCAGTTGCAAGACCAAGGTATGATGCACAGGGGCAATGCACATTTGATGGTAAAATAGGAATTTTTCCATTCACATATCAAGAGCCAGCAAAGAGGAAATCAAAGAACAAAGCAAAGGGGACAATGGTTACAAAGCTTATTGAATCAGTCAATCAGAAAGTCACCAGAGCCATGCTTATAAATCAAATTGTTCCAGCAATCAAGGCCAAGTGGCCCACACAAGCAGGAGCTCATCAAGTGATATTTATTCAACAAGACAATGCAAAAGCACACATAGCACAAGAAGATCCAGAGTGGCAACAGGTATATCAACAAGATGGATTTACTTTCATTCTAACACAACAACCACCAAACAGTCCAGACCTCAACATATTAGACTTAGGATTTTTTAGAAGTATTCAGTCATTGATGCACAAGAAGATGCCAAAGGATGTTGATGCAATGATGGAAGCAGTGAATGAAGCATTTTATGAATTGGATCCTAAGACACTAGCTAATGTGTGGATGTCTATGCAATATGTTATGAATGAAGTTCTAAAGTGCAAAGGGTCAAATGATTATGACTTGCCACATATAAATAAGAATAGACTAGAGCTCCTAGGTACACTACCAATCCAGGTTGAAGCCCCTATGTGGGCTGTGCAAGAGGCATGGCAGATAGTGCATGGACCAACAATGCAAGCAAGTGAAGAACCAACAATGCAAGCAACTGAACCAGATCAGGAGACAGAAGACAACAATGCAGCATACACTCAGGAGATAGATGAAGCTTTTGAAGAAATGTATGGCTTTGTGTAATGGACTATCTACCATGCCTCTTACAAGTAGAAGAATTTTTTGAAAGCAGAAACAAGTACAAGAATTTTTTGAAAGCAGAAACCATGTAAGTATTTTTGTAAGTATGAAAGTATAAGTAAAGTAATGAAATGTATGCAAGCTTTTGGGTATGAATGAATTACATGAATGAAATCAGATAGAGTGCATTTCAGTTTATGCAAAAGTTGGAAAAAAAATAGGAAAAGTAATCTCAGATATCCCCAATCCTTCATTGATGTAATCCACCCGGCCACTCAAACTTCATGTGTAATGGCATGCCAGAGTCTACATAGACTGGCTTCCAATTGCATATCAAGTTCAAGTGGGAATGTAGAGGAAATACATCTCAGTTTTGTATCATCATTGATAAAAAAAAAGAAATGGAAAAAAAACCTCAGGTGTCTCCACTCCATCATTGGGGCAACCCACCCACATCACCATGACATACACTGGCGTGCCATAGCCTACATAACAGGCTGGCTTCCTTGTGTATGCCACAGTGGTGGGAATGTAGAGGCATTGCCCCTCAGGTTTGCTGGCATCATCATTGGTAAAAAAGAAAATTTTCAAAACAAAAAAAAGCATGACATTCATGTATGCAACACAAGAAGAAAAACAGACAGCATTCAAACAAAAGAGTGTAAGAAATTGAGCATGGAACAACAATACAAAAGACCTGGAACATGCACTCAACAATACAGAAGCATGGAAGCATGGAAAATACAGAAAATAGGCATGATATAGTCATAACAGAAGCATAGAAGCATGAAAAATAAAGAATATAGGCATGATATACACATAACAGAAGCACAGAGTTAGGGAAAATTACAATAAATAGGCATGATATAGTGATCACAGCATGGAAGCATGAAAATTACAGAAAAAAGGCATGATATAGTCATAACAGAAGCATAGAAGCATGAAAAATAAAGAATATAGGCATGATATACACATAACAGAAGCACACAGTTAGGGAAAATTACAATAAATAGGCATGATATAGTGATTACAGAAGCATGGAAGCATGAAAAATACAGAATAAAGGCATGATATACACATAACAGAAGCATGGAGTTAGGGAAAAATACAATATGTAGGCATGATATACTCATCACAGAAGCATGATATACACAGAACTCAAGCACACATAGGCATGATATAGTGATCACAGAAGCATGGAAGCATGAAAATTACAGAAAATTAAGAAGCATGATATAGTCAAAATTAAGAAGCATGATATACACATAACTGAAGCAGACCTAGGCATGATATACACATAACAGAAGCACACATAGGCATGATATAGACATAACTGAACAAGCTTTGAAGTAAGGAGCATTACAAACTTTGAAGTTGGAAATAAATACGCATGGAACACAGCATAACTGAAGCATTGCAAACACAACAACCATGAAGTAAGGACACAAACAAGAACCAATACATAAGCAAATACTAAGCCTAGACAATATGTACCAATCCCTGACATCATGCAGATTCAATCCAGAAGGGCAAGAGTAGCAAAATCACACATGCAGATTGAACAACAACAAAAGGGACCAAGTCCAATAATCAAGCATGAAGCATACATGGGACCAATGTCTATCCAGGATCTCAAACAATAAACAACAGCACACAACAATTCATCACACAACTGACATGCAATCACAACAAACGCAAGGAATGACAACATCAACCATCAGGTTTCAATAACAAGCCAACCCAAACACAAAAAAAACATGCAAGCTCTCAGATCCGACAATGGGTTGCCACCACAAGATGGTACCCGGCTTGAGCGTGGATCTCAAACAACATCAACTATCAGGTTTCAATACAAGCCAACCCAAACACATAAAAAACATGCAAGCTCTCAGATCCGACAATGGGTTGCCACCACAAGATGGTACCCGGCTTGAACGTGGATCTCAAACAACACAATCATAGATCAAAGCAATTGGAGACGATTACAGGAACATAGGGTTTTCGGAATCAACATGCAGGTGAAGAAGAGCAAACAAATTCAACATGCAAGTGAAGACAGGGGATAAATCACTCAAAATGCAATCGGAGCCAAGGTGAAAGGGGACTTAGCTACTCAGATTCATATGAATCTGGGACGATTTCGCCCTCGGAGCCCTCAACATTCGCCTCCTCCTTGGAATCCACCGCCGGCTCCTCCACCTTCCTCGCCACCGCGTCCTCCTCGTTGTAGTTGCTCACCGAAGGATCGGATCTGTGGTTATGGCTGTAAGAGTGGACGCCTTTGCAATCGGAGCCCCAATCGCACCGGCCAAACTCTGAGGACGCCTCCTCCCAAAGCCCATCGAGTGAAGGATGGGGAGATTCATAAGAATCGGGTGTTCGAGTTGAATCTGAGGACATGGAAGCCAGCAAAATCAATTCAAGGAGACAAGCAATGGCTATGGAGTAAGGGAGGAGAGGCGGATGAGCGAAGAAAGCTCAGAGAAGGCAAAGAAGATGAGTGTGGCGATGGAGTTAGGGTTTTTGATTGGGAGCGAAAAGGAGAGAGCTCAGACAAAACGGCGCAAATGGGAGGATGAAGTAGGGTTACAACACAAGGGCCACGTTATATATGTGGATCGATCATGCCTTTGCCATGGCAGCCCAAAACCAAGCCAGCCCAAACACACAGAGACGCGTCCTCTCCCATGAACGACACCGTTCTCGTCCAACACACACAATGAAGATGAGTGTGGCGTGGATATAAGGAAGCAGGCCATTTTTTTGCTAATGTTGGGCATAATTAAGAGGGATTAGTATAAATAAGTTGGGCTTAATTTTTTTTTTTGCCCTTGAGTGATCTTATTTTGTAAAGAAAAAAATTTAAAAATATTCATACTTTAAATTTGTGTAATTGACATTGAATCTTTGAAATAAACATTTTTTTTAGATTGATTTAAGGTAATTTTAGGATTTGAAGTGAGAGGAATGAGTATAAAATGATTGATGAAAAAAGTAAAAGTGTTTGTAATTGTTGATTGTTGTAAGGGTAGAAGTGTAAAAGTTGTGTGATATAAATGGAAAGGAAATAGATATGGACAAACTTCCCGGGACGCCCGATTAGGAAAGGCGGACAAACTCCCCGGGACGGAGGGAGTAATGGTTAATGACTAGATTTGAAGGTTGCCAACTTAAGGGTTCATTTTTGCTTGGGTGACGTAATTTCCAAAATGCAATCAATTGCACCCAGAAAGCCACAATGCAATTATTGCAATCAACCTACTCCTGGCTATGTATGAGAACAAATTTATATAGTAACTAGCGGTCCGGCCGTGCATACGCACGGGTTCATATTATAAACAAATTTATATATAGAATTTTTGAATTATTTATTTTATTACACATAATTGAAGCATATTGAAGTATTTTACATATAATTTTTAATTTAGTGTATTATTGAATTAATTTTTTAAATATATTTTTATTGAATTATTTTATTTTAACAACACTTTACATTTAGATTAATTGAAAAAGACAGTAAGTTGAAGGACAATTTCAAGAGGTTATTGAAATTTCAACAATCTCTTTCTTTTATCGTATAGTTTGTATAAAAACATATGAATATTAATTGTTATTTTTTTTTTCTAGTCTATATGTTTATATATCGATTTATAGATAGATATATGTATATATTTGATGGTTAGAATATAATATTTTTGTAGATTTGTGCTACAATTTGTCAATTGGAGTAATCAGTAGAAGTTGCACCCTAAGAGAAATGAACATATTAAGAAGTTGCAAGCTCAATCAAATTACACTGGTATCAAAAACCAAATTATAGAGCAAATCATTCAATATCATCATGATCAGGAATCTCATTCAATCCAAATTATTGAACTCCTGGTTTCTTGCACCCTGATCTCATTCACCTTGCACTTGATCACCAACGACTCGAGCTGGAGCTTTCCTGTGTCTTGAGCCACCGCACCATGTCATGTGCCCAGATAGACACCATCGATCCCTATAACTCACTTTGCAGATGCTACACATATAAGGTTTCGTCGACTTTGAACTCATCCTCCCTAAATCGTCGTGTTCACCAGCTCCGAACCGAGCCACGTTCTTATTCGATGAATCCCTATACCATGCCATTAATTAGTATAATCTGAGTTCTCCATCCTACATTTCTCACAATAATTTCAAATGAATCAACTTAGTTGGAAAATCATTACACAGGTATATATGGGAATCAAACATCTAGAAACAAAAAAACAACACCATAATTCAAACCAAATTCACACCAATTCTTCTTCAAGAGGGATTCTAGGGTTCGTACGTCTTTAATTTGAGTTGGATAAGGCTGAGTTCCCCAAATAGGAGATGATATGGTGCACAGACTCCATTGGGATGATCAATTGGACCAATTGCATGGCTTCCGATCGCATGAGATCCATTGGCGAGAAACGTACTCCTCCTCGTTCTTCCTCCATAGGTTCAGTCCCTCTTTCTCTCTACACCGCTTTGTACGGGAGAACCTTTCACCCACTCCCCTTGTATTTATAATCAAGCTAACATTATGGTCATTAAGTACAACTAGCTTAACCTGTCGTGCCATGCACGACTATTTCACTTAAAAATATTAAAATAAATTATATATCTCATAATTAAATATTTATATTAAAAATATTATATAAGTTTTATTATATGGACATGTTTTTTATCTTTTAAAAAGAGTAATATTGTTTTTGAAGTTTATATAACCCAAAAAGTATATATAAGACATAATTTTTTTCACTCATTTATATATTTTTATAAAGCATGATTATAAGAATAAAAAATGATACTTTACTTACAATTTTTATCATATTGATAATTAGGATCATAAATGTAAATATAATTAAAAAAATTCATCAACTGATAAATTGATAAAGTTTATAAAAATTAAATATATAAAAGAAATAAGTTGAATCCAATATTCATAGATTTTTCTTAATTTGTTAGTGAAATATTTTTCTCTGTAATGCTTTAAGAATTAATAATTGACAAAAGTTTTTTCTTATAAGTAGATAAGAAGAAATTCAATAGGAAAACCCTATCTAATGTGAATAATAAAAATTAGTTATTCTATATATGAGGTAGCGTCAAAATTAATTTGGTGGTTTAAAAACGACCACTTGTATGTTTGTATTAAGAAAATAAGGGGCGAGAAAATTGTGGGATTATTTTGTAAATAAGTAAAATTTTTGAAAAAGATGTACGTTATACATAAATCAAATTTATTATTTGGCTAAAAAATCAAATTTGTTATCAAGATAGAAAAAAAATCAAATACAATGGGTAAAAATATATAGTAGATCATGTAAATATAGAAAAAAAATTAACTTAATCTTAAAAATGCTAAATTTATTCATGTAAATCAAATAATAAAGTAACAAAATTAGTCTTTCTATTAAAAAATAATTAAAAATTTTATATTAAAAATTCTAAATTTAATTAGGTAAATCAAATATAATTAGTTCATACTTCATAGTAATTATATTTCGAAAATTCAAGATATATACTAAAATCACGTTTTTCAATTAAGTGATATATTATAAAAGATAGAATATCTTACCAAAATTCGAAAATTTGAATTTATCTTTTACATAAATAGATAATATAATTTTATCAATTTAATTGAAATACCACAAATAAAAACTATTTTGTTATCAAAAATATGGTGGGTCCAGAATCAACTTTAGAAAGGATAAGTGATATATTAAAAAGATAGAATATCTTACCAAATTTTGAAAATTTGATCATATCTTTTACATAAATATATGATAAGAAATAAAATTATATTAATTGAAATAACATAAATAAAAAATATTTTTATCAAATATACAATGGGGTTAGAATCAACGTATAATAAAAAGTAATTAGTGTGAATATTACTTCTTTTTAAAATTATTTAGAATTTCTTATGTTACTTCTTATACTCCATTATTTAGAAAAAGTGTACTACGTGCGTTATGAGATTATTTAAAATTCGTATAGATTATTTTTGGAAAAAGGGTACTACCTATATTATTTAAAATGCGTAGTACGTAGATTATATTATATAGAAAAAGGGTACTACGTATATTATTTAAACTACTTACTACGTATGAGATTATTTTAAAAATGGAGATTCCATTTTATTTTATTTTAAATTCGAATTTCTTATATTACTTCTTACATAAATAGATTAAAATGGTAATTCAAAGTTAATTAATATGTATCTTTTATAGATCGAAGGAAATTTTAAAGATAGATAATATTGTTTCAAAGATAGAAATTAGATGAGTACGAAAAAAGATAAAATTAAAGATTTGATGATTAAGGTTAAAGATAAATAGAATGTCTCGAAAGATAGATATTAGATGGGTAAGAAAAAAGATAAAATTAAATATTAGATAATTAAGAAAAATAAAACATATAAAATTGGTAATGAAGTGGGGCCAGAATCAACATGGTGGCTCAAAAACGGTCGGCTTTTATAATATATATTGATTGATTTTACCGTACTGTACAGTCTGTACATAATGCTATACGTTACTGTACATAATAGAATGCCATCCAACATGGCCATTAATCACGACCGTTAAAGCACGTTATGTGTAAAGTTAATATTGGCTTAATTTCCTATTGCTCTTAATTTCCATCCAACAATCACGTCATTATTACTCCCTCCGTTTCACAATAAGTGTCGTTTTAGCCATTAAAATTTGTTTCATAATATGTGTCGTTTTAGGTTTTCAAAGTGCTTTATTAAGGGTGAATAATGATAATTATATTGGAATGTGTATTTGTTGACTAAATTTGTTCATTCATTGGCCAAAAAAATGTAATGAGTGGTAAGATTAAGAAAAAGTTGTAAGTTTTAAAGTGAATGATTGCTTTTCTTAAAAACTGTGTTAAGAGCTAAAACGACACTTATTGTGAAACGGAGGGAGTATTATATAAAAGTTGAACGATTAAATGACCTATAAACATTCATTTGAAGTGCACACTAATTATCTAGAAAATAATCATTACATTATATAGTAAAGAGATTAAATTAGCAAAGAGTTACTTTGTTTAGAAAAACGCATTTAAAATAATCTCAATCGTGTTTGTTGAGTACCATCAATCATAATACGTATATGTACGTGTGCTTAAGATGAAATAATATAATAATTGATTAATTAATAATGTGTATATGTATTTAATATGTGCATGACCTTGTACACAACTTTATAATGTTATATCTTTCAAATGATAACTTTTTGTCAAAAAATATATTTTTCAATATAAATATAGTTTTCAAATAATCACTTTTTGTATTTACTTTTTACTTTTCTATATTAAACAAAATACTAATTGTTGTACACTTCTAATACAATAGTTTATTCTTTCAATAATCATCTTTTTATTTATTTTTTATGCTAATTAATGTGGCATGAGGGCATTAAATATCCCTCATGTACACAAAATTATATAGCCTATCATTCCAATTCCAAGAGAAGAAATTATGAAAGGCTTGTTAACGCAGCATGGAGAAGTCATTTTGAAAATTTCTGTCAAGCTAAAAACTTTTCATTAAGCAGGAAGGACACCAAGACCTATCATTTCCAAAAAACTCCATTGCATCTTCAACCTTAACTTTCTTTGCATAGTAGATCTATCACAATGGTGTAAGTCATTGTATCAGGAAGAACACCATGACCTACCTTTTCATCAAGCAGAGACCCGGCACCTTCTTTCATCCCCGAATGACACAACCCGACGATCAAACAGCTTTTGCATTCGTAGAAAACCTTACATCCTTGCCATTTGCATCAACCGCAGGCCCCTCTATACAAGCACCATGAAGCAGAGTATAAGAAAGAGTGCAAGCCCTACAACCCTCTTTACCAAAATCAAAACGACGGAGGAAGTGAATGGAAGCGAGTCAAAGTAACAACCTTTTTACATTTACCAAGTGAAATGGAGATTTTGGGTTTTTGTTTTCATGCACAAAGGGAAGCTGCGTGTTGTGGGGTGAGTAGGTTTCCCTTTTTCTGTATGAGAATTGGGTGATTGATTTGACAGTATAGTCTGTATAGAGATCACCATTTGTCAGGCTCTAATGGCATTATATTGAGAGATGCAAGTACTTGTCCTGATTAACTTTTCACTGCTGTTAGGTTAAAAAATCAGATTTTGATCATTTGGTCAGATTGGTCTTTTCATTGATGCCATATTTGGTTGAGAAAGCATGAAAATCTTTGCAAGTAAATTGCAGTGTGCCAAAACTGGATATTAGCAAGGGACGGATCATACAGATCAGAAACCGCCATTTGTGAACCGAATAGAAACAACCATTATAGGTAACAACTCAACAACCGTCCTAAAGTCGAGGGTCAAGAAGCACTTGACCATGATGACAAGGAGACCAAATAGTTCTGCATTCATAGCAACTCGTAGCATATACCAGATAGTCCATAGCCCAGAGTATCAAGATTTCGATCAGTAACTATTTTAATCAAGTTAGAGAATTGAGCATTAGAAAACTGAATTGAGACGAAAGCAGCATAGCTTAGTTTACTAGGAGAATCTGCTTCTTTTGGATTTTTGACAGTCCTGAAGTCCCCTTTTTTGTTTTTATTCTGTGTAAACTTCTGATATTTTCACCATGAAGTTATCCTAATTCATGTGAAGTAAACTTCTGATATTTTATGAGCAATGATAATGAGAAAATAAGACCAAGGAACTAGTAACTAGTAAGTACCTTTTCACCATGAAGCTTTAAATAAAAAAAAGCCACAAGAAAGTGGACGTCAACAAAGAAGATGCAAATCTTGCCTTCACCAGTTTGCCGAAAGAGCAACGCCTCGTTTGGATCCTGCCAAACCAAAACTTGCCAAGCATTTTTTTTACCCTGCCTTTTATGTAAAAGGATGTATAGATATATTCAATTTGGTAGGACAATTTGGAAAGTTGAAATAGCACAAATTATGTTGATGTACAATACAAACAACAAGGATTACAAATTGAAACAGCTCATCTCTCTAGTTCATGCATCTGTATTCTCTCAATATATCTTGATTCTTTCAACCTGAAAACAAGTCATTGCAAGAAAAACCATTCAATCCACACTATCTTCCTAAGACATGGCAGGGAAGCAAATAATTAAAAAACCAGAAGAAGGAGCCAACTCACCTAATGATTCATTCAGACCGAGCCATTCATTGGGTTTCGTCATTCCTGTTGATGCATTCCAATAAAGCGGACGTTGTCTTTGAGTTGGATGGAATTCTTATGCTGTGCAGTTTCTGAGTCAGCTCCTTCACTCTTGCACTTTCCTTCTTGTGTGCGAAGCCGCGTATCAATGTAGTGTATGTCGTGACATCAGGGGAGCAACCCTTGGATTCCATTTCGATGAACAGATCGAATGCATCTTCCACCATCCCAGCTTTACAGTACCAATGTATCAATGCATTATAAGATTCCAAATCACAATCATAGCCACAGCTTTCCATCATTGAAATCACATTACGAGCAGCTTGCTTCATGCTTCCTTTCTCCCCAAGATTGTTCATTATAATGTTGAATGTCACCGCATTCGGCACATTACCATCTCTAATCATCTTCTCCAGTAATGAGTTTGCCTCCTCTAGATTTCCAGCACGGTAAAACCCATTAATTAAACTACTATAGCAAATAACATTGGGAGAAATCCCACTAGTTTGCATTTGCAGAAAAAGCTCCTTAGCCTTGTGCATATCTCCCTCCTTACATAATCCGTCAATCAAAGCACCATATACACCTTCATGTGGAGAAACACCACTAGCTAGCATTTCCAAGAAGAGCTGTTGAGCCTTGCCTGTATTCCTTTGCTTACATAGTCCATCAATCAGACTGGAGTAGACATGGCTATTTGGACATATGCCACTATCCTGCATTTCCAGGAAAAGCTCTTCGGCCTTATCTAAATGCCCTTCTTTACACAATCCATCAATCATTGTAGCATAAGTAATTTTGTTTGGACTGCAAGAACCATTGGCGTCCATCTTTTTCATGTCTCTAAATAAACTCATAGCATCCCCAGCTTTCCTTGCAAGAAAAAGGCCTTTTAACAAAGTTGTTATAGTCACACTGTCTGCGGAAATCCCCCTAGAGTTCATATCTTTGTATAAATTCATTGCAGTTCCAATCTTCCCAATTTTACAGTAACCATCCACGATTGTGTTATACGTGACAGTGTTAGGGAAGCTGCCTCTTGAGATCATCTTCTCCAAGACCCCTATCGCGTCTTCAAGCTTACCTTTTTTACATAGTAGATCTATCACAATGGTATAAGTCACCGTATTAGGAAGAACACCATGAACTATCATTTCATTTAGCAGAGACTCGGCATCTTCTTCCATCCCCGAACGACACAATCCGTCAATCAAACAGTTGTAAGAAAAGACATCCGGAGAAAACCTTACCCACTTTCCTTGAGCATCCACCACAGGCCACTCTATAGTAGCACCATCAATCAGAGTATATGAAAGTGTGCTTGGCCTACATCCCTCTTTAGCAGCAACAACCTTACCCTGCACCATCTGTCGATGCAACTCGAGGGCGGTGGTCACATTCCCAGTCTTACACAAGCTATCAATTATAGTAGTGTAAGTAACGACATCAGGAGTGCATCCCAACCTAAGCATCTTTGAAAGCAACCCAACAGCCTCGACCACCTTCTCCTCCAAACACAACCCCTTAACCAAAGAACCGAAAGTCTTGGTATCCGGGCGATATCCATTCTTCAAGATGAGGCCAAAAGCCGAATACCCTGCACCCCCTATTTTCATACTAGAATATCAATTTAGTAACACATTCAAGATGATGAGATCCGGCTGTAATCCATGAACACCAAAAACATTAAGCCTCTTGTAGAAGGATATAGCTACAGAGAAATGCTGAGACTTAACTAGACCACCGTACCCAAGAGTGTAGTGAAGCATGAAATTGGGGGCGGAGGCCTCATATAAAGCATCTCTTTGAAAAAGTAACGGGCTTTACTCACGTCGATGTTGCCCGACTTACAATCAATGCTCAGGAATCTGTCGAGTGCGCTTCTTGTTGTAGCATTACAGGAAACAAGTGAAGAGAGCTTTTCAGGTTTACCTCTCACAGACATTATTTGCAGCCCAAAACTCCCAAGAAGTGGTCAATTGAGGCACACAATGCTCCCAAACAACTCAAGTTCACTGCAATTACAAAGCTGTAATATATATGTGTGAATGAAAGTTCCAATTTTTGACGAATCAAAAGAGGGTAAAGCAAACGAATGAAGGCGAGTAAAAAATGCAAACTTTACCGAGCCAGTAACTGAGAATTGGTGGCGGTGCTTGTTATGGGCTGTTGAAAAATCCAAACTCCGAAGTGCTCTGTGAGTGTAATCGAAAAACGAGTTTTAGGTAGGTTTTAAAACGAGGAGTTCATGTTCGAGTTAGTTCAGGTGAGTTGTGTCACGAGTTTTATGCACCTGTGTGCTTTGCTTGCTATTATAAAGGAATTTACCTTATTGACCAAAAAATAGAGGAATTTACCTTTGTTTTTTACTCTTTTTTTTTTGATGTTTGTGTAGGCGGAAGCTGATTTGAGTTTTGTCTAATTGGATCTATATGATGTGATGTTCATGCAAAAGTTGTGAAAACATGTCCAGTCAGCTTAAGGTCTAAAGGGAAATGAAAGATCTTATTATATGCAGATTAATAATCTATAGTCCAGTTGCCTTCTTGATCCAACTGAACTTACGGGGGAGGTGTTTGGCATGGAATTTTTCTCTGCTAGTTCCCTTATATAGTTATATCTTTTGCTGTAATCTGAGGTTGGAACTATCGAACAAGATGAGAAAGCTCAGGACTGTGGATGAAAAAGTCTTGGAAATGAAGGATCAATTAATCAGGGCTAAGGCATATCTTAGCTTCTCATCATTAGCAGGCAACACCCATTTATTTAAAGAAATGGAACTTAGAATAAAGGAGGTTGATCGAGCCCTAGGAGATGCGCTAGGAGGGATTCAGACTTACCAAGGAGGTGAGTTATTTTACTCTTGTATTGGTCTATGTGGAGTTTACTGGGGTAAGGTATCTAACTTGACTCCTGGTTATTTTATCAGTGCATACTCAAGAATGAAACACATGCAGGCAACACTTTTAAAAGCAAGTCGTTTATATCCTGACTGCTCTTCCATGGTTAAGAAGCTCCGAGCTATGGCGCAGAGTGCTGAAGAGCAGGTACGGGCACAAAGGAGTCAAACTGCATTTCTCACCTTGCTTACAGGAAGAACAACACCGAAAGGTCCACGTTCAGAGCATTCACAGCTTCAAGCGGTTGTCAGCTAAGTATGGGCCAAACATGGTACCAAAGGCAGACAATGTGAAATCTACTGACCCAAGATACTCTTCGTCTCCTAAATCAAGGAAATTTAACTTATGCACTCGTCTGTTTCTTCTTTGGCCTTTGTGTTTGCTTTCTAATGGTAAATCTACCTGATTCTTTCTGCAGGGCCAATCAAGGCCTTTATGGAAATCAGGAAGTTTGCCTTTGGGCTGGGTCACCTTCTACAGCCACACTCATCATCTAGACCGAAACTGGCACGTTTTTGAACTTGGCTACGAAACCGTTGCAAGGCAGGATGATATAGAAAAGGCAGCAGTCATTCACTACGACGGTATCATGAAACCGTGGCTCGACATCGGGATGCGAAGATACAAAGGATATTGGATAAAGCATCTTGACTTTAATCATCCTTACTTACAACAGTGCAATGTCCATGGTTAACCTCAATTACTGCACATAGCAAGATAAGAAGCTTGGATGGACATTCAGCTTTCTGATCCAATTATTGCTCATCGTGACACATTGTTGATATCCCCTCGGCATTTTTATACACAATTGTTTTTTGCTCATCTTGCCAGATAGACACGTAGATTCGAACTGGCTGCCTGCCAATTGTGCATTGTCTTAAGTGCCTTATAATGCTCATCTGTTACTAATCCTCATACTTGTCCAATCTGTAGGGGGCATAAATCACGAAAAATTTTGAGCATAGCCAAACTTTATGAAAATATAGCAGCTAAACAAGTCGTTACTTAACCTTTAATCATTTGACAATGGAGCAGATCCAAATTCTGTTCAGGTCAACACATAAACATTTCCAAACCTGAGTATTACCTGACCCAGTTTTTCATAACCCAAAATTAATCAAAGAGTTTGCTCTATGTAAAGAAACCTAAGTTCTAATTATTCTAGGGTCTTTTCATGAAACAGCTAAAAAACATATTGCAAAGGCAGAAACCTCAATAGAAAAAGGCAACATTTGCAACAAGCAAACTTAAGGAAGATGAACGAAAGGGCCCATCTCAGTGATCGAAGTTGTTTATCTTTCCGGCATGGGTGATGCATCGAACTATCTTGACTCTTTTAGGGAACAGTTAGGCCTGAAAAGCATGTCATTATAAGGAACTCATTCAATTCCATGCCATCTTTAAAATTCATATCAAATGGTTAAGCAAGCACATGAATAGAGTAAGATCAAGGAGCTAGCCAACTCACCTCATGCTTCAGGACGTGTTGGTTTCGTCATTCCTGTTGATGCATTCCAACAAATTGGACGTTGTCTTTGAGTTGGATGAAATCCTTATGTCGTGCATTTTCTGAATCAGCTCCTTCACTCTTCCACTTTCCTTCTTGTGTGTGAAGCCGCGTATCAATGCACTGTATGTCGCGACATCAGGGGAGCAACCCTTGGCTTCCATTTCAACGAACAGTTTGAATGCATCCTCCACCATCCCAGTTTTACAGTACCAATGTATTAATGAATTATAAGATTCCACATCACACTCATAGCCACAGTTTTCCATCATTGAAATCACATTACGTGCAGCTTGCTTCATACTTCCTTTCTTGCCAAGATTGCTCATTATGGTGTTGAATGTCACCGCATCTGGCACATTACCATCTCTAATCATCGTCTCCAGTATTGTGTTTGCCTCCTCCACATTTCCAGAACGGTAAAACGCATCAATTAAAATATTGTAGCTTATAACATTGGGAGAAATCCCACTAGTTTGCATTTGTAGAAAAAGCTCTTTAGCCTTGTGCATCTCTCCTTCCTTGCATAATCCATCAAGCAAAGCATTATATACAGCTTCATCTGGAGAAACACCACTGGCTAGCATTTCCAGGAAGAGCTTTTGAGCCTTGCCTGTATTCCTTTGCTTACATAGTCCATCAATCAGACTGGAGTAGACATGGCTATTTGGAGATATACCACTATCCCGCATTTCCAGGAAAAGCTCTTCGGCCTTATCTACATTTTCTTCTTTACACAATCCATCAATCATTGTAGCATAAGTAACTTTATTTGGCCTGCAAGCACCATACCCATCCATCTTTTTCATGTCTCTGAATAAACTCATAGCATCTCCAGCTTTCCTCGCAAGAAAAAGGCCTTTTAACAAAGCTGTTATGGTCACACTATTTCCAAAAATCCCCCTAGAGTTCATATCTTTGTACAACCTCAGCGCATTTTCAATCTTGCCAATTTTGCAGTAACCATCCACAATTGTGCTATATGTAACAGTGCTAGGGAAGCAGCCTCTTGAGATCATCTTCTCCAAGACCCCGATCGCTTCTTCAACCTTACCTTTCTTGCATAGTAAATCTATCACAGTGGTATAAGTCACCGTATCAGGAAGAACACCATGAGCTATCATTTCATTAAGGAGAGATTCGACATCTTTTTCCATCCCTGAACGACACAACCCGTCAATCAGACAGCTGTAAGAAAAAACATTTGGAGAAAACCTTACCCCCTTTCCTTGAGCATCCACCAAAGGCCACTCTATAGTAGCACCATCAATCAGAGTATAAGAAAGGGTGCTTCGCCTACCGCCCTCTTTAGCAGCAACAGCCTTACCACTTACCATCAGTCGGTGCAACTCAAGGGCTGTGGTGACATTCCCAGTCTTACACAAACCATCGATTATAGTATTGTAAGTAACGATGTTAGGAGGGCATCCCAACCGAGACATCTTTGGAAGCAAACCAACAGCTTCGACCACCTTCCCCTCTAAACACAAACCCTTGACCAATGAACTGAAAGAAAAAACATCTGGATGATGTCCAGCCTTCAAAATGAGACCCAAAGCAGAATACCCAGCACTCACTAATTTCAGACCAGAATAGCAGTTTAGCAACACAGTCAAGATGAAGAGATTCGATCTTGATCCAAGAACACCAGAAGTGTTAAGCCTCTTGTAGAAGGATATAGCGACAGAAAAATGCTGGGACTTGACTAGACCACCCAAGAGTGTGGTGAAGCATGGAATTGGGGGCGGAGGCTTCTTGGAAAGCATCTCTTGGAAGAAGTGATGGGCTTCACTTACGTCGATGTTGCCCGATTTGCAGTCAACGTCGAGGAATCTGTCGAGTGCGCTCCTCCTTGTTCTAGCATGACTGTAAACAAGTGAAGACAGCTTTTCTGGTTTACCTCTCACAGACATTCTTTGGGGCTGGATTCAGCGAAAAACTCCCAAGAAGTGGTCAATTGAGGCACACAATGCTCCCAAACAACTGAAGCTCACTGCAATTGCAAAGCTGTAATATTTGATGTTCCAATTTTTGACAAATCAAAAGAGGGTAAAGCAAACGAATGAACGCGAGGTAAAAATACAAACTTTACCGAGCCAGTAATTGAGAATTGGCGGCGGTGCTTGTTGTGGGCTGTTGAAGAACGCGAACTGCTCCGTGTCTGTGAGTGCAATTGAGCAACGACTAGATGTAGGTGGGCTGTTGTTGAACGATTTAGGTGGTTTTAAAACGAGGAGCTCATTTTTGAGTTAGTTCAGGCTAGTTGTGTCATGAGTTTTCTGCACCTGTGCTCTTACTTTGTGTATATTTAAGAAATTATAAAAGCAACAATCTTTAGAGAAGGTGTAGAAAGGCACCTGCTCCAGATAAGAAACAAATTCCTTGACACTCAATACATTTTTCTTTGATTGCTCATTTCAATTTAGAGACCACCATTTGTCAGGCTCTTATGGCATTTATATTCGAGAGATGCAAGTACTTGGCCTGATTAATCATTTGGTCAGATTAACATGAAAACACAGAATCATATAGAACAGAAACCACCATTTTCGACCGAATCGAAACATGATAATCACTACAGGTAACACTTCATATACATTACTACATTTATACATCTCAAGTGCACCAACATAGACCCATAAAGACCAGATCAAAAAAAAAAAAAAATAGACTCATAAAGAAGAGATTAGCTACAAGCTGCAGAGCTGAAAGCCTGATTAGATTCTACTTTACTTGACCATGATGACAAGGAGACCAAATAGTTCTGCATTCATAGCAACTCCTAGCATACACATAGCCCATAGCCCAGAGTATCAAGATTTGAGTACCTGTTTTAATCAAGTTAAAGAATTAAGCATTAGAAAACTGAATTGAGATGAAAACAGCATTAGCTTGGTGGCAGGCATGCATGCAAATGCAGTTCACTAGAAGAATTTGCTTCTTTTGGCCTTTTGACAGTCCTGAAGTCCCCTTTCTTGTTTTATGAGCAATGATAATGCGAAATTAAGAGCAAGCAACTAGCAACTAGTAACTAGTAAGTACCTTTCCAATATGAAGCTCGAATCTAAGAAGCCACAAGAGGGGGATGTCGAGGATGTGAATCTTGCCTTCACCAATTTGCCTAGAGAGCAACGCCTTGTTTGGAACTCGGCAATGCAAAATTTGCCAAGCATTTTATTACCCCGCTTTTCTGTAGGGATGTATAGATATATTCAATTTGGTAGGGCAAATTGGAAATTTGAAATAGCACAAATTATATGGATGTACAATACAGACAACAAACTATTGGATGTCAGATTGAAACAAGCAAACAGTTCATCTCTCCAATTGATGTCAGAATCAAACAGAAATCCCAACAAAAGTGGCAGCATTCGCAACAAGCAAACGGTTTATGTAGGGCTATTAATCACTCCAGTAGTTGCATTTAGCTATACTAATCATATCTGAAAAGGGTTCAACCTAAAAACACCAACCTTCAATCTCTCCCATAGGTGAAACAAGCCATTGAAAGAGAACTCATTCAAGATCAATTTTGATGGACATGTAGTAACACAGCTAATCTTTCCCAGGGTTGCTGCATCTGGCCTTCTTCATTCTTTCCCCACTTAAAGACTTCAACCTAAATGAAAGCATGTCAAGAAACATAAACAATTCCATAACTAAGAAATAACTACATTAAATTCAAGGAGCCAACCCACCTTATGTCATGTATTTCATCAGAATCTCCCTAACTCTTCCACTTTCTTTCTCACGAGCAAAGCTACGGATCAATGTACGGACTGTAACGCCATTAGGGGGACAGCCCTTGGCTCCCATTTCAACAAGCAGATTGTATGCGTCCTCTAGCATCCCAGCTTTGCAATACTGATGTATCAATGTGTTATAAGTTATCACATCAAACTTGTAGCCACAACTTTCCATCAAAGACATCACATTACGTGCAACACCAAAACTGCCCTTTGAACAAATGTGTTTGATCAAAATACTAATTGTAATAATGTGAGGAAGTTCGCCCCTTTGGGTCATCAACTCTAACACATTAATAGCTTTTTCTATACTTGTGTTCTTGCCAATATTGTTAACTATTACACTGAATGTCGCAGCAGTCGGTGAAATGCCATCTGCGATCATCTTCTCCAGTAACATGCTTGCCTCTTCAACATTTCCAGAACGGTAATACCCATCAATCAAAATATTATAGCTAAAAGCATCTGCACAAACTCCACTACTTTGCATTTGCAGAAAAAGCTCTTTAGCCTTATCCATTAATCCTCCTTTACACAGTCCATTAATCAGAGCATTGTACACTGCTTCATTTGGAGAAACACCAGCAGCAAACATATCCAAGAAGACCTTTTGAGCCTTGTCTAGATCACCTTGTTTACATATCCCATCGATCCGACAACAGTAAACATAGACACCTGCAGAGATACCATTATTCTTCATTTCCAGAAATAGCTCTTCAGCCTTGCTTAACTGCCCGTCTTTACACAGTCCATCAATCATAGTGGTATAAGTAACTTCATCAGGACGGCGGGCACCATACATGTCCATCTTTTTCATCTGTTCAAATATACTTATAGCATCCCCAACTTTCCTCACATCAAAAAGACCCTTCAGCAGGGCATTTATAGTCAAATTGTTTGCGTAAAGCCCCCTAGAAGTCATGTCTTGATATAATCTCATAGCATTTCTATTTTCCCAATTCTGCAGTAACCCTTCACTCCACTGTTGTATGTAACACTGCTAGGGAATTTCCCTCTTGTTATCATCATTTCCAGTAGCTCCATCCCTTCCTCCACTTTGCCTTTCTTGCATAGTAGATTTATCACGATGTCAAAAGGCACAGTACTAGGATGAACACCACAATTTATCATTTCAACTAGGAGAGACTTAGCATCTTCATCCTTCCCCGAAAGACACAACTCATCAATCAAACACCTGTAAGAGAAAGCATCCGGACTAAACCTTGCATCATTTCCTTTCGCATCAACCATAGGCCACTCTATATAGCCACCATCAATCAGAGAAAAAGCCACAGTGTTTGGCTTACAACTCTCCTTTGCAGAGGACCACTTACCAGTTACCATCACTCGGTGCAACTCAAGGGCTGTGGCGACATTCCCAGTCTTACATAAGCCATTGAGTATAGTATTATAAGTAACGACAGCAGGAGCGCAACCCAACCGAAACATCTTTGAAACCAACCCAACAGCTTCAACCAGTTTCCCCTCCAAACACATCCCTTTGACTAATGAGCTCAATGTAATGACAGTTGGGCGATACCCATTCTTCAAAATGAGGCCAACAGCAGAAAACCCAACACCCCCTAGTTTCATACTAGCATAGCAATTTAGCACAATGTTCAAGATGACTAGGTTTGATCTGAACCCAAGAAATCCATAAAGATCCAACCTTTTGTAGAAAGATATGGCTTCAGAGAAATGTGCCCGCTTAACTAGAGCACCCAAGAGTGTACTGAAACATGAAATTGGAGGTACAGGTCTCATGTAAAGCATATGGTCGAAGAAGTAACGGGCTTTACTCATGTCGATTTGACCCGATTTGCAATCAATGTTCAGGAATTTGTAAAGTGCAGTATTTCTACCATCATAGGGAGCAATTGAAGAGAGCTTGTTTGGCTTACCTCTCCAAGACATTGTTTGCAGGTGGAGGAAGAGAAACCCAAAAGAACAGCCAATTAATCAAGAGCAGTAGAGGTGAAAGGAGATGGCGCCATGACGGCGCTTGTTGTGAGTTCAGAAGGGTTTTTTGATTAGTGTCTGTGTGAGGATTATTGGAAACAAATTATGGTTTTAGTTATAAACAAAACTAAAGTGGAGTTCTTTGTCAACTTCAAGTAGTACTAGTTAGAAACATTTTAAATTAGGAAAAAGGTAGTATTACTATTACAAAACTTAATCTCAAATCACTCAGACCCTAACACGATTTAAATGAATTTTCACCAAGTAAAATTACCGACAAATTATAATATTATATTACATCACTTTTATAAACCTTTGTTAGTGTCAACAACTAAAAGGGACATCATAAAACTTAACTATAAAGTGTTATAATGATAATGTTAAATCACTTATCTATTTTGATAATGTTACCAATCTTTTTATTTTTTCAGGAAATATAGTTACCAATCTAATTCATTATACTACCAATGAATGTTTTCCAAACTTCAACCCAAAAAAAAAGAATATTTCCCAAACACAAGAAAAAGAAAAAGTCAATTTTTGAAAAATTTGCATTCCCGGAAAATGAAATATATATATATATATATATAAAAGCCGTAAGGATTGGAGCCACCACATGGCGCCACGTCAGCATTTTACACATGTCGCATCCACATTACGCCACCAAGGATTTTGCCACATGTCGCCATAATATTGAGCCACATCATATATTTTCTATTTACTAATATTAAGGGGGATAAATACAAATTATTCAGTTTCTGTTATAAAACTAGAGAAAACCATAAGCAAACAGAGAGAATTGAGAAAGGGAGAGAGATCAGATCTCTATTATTAGGTCACCCATAAGGGTCTTTATATAGAGAGTACAAGATGTGGGATAAGATCAAATCTAGGGTTTTAAGCTTATCCATGTACATCCATATCCGATAATAATAATATTATAACACTCCCCCTTGGATGTACATCCCTAACTGCCTCGTTAAAAACCTTGTCTGAAAAACCCAATGGGACAAAACCAAGACGAAGGGAAAAAGAGTGCAGTGTTGTTCTCTCTCTTGACTCGAAAATTATCTTCCATGCTTGATTGAATTGAGCATCCATCCATCCTTTGAGTTGAATCTTGAAATCGGAGAAACTTGTCAATGACATATGTTGTGTTGTATCTCCTTTAATAATCATTTCTTGATTTGAGCAATACAAGCTTCATTATCTTCATATACCTCCGTTGGATCTTCTTCAACTTGATTCGATGACAAATATAAGATCTCTTTCTTTCACGTATCTCGAGCTTCAGGTCGAGATTGTCTCATTATGGACCTTGTATGACAAACTGCCTTGTTAAAAACCTTGCTTGGAAAAACCCAGTGGGATAAAAACCAAAGTCAAGGGAAAAAGAGTACAGTCGTATAATGATGCTCCCCCTCAATTAAACATACATTCTTCATTCGACACATATATATCCTGATGTGTCTTCATTGAAGATTTGGTACTTCTGGACCAACAATTTTATTGTATGTTTGGGGAGACAAACAATTCATTGCCACTTTAAATGACTTTATTGAGGCAATGAAGCAAGATACATCAATGCCCATATTGTTTTGAGATAAGGTACTTCCGGACCTAATATCTCTTCAATTTTCCACTAAGAGAAGAAGACAATCCTTTTCCATACTTAGTGATCATACTACTATATATGGACTTTACATTTGTGCTTCAACCAATCCAAAGGGTCATTTACCCTATTCTATGTATGCTCGAATTACAGGCCGAGACAATACTTAGTGGTTCATAAGTCCTTCATATCAACTTCTCTTTTCATGTAATCGGTTAAGTTTGACCCTCTTCTGGAGATCAAGTCATCAACAAAATGATTACATGAGCATAAGACTCATTTGATCACTCATAAATCCTTTCCTTAGTAGATATTCACTAAGGCGATTTTTACCACATTGTATCCAATTGATTCGGTTCATGTAGGGATCATTTGAGCTTAACCGAATGCACATCATGTGGTTTTGATTCAAATGTTTCAGGCATTTTCAATCCTTCTAGGATTTTCATGTATATTTTGGTACTTAATGACTCCCATAGATGAGTCATTACCACATTCATGAGCTGCAGCTTAAGTCGCCCATCGACTAAAGCAACAAGAATCTGAGCGTGATTGCATCCATAATGTGTGAGCACATTTCTATGTACTTCACTCGAGACTTTATAAATCTCGTGCAATCAGTCAAACTTTGAATCCGAACACTGCATTGTGTTCATTTCATTTTCTTATGAACAACCACCAATATATAGTTGACTGGTTTTATACTCTATGGTGTTGGAACTTCAAGCCCAAAAACACCTTGTTTATATAGCAAATGTAGCTATACTCGAATAGCTTCTTTCCAACATTCTTAACCATTACAATGTCGACGTTCCTCCTTTATTCAAGGACCATTGTCCTAGACTTTGATTCCAATTGAACAAACAAAGATATCAATGATTACATTACTCATCGACAATCCCAAATTGTCGCCAATGTTATTCTCTTTGCTTTTAGAGTCTTTAGATAGAATTTCTTCAGGAAATCTGTCTTCATGTTTGTGTGTAGTCGACATATCATCACCCCTTTTGTGATGTTATCGGCTCTTTTCTCTTTCGAGGAATGATATCGTTAGAGCCTAATTGTCTCTTCACACTTCCGGTGTGATTGAGAAATATTCGTTCTGTTCGAAGTTACTTCTGGAATCTCCAAACGCGGTGGTGCAACCTAAGATGGTGCATGTGACTTGACTTTGTCACTTTCATCGTTATCGTTACATATATTTGGTAACATGCTAGCTATACGATCCACTAAACTTCCAGTTTAGTTATCTTTGGATCTAAAATAACAAATTGCATCCTATGCACTCTCTTATATTTTTAGTCTCACATATATTCTCCCCCTAAAGTTGGGATTTTCACCTCGCCATAAGTGATAATCTTAATACCGAGCAAAATATTGATCACCGCTTATAAGCTCAAGGTATTCTTTAAACGACAAGGACCCAATCCCCTCGTTTAATCCCAACTTTCCTTTTGTGTGGCATTACTTCAAAATTTTCTAGGGAGATGGAGGACATATGAAGCAGTTATTTTCTTCTAGAGACAAGCTTCAAGTAGGAGAATTTTCTATAAGCAGTCGGGCCACGTTGAATTAATTTCATGACCCTATTTGATCAACGACACTTCTAGGTCGTGCAAGTCATGTATAAGCTCTTGCCTAGCTATCAATTATGACTGCAATATTGACGACTCTACCTTAGTCGTTTTGTGAATGTGCGTGAGAGCTACGCAATGCTCAACCACTACACTGATTTGATTCTCCTCAGTATTCAATGGAGCCAATGGGTTGAGGCATCTTTCAACATTATGATAATTCACAGTGGCTCACATGATGATTTATCGAGTCCTCATATATCACTTGAAACCAATCAAGGAGCATAGGAGACTTTAAATTCCTTTATTTGTACTGGCTTTGCTACTAATTTACCAAGAGCACAAGCCTTTCATAGATACAAGGTCACTCGATCTTGAAGAGACTTTAGGTCTCATGTTCTTGTGGTCCTACACCAATCATGCGGACCATTATTTTTCTTGAGTGACCAAGTTAATCATGCCACAAGGACACTTTATTATCAACTAACTTCTGGTTAGTGATACTACCTTGTTCAATGGGATATACTCTTTAAGAGTCATTTGAACCTAACACCAAATTTGTCATGCACATGATTTTGAAAACTTCTGGTTTTCAAATAATAGGTGTTACGACACCATTGACAAATATGGTTCTCTACCATTGAACATGTCGGTGATCTATACAATAGTTTGGGAGCTCATCAACTAAAAACAGATAAACCATTATCTTGATAGTAATATTAGATGCCTCAAAAATGGGTGCATTCAGAACTTTAATTTTGACTAGACCGGTCTCCACACTTATACTCATAAGTTGTGGTTCTTATCACTTATGGGATATCCCTTATCTCAGATGTCCTTCTCGACATCAAATTTACCCCCTAACGTCCTAGCTATAAGTCATAACTATGACCAACGGCCGCATGCGTAATATACCGTAACCTCTTTCACACCCTCTTCCGGAGGAGGCATGCTTCAGGCATGCAAGAGGTTGGTCAACCATGACCTTGAACTCCTAGTTCATGCTAGGTACGGGGTTATTTAGGACTAGTTCTGAATATAACATAAACTCATGTTTCTTGTACTACTTCTGGAGTACATGTCATATTTCTTGTACTACTTCTGGAGTACATGACTGTTATGAGATCTTCTAACTCCCCAAAAGTTTACAATGATCTCTTCTTATCCAATGACATCGAGTCTTTTGGCTCGTGTGGAGTTGATGATGATAACTATAATTATAGTTTAGCACAATTCCCCTAGAATTTCAAGTGCTTCATAATTCTCCCAAACATCTCATTTGTCAACTTCAAGTGACAATGAATAATTTACCATCATTATGTTCAAGAATGAATTTTTACAAATATTCCATTTGTCAACTCCAAGTGACAAAAAATAGAACATATCTTGAACCATTTATCATCTACTTCGGGAGATGATATGTTCATCTACTTCTAGAGATGGTATGTTCATCTACTTCTAAAGATGAATTCTTCTCATCACTTACTACAACAAGTAAATAGTTATATATGTAAATCCACTTCTAGGGATAGTACTCCTATCACTTTCTTCGGGAAGTGATGTTTTCTATCATTACTCACTTCAGGGAGTGATATGCTTTATTATTTCATCTCTTCGGGGATGATTTCAAAATTGTCTCTACGAGGACAATGTCATATATCCATCCGCTTCAGGGGATGATACATTTTAACTTTAAAACAAATAAAAATATATGTAAACAATAACATGAATAATTAAATTGAGAAACATGAATAAAGAAATAAAATACAATAAAAGATTGTCAACTTCTGGTGACATGAGATTGAATGTGAAGTCTTCCAGACCTCGAAACCTTTCAATCACATACTTCGGGATGTGATATATAAGACCACTTAATCGATCACATACTTCGGGATGTGATATATAAGACTTAAAATAAGACTGCTTAATCACATACTTCAATATGTGATTTGGTCTTTTATTATCTACTCCAAGAGATAATATTTGTGGTCTTTTATTATCTACTCCAAGAGATAATATTTGTCATAGAACATTTGTCATCTACTTCAAGAGATGACTTAGTATAAACTTTTATTATCTCATCCACTTCTGGGGATGGATTCATTTGTTTCATCCACTTCGGGGGATGAGAACTATCAATTAGAGTATAGTGTATTGATTATCGCTTCAGGGATAATCATATTGAAGTAATCACTTCAGGGATTACATATGGATATATATTTTCTAGGAATGATAATTACCACTTCAAGGGTAATATAATCCTTGTCTTTCCAACTCTTCCAGAGTTGAATCAAATTTTACATCTCTTCGGGAGATGAAAGTATGATTATAATTTGTCGCTTCAGGGACAAATCCATGTGTTCAAAGTAACGATTGATTCATGTATGCAAAGTCATATACACAGATAATCAAGTACCGAACAATAACTCAACAAAGAACGAGATGAAGACACAAAAGCAAATTCAATTTAAAACTTAGAGCAACTCGATAAAATTCAAACGTTCATAGAACGTGATTGATATGGCTTCCATATCAACAATAGCTTATAAGCATGATAAAACGAAAAACCGATAATACTGAGAAGATACGTACAAAAGGGTAATGGAATCATACTCCAAATTGATTAATCAAGTACTACGGTTGAAGAAAGCGGTTGAAATTCAAGTATCTTCAATATAGTCAAGTACCCAGGCGAACTAAAACAAAGCGAATTAATCGGAAGAATATTAAAGCAAATCACTCCAATCCAATAGAATATCAATCTACGTATGCTACGTATGCAAATTCAATTGGAGTAGAAAAAAAAAATATTGAGCAAGAGATTTAATCTACGTATGCATACACACTTCAATCAGATATCAAAGCAATCGTGCTGATAACGTGTTATAAAACTAGAGAAAACCATAAGCAAACAGAGAGAATTGAGAAAGGGAGAGAGATCAGATCTCTATTATTAGGTCACCCATAAGGGTCTTTATATAGAGAGTACAAGATGTGGGATAAGATCAAATCTAGGGTTTTAAGCTTATCCATGTACATCCATATCCGATAATAATAATATTATAACAGTTTCCTAAATAATCTCCCCAATTTTTTGAATCGATAAAAAAAAAAATCAATCGATTCAATTTCCTAAATAATCTCTAACATCCACTAATGTTTTTTGGATTACTTTTTTTTTTCAAGATTTGATAAAGCTTTACTACTTGCACGCCCCCATCCACACTTAGAGATTATTTAGGGAAACTGAATCCATTGATTTTTTTTTACGTGAATTTTATCAAGTAATTTGAAATTTCCTCAATTCTATTATTTTAGATAGAATCAAATAAAATCTTGAACATTGTTACTATTCCGAATTTATTTTACATTATATAACAAAGATTTTGATATAATAATTAATAACTTAATTATAAGATAAAATTTTAATTTTAAATATACTGAATTGTATGGAAAAGATTTTGCAAAAAACCCAACTAATAGCCTAACACGTTGATTTATTTGCTCAAAAAGGTTATTGAATAAAAATATTATTCAGTAAACAATATGATGATTAAAATATATATGTTTAATTTGGGTATATCAAGTTGGTGCTTTGCATAGTAAAATATAAGTAATTGTAAATTGCACAATAATGAATTTTATTGACTACAAAATATAAGTACGTGATTTGCATAATAACATATTTTCTATAAATCATTTAACAATTAAAAACTTCTAATATTCGATGAAACCAAATTATGTTAAAAATTTTATTATACATTTCAAATTAATATTTTATGTATTATATATCCAAAAATAAATTTAAAAATACAAGTCGTACATGGCACGACGGGTACAACTAGTTGCTATCCAAAAGAGAGAGGAGCAAAAAAGAGAAGCTTCAGCTCAAAACTTATTTTAAGGATGCAAACTAGCGGTAAGTGTTAACTAAACCAAAATAAAGTGGGAATTTCCAGAAACTTCCATTACGTCTCCTTGGAAACTTTCAGCCACGTTTGGGTTAGATACATGGAACACCCCGCAGAATCAACGAAGTGACACCTAGCTACCACCGTGAACGTTTCTCTTACTTCTAGGCTTATTATTATTATTATATTGTGTGTCTATTTTTTTATTTGAGCAATAAACTATATTATCATGAATGATTCCACCTAGGGATATATTATAATATAGGAGTACTCCGTAAGTCGCAACTTGTACATCCAGAAACTTCTGTACCTTCTACCATAAAAAAAATTGAAGCTTCTGTATCTAGAAACTTCGAGTCTTCGATCATCTTGCTATTTTTTTGTTTATTTTATTTTGATTGCGCTTCCTTATCTCTTTGATTGACTATTACAAGAACTCGGTCGAATTCATTGGTTTGGGAGAAGGCAAATTGACAATTTGAACTTAAAATGAAATTTTTTTAGGATCAAATTTTCTGCAAATATTATTTTCTAAATCGATATTTGATCTCACTTAAAATTAAACACGTCAAAAGATCGGACAAAACTGGTTTGGATTAAAATTGGGTGTCTTATATTATCAAATCGTTAAATTTATAAGTCTGATCAGGTTATAACCCAACGAGTTGGTGGGGGTTCAAATTGATGGATCATGATCATCCATTTTAAATATTTTGATTTTGTTTCTCATAAAATAATTAACATAATGTTATTGAAATAATACTCTCTCCGTCCCATAATGTTTGTCCCTTTTCCTTCACAAATTACAAAGGAAAAGAGACAAACATTATGGGACGGAGGGAGTATATAATAAAAATATATATAATAAAAAAATATAATCATTTTATTAAATTTTAATGGAAAAATATTAAATTTTTATTACTTGGAAAGTTGGAATCCAACCCAATTATTTTAGAATTGATCGAGTTTGGGTGAATGTTGACCCTTGACCCATTAATGTACGTTCAAATAATGTTTTAACCGTAGAAACTTCGGATAGGTCATATTAATGGATGTTTCAATAAATCCATCTAAAGTGCAACCAAATTAAAATGGAATTCTCACTAGCAAAACTAGTACGTGTGATAAATAAGGACTTAACACGTGGATGCCCACACAATCCTTTATATACACCACAACCTTAGCGAATCACTAGGCTGTATTTCCTCTGTTTTGTTTTCCTAGAGCGGCCTTCACCTTCCAACTTGAGCAATTTTCCAGAACCTTCCACTTCCATCGCTCAACTTGGAAACTTCTTATCATTCCCATATGAAACTTGGCACCCGGCGTTGCAATGAACCTTATGGTACGTTGTTTTTCACATTGTGACGATTTCAGGGAAAATAGTAACCAGTAGTTATAGACAATCGGTTTGGTTATATTATATGTTTGTTTTGTTTATGCTTTGTAGTTTTTATGAGTTGTTAAGCTTTCTTAGTACGTTCTTCTATTTAATGTTATATTTATTTGACAAATCAAATCTTCCTTACTAGATCAAAAGTATAACCCTATTTCAATTGATGGTAATAATTTAATGTTAAATCATCACCAATGATTCTTATCTCGAGGAAACAAAATGATATGAGGAATGTGCTATTAAATATATGTTGTTCATCACAAAATCATGACTATTGGCTCTTTATCAATTCCATGTTCACAGGATGAGTAGTTTAGTTCATGAACTGTCGTTACGGTCCTATGTTACTTATTACGAAACCTTTAATGGGGTATACGGTTGACCTGAAACAATGCTTTTGCATATGTGACCTTATATTCTCTACATTTTCGTGGTGCTATTGCTTGTTACCAACGATCACTCGTGTTCATTCTAACTCCAACGACTTAGGAAGAGCGTCGCAATACAATAATCATGGATCAAAATTACCAAGTCGACACCCCCGCCTTTCATGGCTCGCTGTTCAGCACAAAATTTTTCGATCCATCAACCAATAGATTGTAAAGTGTTGAATTATGGACGTTGTACCCTTTAAGGTCACACTGTTGCTACACGCTTCAAAACCTTTGGATATCCCGCCGACCTACGGAAAAAAGGCATGGTCGGTCATGGAGCATCACCTTCCTCTCGTCTTTTACCTTGACGCCTTGGCATCCTACTTTTTCTACCGTATTACATGACCCTATGTTTTTTTTTTGAAAAGGTAAAAATTCGAAGTACCAAATAAATTTGGTAGTCCAAGAGGTCATAAGACGGCAGCCGTGAACGGCTTGAAAACTCAAAAAGAGCCGCGAATGGCAAGCAGAATGGACGAAATGAAGGACAAACTTTCAAAAAGAAAGAGGAGAGGGAGTTTAGAATCGAGGTGATTAAAACACTAAGACAGTGCCGACACGACCCTATGCTTATGAGTTTCTTCCATTCAACCTTTCAACAGTTTTTAAGTTTTACCTTCCTTTATTTTTACTGCAACAAAACACCACTGTTTATTTTTACCGGAGTAACAAAACTCCACTTTCACTAGCAAAACTAGTACGTGTGATGCAGGGGTGTTCATGGACGGATATCCGATCCGTTTAGCCTAAACGGATCGGATATTACCGGATTTTTTTCTCAAAAGTGATATCCGTATCCGATCCGTATATACCTGGATATCCGGTCCGTTTATTTCGGATCGGATCGGATATCCGATTTACCATTTGACATGTAATTTTTTTTTAAAAAATAAATTTAAAACACGAAAATATTACATTACACTAAGAAAATATATAATTTTATCGGATCGGATCGGATCACGTTCCGTCGGATTTTAGGGGTGAAATTCAATTCCGTATCTGGTCCATTAACCGACTAATTTTCTCGGATCGGATCGGATTTGAATAATTTTCCGCTGGAATCGGATTTTCGTGGATCGGATCGATGGATCGGCGGATCGGAATGAACGACCGGATATTTATGAACAGCCTAGTGTGATGAGTGTTGGTTAACACATGTGGGAAACCCACGGTATCCAAATACCGCTATCCAATAAACGGCACCACTACCTGTGCCAATCATAAAAATCCTTATAGAAAAAAAGCCGCATTTTCATTTTTCTTCCTTTTCCCACATCGAGTTGGCTTCTTCACTTCCAGAACCTTCCACCTTCCTTAGCTTCGAAACTTCTTAATCTCACCTTCGTCTTTTCCTTCCCCGTCTCGCCTGATTTCACAGGGTGCCACCTCTTCCTGTTTCCTACCTCAATATTGGATCTATTATTTTATTAATTCCCCTCTATTATTAACCCCTAAATAATTATCCACCCACCAGAGAACAATAAAATATTGCAATAAGGCCCAATTTGGATCTCTAGAAACTTCTTCTTCCGAATGTTCTAGCAGCTCTTCCCAAACTCTTTCTTCTAGATCTATTTCCCTTATAACCCCTTCCATTACACTCACCTTCTTCCTCATCCATTGACCCCCCCCCCCCTCAAAAAAAAAAAACAGTCTTCAATTCCTTCCCGTTCATGATTCCGACTTACCGGAATTCCGCATTTTGTAATCCAATTCACTCAAAAAGATCCCGAACCCAGAAATTAATGGACCCGTGGCACCAGATCAAAGAGGAATTCGCCGAACCCATATCGATTTCGTTCTCCGGCGAGGCTCCGGCGGGTTTTCCGACGCCCCAGCCGAGGGAGGGGCTCAATGAGGTGGGCCCGCCTCCGTTCTTGATCAAGACTTACGATGTGGTGGAAGATGCTGCAACCGATCAGATAGTTTCTTGGAACAGAGGTGGGCAGAGCTTCGTTGTCTGGGATCCCAATGCTTTCTCCATTAATCTGCTCCCCAGATACTTCAAGCACAGTAATTTCTCTAGCTTTGTCAGGCAGCTCAATACTTATGTAAGCTTTTTTACCGATTTTGATTCCTCTTTTCCCTCTTCTGGATTAGTGTAGACCGTTTTTACTGATTTTAATTGATCTCAAGTCAAGAGCTTTTTCCAGAAACAGGGGGGAAAAAAGTCAACAATGTTTGGGTATTTACTGCCACTGTTTTTTTTACCGCCACTGTCAAAAAAACTCAAAATGACTGGCTTTTCTGAAACAGGGGCAAAATGTGAGTATCTCTAAGTATTGGGTGGTTTTATGCAATTTCCGAAAAGAACGGGTTCTAACTTGAAAAAACATGCCTTACCGGCTTACACTGTAAAGTTAGGTTTTCTTTCACCAATCATCCCAAAAAGCTCAGATCTTGAATTGATTTCCCTCATCTTCTGTGTCCCTTCCACAGAAAGATCACACCACCAGGGCACCAACAACCAATTGACTAACTCCTGCTCACATGATCGTAAATCATTTTGCAGGGGTTCAGAAAAATTGACCCAGACAAATGGGAGTTTGCAAACGAGGAGTTTCTGAGGGGCCAAAGGCACCTGTTGAAGAACATCAGAAGAAGAAGAACGCCTTCCTCTGCACACCAATCATCAGAGGAGCCCTGTGTGGAAGCCGGGTTCTTTGCCGGTGTCGACGGAGAAGTCGACCGCTTAAAGCGAGATAAGCAAGTCCTAATGAGTGAGCTTGTGAAGTTGAGGCAACAACAGCAATCCACAAGGGCGTATTTACAGTCCATGGAAAACAGGCTGCAGAATGCAGAGCTGAAACAGCAGAGGATGATGAGTTTTCTGGCAAGGGCGATTCAGAACCCGGTTTTTTTACAGCAATTGTCGAGTAAGAATGGGAGGAGGAGGGTTTTGGAGGAGGCTGTTACGAGGAAGAGGGGGAGGCAGATCGAGTCGATGTCGATGGGTGGTGTGAAGGATGAGCCATCGGAGTGTGGCGGGTTCGAGGTTTCCGAGCTCGAGGCGCTGGCTATGGAGATGCAAGGGTTTGGGAGGGCTGGGAAAGAGATTCAAGATCATGATCATGATCATGGTCATGGTGTTGAGGAGGAAGAATTAGTGCAAGATGAGTGTTGTGATAGGGAGCTTGATGATGAATTTTGGGATGAGTTGCTTAATGAAGAGCATGATGGAACTTGATGATAGTTGCCTAGGAATGATGGGTTGGTGGTTTTGTTTAGGAACTGGGGATCTAACTGTAAATAGTCAAGTTTCTTGATGTGGGTAGGCTGTGTTGTTTAAGTATTATTTATGTTTGTTTTGGTGTTGGAGGGTAGAAAACCAACACCATGTACAAGGCAAAGTTTTCGTTTACCATGTGGGTTTAGATCTGCAGCTGAAGTCAGCTTTTGTAAGGTATGGTCTCAGAAGAAGGTTAAAGATCTTTCTGAGCTGAAAGTAGTCAAAATTACCCATCTTGAGTTTGCCATGAGCTTGATGATCTGTGGAATGTAGAAGGTCAAGAGAAAAGGTCAACAGCTGGTACTTTGGTTCAACCATGAGAAGAATGTTCCAGATTAAGAATCTTTTGTTTCATAATAGGTTGATGATGATTTCCTAGGTAGATTAACTACCTAGTACAACATTAATTGGTTGATGGAACATTCCTGGTTTAGAACATTTGGTCGGTTGGAAGGCAGCTTTATAGTATCCCTTTTCAAGGAATGTTAAAGGATATTTCTAGATGTTTGGGTCTGAGAAATTTTCCATCTTCAAGTGAGGTCATGTCAATGAGCAAATTTCATCATTGTTTCTTATAGAAATCAAATCTTTTTCCAAGTGCAAAAGTTTGATGCACCCGATATGTCTAATAGATTGAGAGGCCGGAAAACTCGGCAACCGAGCAACTCAAATCGAATCAGTAATGACTCAAAAATAAAGATGTGAACTCATGGTTTCAGAAGAGTTCGTACTACCATTTGTAGCACATTTGATTTTGTGTTTGTCAAGTGAAGTGGAGTCGTACCACAAGATGTGGGCTTTGGGGTTTCGCCTACGACTTTTATCCGATCTGGTCTTGGGCCCAGACTTACAAGCGTAGTTGGGCTTTACAATATTGACAAGTTAAGCGTAGTTGGGCTTTACAATATTACTCATCTTTTTTTTTTGGGTCGGAATCACATCTTTTTGTGGCAACAAACAAAAGTTTCAAAACTGAATAGTATCTCACCATTTCATGACCATGAAAAACGACATATATCTCTTTGTGAAGAATATTAAATTAATCTAATCTCCATTTGCTATTTAAATTGAAAAAAATGAGTTTAATAACGTACATCCCTATTTATTAAGAGTTTTTTTAATCTGCTAATAAGTGATAAATTGATAATTAAAAAGGAAAAAAGTGTCTAAGCAAAGGGGGAAAGAAAAGAGAAATGGAAATAATTAGAGTTTCAGATATGCAATAATGGTAAAGAGGGGCGCCATTGGGGGGTCTGAAATCTGCATGAGAGAATCTACTGATGAGAGAAACCCGTGAAACCCAGAGGCCCATTTTTTTTTTCAATTTATTTTGGTCATGTTTTTTTTTAATATAGTAGATTTTTTGTAAACTTTGCCTGTATATAGTTTCTTTTTTCTTTGCTAGAATAACACTATGTACATATTCACCCATTTTTTTAACACAATAAAGCAAGTAACAACGCAAGTCATAATAGGGTCATGGTACCATATAGTGTATGTGAATGAAACTCAATAATTGTAAACATTTTAGTCTAAGAAATCTTGAGAGTTGCAAACGAAATTGAATGCAACTTGGAATGAATGAACTTGAGAGTTTGTTGGTAGGGGGACTAGATTTCTATGATTTGGATTTGATAGGATTTATTATGTCGAATGCAAGTTGCAAACTCACGTGATTGGTTAAGCGATAGGTGGCACCCTTTTATTTTTTTAACTTAGATAAATCAAAACTATATTAACGTATCATTTTTTGCAAATGTGCTGTTATATATAGTACGTGTATGATTCTTGGTGAATTTTCAGGTGTTGGGCATATTCTTTGCAGGCCCTAAAAACCCATTCTTTTAATGCCAAAGTTGATTCAATGGAGCAGGAATTTTGCACCCTTATCTGGAAAGACAAGAAAAGGAAGATGAATCTTAACACACCCATAAAGCTAGCTACATTCAAATTGATTAATACTATCATAAAAGCATTGGATTCCCATCATATCCAACAATTATACAACCAAAATTCTTCATAACTATAATGACGAAGGACCATATGTGTATTATATTCAAAGCATAATTTTTTTGGGAAATTCCGCCCGGTAACCACGAGGTTTTGCAAATTCCGCATGGTGCCCAAAGTTTTTCGGTATTCCGCATGGTAACCATGATGTTTTGCAAATTCCGCGTGGTAACCTTGACCTATTATAAAAAGTTAAAATTATATGAATACTTACCCAAACTTTCTAATTAATTACACAAATCACACTATCTTTAGTTTTTTTAAAACTATCTACTCATCTATTTTTATAAAACATCTAAATTTATAATTTTAGTATTATATATTTTTTTATTTACTCTTTTCCCATGACACTATATATTATTATTTTACAAAATCTTCTATTTTTTTATTATTATAAAAAGAACCACATTTTTCAAATTTGTATAAAAAAACAGTTCCTTTTTCAAATCAAAAAAATCATACCTAATTTTTTAAAAAACTACCATTTCTTATTAACAAAATATAAACTTGAATTTTATTAATAGTTGATCTTTTAAGGGGGTGTTTTTTTAAAGTGGGTGCACTAGTTCAAGTAATTTGTTTTTAAAATATAATAAAATTGTTTTTTCTAAACATAATGTACATATATCATGACATTAAAACTATGTAAAAATTATAGGCTTTTTATGACATGTACAACTCTAGAAATGTTTTTATTTATAATAAATTAACATTTAAAAATAATAAAGATTATATATTGAGTAATACTTTTCATTAGGTATTTTAAGAAAATATATTTGATAGTTTTGTTGAAAAAATCTATTTAAATGATATTTCTCATTAGGTATAATAAATTAGTTTGTTTATTTATTTTTTCAACAAACCTATCAAATCTGTTTTGATTTTTTAATATAAATTTGAAAATTGTGATTCTTTTTTTTAATAATATAAAATGGAAGATTTTGTAAAATAATAATATATAGTGTCATGTAAAAAGAGTAAATAATATATATATATATATATAATACTAAAATTATAAAGTTAGTTGTTTTATAAAAATAGATTAGATATTTTTAAAAACTAAAGATAGGGTGATTTGTGTAATTAAGTAGAGAGTATGAATAAGTTTTTATATAATTTTAACTTTTTATAATAGGCAAGGTTGCCACGCGGAATTTGCAAAACCTCGTGGTTACCATGTGGAATACCGAAAAACTTTGGGCACCACGCGGAATCTGCAAAACCTCGTGGTTACCGGGCGGAATTTCCCTTTTTTTTCCCTTTATCAACTTTCGCTTATGATTTGAAGCTTTGAATGGTACGGTTTAGAGCTATAGCTTGAAATTACGTACATACATGTACATTGGTTGAGCTAGAGCTGTCTAGCTAGCTTACAATAATACTACAACACAAAGAAAAAGAAAGGGCTATTTATCTTGGGTAAGGAAAATGTATATATACTATAAGAAAAAATAGGGAAAATGTGTATATAGTAGAAAAATATCTCTACTTTAATGTCTTTGCATTTGGGTTAGGAATAAATAAAGTTAAAAAAGGGGGAAAGGAAGAAGAAGAATAAGGACACCTCCCAAATTCCTCATCTTGGTGGGGTATAGAGATTGGGCACTTTCACCATAAACTAGAGAAGAAGGATTAAAAACGTATAAAGGTAAGAGAGATACCTTAATGTCGTCTTAACAAAAAGTCTAAACTCAAGATTATAAATTACGAGGTTTATCTATAAAAGTACGGTAATTTAAACTTAACAAGAGGATTATGAGCACTAGCTACACATTATCGTTAAATTTGTCGGTAATCCACATAATTGATAACAATTGCATCTTATGTATATTCTGGATTGAATTAGATAAAAAAGGGTAGCAAAAGAAAGGATCATCAGTCGAGTAGTTGTAGCCTTTAGCACCCACTTAGCTTCTTTTTCGAGCTTTCTATGCTCCAAAGCATTTCGAGTAAACAAGCACGTACACTGCTATTTCATTCAAATCAACAACCCTTTTTAGGGTTTGGGTGTTATATATCAGGAACAATGGAAAGGACATAAAGTGCTTTGTTTTCTGCATTTTTTTTGGCTGAGCCATATGTTTTGTTCAAGCCATTTATTGTTTTTGCTTTTCTGGGATTCTTCTTCCTACTAGCTATAGCTAGAAGTCTTTTCTTTTAGGGTAACAGGACTTATTTACTCCCTCAATTTCCCATTCGTATAAGACTTAGTTCACCACTGTTGGAATAGGTAGCCAGTTTCGCTAGCGGGACGAAATCCTCCAAAAAATATATAGTACCCTTGAGGGGACTGGATTTCGTTAGTATTTTCCTTCTTTCGATCCTGTTACCTGTCAAGCCAAACACTACTCACGTATGCTACACTACACATAATTAGATTCTAACCCTTTCATTTGCATATTCGATCCTCTCTAAACTTTATAAAAGAGATAATGTATCAACAAATCACTAATACCAATAATTGTTTAAGGATCCACAAAATGAATTTATCTTTTAGAGAAAAAGGGTAAAACAAACCCTATAAAAAAACTAAAATGATTCTTTCTTGCTAAACTCATTTTCAAGTTATGCCAATACATTCCCTTTTCAACATCTACATTTAATATATTCTCAAACAAAATTGTACACTTTTATGTAATGTTTTTGTGAACAAAACCCTTACAATTGAATATTGAGGGTAATTTTTTATATTTTGCCATTAGCCTTTGAAAAAAACTCTTTTACCTTGGGGGTGAATGGGGTGATATATCTTGAGCAATTTGCTGAAATTATTTCCATGTCTTTCTTAGAAGTTAGCAAAACTTTCTTAACCTTTCTTCTTCATTATTCCCCTTTTGCCCCTCTAGGGTTTCTTCTTTTTTTTTGAAATAAAAAATTGAGTCTGCAAATGTAATAATGACTTCCTGTGCATCATACTGAAAATGTTCTCTCTCCCTGTCCATACAGGCACACAAACGCACATATATATAGCTACAAAAACAGGATGGATTACTTGGTAGTAAGAGGGCTTGTTATTATCAACCAAGAAAAGGACACAGCTTGTTGTCTGTTCTTGGCTGGCCATATATCTTCATTTGCATTTTGTTGTATGCTAGCTAGCTCTAGCTAGATAGTGTGAGAAAGAGAGAGGAAAAAGAGATATATATAGCTTAATTTGGGAGGTTGCAGTGTAGCTGAGACAAGCAATCCATGAGACTTTTGAGTCTTATGTGTATAACTAGATAGTGACTTTCAAAGAAGAATAACCCAACACCATCTCTTCACAAGTTTCTTACTTTTGTTGTTTTTCTTCCTTTCTTCCCTTCCTCCCAACTCCTTCTGAATTCTGCCTTTCTGGTGAATCTGCAAAACAATCCAAGATAAACAAACCACTGTTCTTTGTTCTGTTCTGCTCTCTTTCCTCCTCCCTTACACAAAACTAAAGGTGGGTATTCTGGAACTTGGAAGCAAGGGCTTGTTGAGAGTTTGTGTTTTGGAGTGATTATACTAAACCTAGAATATAGCTAGATATCAAACAAAAACAAGAGAGATCAAAGCCAAGGCCAAATCCAAAAGAAACCCAGAGAAAGAAGGCATCAGATTTTTGTTTTTGTTTTGGAGGGTTTTTGTTTTTTTGACAAAAGTATGTTCCAAACAACACCCATGTCCAACTCAACTTCTTTGTCTGAGGAAGCTAGTGCTTCCTCTGGTAATGCTAGGGTTTTAGTTCATGACTTGGCTTGCTTAAATCCAATGCTACAATCCATCACTTGTGTCACCACTGATCACTCTCTTCAGGAGTCCAAGAAGATCAAGAAAAAGAGAAGCCTCCCAGGAAATCCAGGTACTTGTTCATACCACTGCAAACATCAAGAACACAAAAATATCTCATTCTTGACAATCTAGTTCCTGTCTTGGACAAAGAAAAGATCTCATGTTTTTCTCATGTTACTCTTTCAAATACCTAGGGAAGAAAAACCCATGTGGGATTTTTGAATAAATTAATGAAAGATCCCACCTTTCAATATAGTTAGGTTACAAGGAGAAAAACCCATGTGGGATATTTGAATTAAACTACAGTAGTTACTTAAAGATGGTTTCTTTTTGTGTTGATTTTGCAGATCCTGATGCTGAAGTGATTGCTCTATCTCCTAGAACACTGCTGGCTACAAACAGGTTTATATGTGAGATCTGCAACAAAGGGTTTCAGAGAGATCAGAATCTGCAGCTTCACAGGAGAGGCCACAATCTGCCATGGAAGCTCAAGCAAAGGAACAACAAAGAGGTGAAGAAGAAAGCATATGTTTGCCCTGAGCCATCTTGTGTCCACCATCATCCTTCAAGGGCACTTGGTGACCTCACAGGGATCAAGAAACACTTTTGTAGGAAACATGGTGAGAAGAAGTTTAAGTGTGAAAAATGCTCAAAGATCTATGCTGTTTACTCTGACTGGAAGGCTCACTCTAAGACTTGTGGGACTAGAGAGTATAGATGTGATTGTGGAACCCTTTTTTCCAGGTACTTTTATACTATCAAAGTCTCAAGTTTGTTAATTAATGTCCTTTGGGTTCATTTCAATTGCATTAAAAATTGTGTGCTTGTTTGTGTCTTTGTGTGCATGGAATGCATCAATTTCTGAGGATATAAATGCACTCTCCAAAATTGTAGGATTGAGCAAAGACATGAATGAGTTAACAAGGATGTTCATTTATTATAATACTTCATGTTTCTTTTTACCAACCATGCACTCTTTTTGGGGATTCTAATGGGTGTCTCTTTTGGATTGTTTAAGGATTGGCATTACCCATTACATTCAGTAGTACTCCCTCCGTTTCACAATAAGTGTCGTTTTAGCACTTAAAATTTGTTTCATAATATGTGTCGTTTTAGGTTTTCAAAAAGATTTATTAGGGGTAATAATGATAATTTTTATTGGAATGTGTATTTGTTGACTAAAGTTGTTCATTCATTGGCCAAAAAAATGTAATAAGTGGTAAGATTAAGAAAAAGTTGTATGTTTTGAAGTGAATGATTGTTTTTCTTAAAAACTGTGTTGAGAGCTAAAACGACACTTATTGTGAAACGGAGGGAGTATTAAATAGGTCTAATCTTGTATTATTAAAACTCTAAATATTTTGTTTATGACAAAGTCAGAGTTCTTTTTGTACAAAACCAACTTCATTTAAATTATATAATGTCATGCCAAATTCTCCCTCCCTCTGATCTCTCTCTCAAGTCTCTATCTTTGTAGGCTCTCTTGAATCTCCTTTTTGGGCTGCTTTTTTCTTGTACATGGTAGCAATTCAGTAACATCAGTCCCCAAAACTGTGATGGGTCACTATATACTATGTCCAAAGAGAGAGAGGATGAGAGGAAAGAAATTTGATGAAGATTTTTTACATGGTTGAGAAATTATAAAAAGGTCCAATTTTTACAGTCTTTGATGATGGGATTGTGTAATTTCTGGGTTACTCTGGGCCTGTATGAGCTTCATCATCATCATAGGATACAGAATTGGGAAAAAAGGGGAAATTTTCAGAAAAATTCTGACCTTGTTTATTTGCCTCTTTTTTTCACTCTCTTTTTTCTTTTTTAAACCTCACCCCTCTTCTTTTGCCTATATCATGATCAGTAGCTATACTATGCAGTTTTCTTTTTAATCCCTTTTCTTGGGTTTCTAATTGATATACACTCATAAGCTAAGCTATGCTATATGCTAGCTAGCCATCTCTTGTTTCAATAAGAAAGTTGGCCTTTTTGCACGTAAATTAAGGCCACATGTTTCAAGACCCATCTCTTTCATCCTTACTGATCCTAATGATAATTCTTAAATTTATGATATGACTAGCTACATACTTTCATATATAGAGATATTATATACTTCTGCACATGAAGAAGTAATGAAGACCAATTTGTTATAGACTTATAGTAGTTTCATACATCTAAATTTAGGATGATTTGAACTAACATTATATTGACACCCATATGCACGTTTGCAATGACATGTGCGTACTAGACTTTATGCCAATTAGTTACAAGGCAATACTAAATTCTGTTAACAATTTGTTGCATGAATGCCATTGCCAGCTAGCTAGCTTGTTGCTAATTACTCATAACTATCTTTAACTTGATCATATTTGCATGTGATAAATATACTTATAATGTAAACATGCGCTGATCTTAGCCTTAACTTAATTTGTGTAGGAAGGACAGCTTTGTGACTCATAGAGCCTTCTGTGATGCATTAGCCGAAGAAAGTGCAAGACTTTCCGCGACGACGCCACCTCTCCACCACCAACTCCACCCGTTCTCCCACCAACCGAACCGCGCGCAAACACCTTCTCCGACACCGCCACCATTCTTCCCCTTCTCATCCCACCAAACACCACTTTTTTCCTCTTCTTGGGACACTCACAATAACTACCACCACCAAAACCCTAATACTATCAAACATGAGCCTCCCATCAAAAACCACCTCACAACACCTCTTTCCACGTCACCCCTCCACGTCACCACCCACTCCAACTCATCGCCCTCCCCCGCCATGTCAGCAACCGCCCTCCTCCAAAAGGCATGCACCATAGGCGCCACCGGACCCTCCATCACCAACATAAGTGACTTTGGCCCATTAATGGGCCACGTGGTCACCGATGCGGGCCCGCTGAGGTTGACTTCCGGAGACCTTGCAACGTGGCAGAAAAGCGACCATTTGACCAGAGACTTCCTTGGCCTGACGGCCTCCCAACACTACACCGCCTCTGGCGGAGGCCGGGCCGGCGGTGCGGTTAACGTAAGCATGAGCGTGCATGATGTGCTAAAGTACGCCGGTGGACTAGACTACGCTGGAGGTGGCCCCACAACGGCAACAACGAGTGCAACTTCACCGATGCTTCAACGTGACCACCCGTTGTTGAAGCATCAACAACAACAACAGCAACAACAACAACAGGGCTTTGGATTTGCTGCTTCCGAGACTTGGCACCAACTTAATTAATCGTTAAGTGGAAACAAAAAATTAGATTACTCTCTTTGTTTAAGAAGTCAAGTTTGCCCTTTTTTTGTCTTGGAGTTTTAGAGGTATTTTGTTTAATTGTTTCGTTAATGTCTTGTACTATTTATGCAAGTGACAATTTTATTTTCTTTCATATGTCTAGCTACTTGGTTAATTTAGTGTTGTTAACCCTTTATATGTGTCTCTAGTTTTTATAGGCTATTCAATTCCGAATTTCCAATATTGTATCTTGGGTACAAGATTTTTCTTTTGGACCACCAAGCCACCAAAACAAACAAGGTAACAAAATACATTTAGTCATCATCATTTAATTTATTCTTCTTTCGATGATCATTTCACCACTTCGTGATGATCGATCAATGAGTTTGTGTAGGTGCAACCAAAGATTTTGGTAATGATTCACAAGTCCGATCCGGCCCATTTACAATGGAAAATATTCAGATCTCGATTACGTTATAGATTCTAATGTGTGTACGTAGACTACGTAGTGTCTTTTCTGCATTTGAAGTAATGAAAGGCAACGTTTGTACAAAATGTTTTCCTCTGCAAAGCTGTAAAAAGAGAGTTTAACTGCAAAGTGAAGTTGAGCAATAAGGAAAAATCAGTAGCCAAGTACAAGTGATCAGTTAGTTCAGTTGTAAGTTGTAACTTCTCAAATGCATGCTACGAGTTATGACGCATAAGAAATACTTTTGGGTTCAGGTTGAATATATATACATCTAAAGTTTACATAATAATTATTTGTGACTCGTTACTTTCAAGTTGAATCTCATAACCTATCTCATCATCAATGTCCAAAAGTTTTTTTTTTTTTTTTTCGAATTGGCAAAAATTTTTATTAGAAAGGAGAAGGAAATATTACAGGGACCAAGTCCAAAAGTTGCATGGCGCGCGTACAACGTCACACATATGATTTACCCCACAAAAGAAGTTAAAAATATATATATATATTTTGAATTTTCAACTATGTACCTACACTAGCGGTAAGAAGCTAATACTGTATTAAAAAGATTTGATAACTCTTAAATTTAAGATTTTTAAATATTTTTTTTTTAACATTTCCTCTTTAGGATTTAGTTTCCTTATTTAGTACGTTTAAATATTTAGTACGTTTCCTCTTTACGTTTATAATACATCCTTAGGGTGCACAATGGAAAAACAACTAGTTGAAGACCAGTACCATGTATGGGTAATGACCATTTTTTCCATACTCATATAAATTATATGAGGATAATTTTAGTAAGTAAAAGATATAAATTATATTAGATGTGTGTAAAAGATAATTTTTCTCCTCAGATTTCTAACGTGTACATTAAAAGATAAAAAATTATATGAGATACAGTAGAACCTCCATAAATTAATACTCGATAAATTAATAAATACGGTAAATTAATATTTTTCTCCGGTCCCGACTTGGGCTAGTGTAAAATTTGACAGTTTTCGATAAGATAATAAGATAATAAATTTTCAAAAAACCACTATGGAAATATAAGGTCCCAATAAAATCATAAATTAATAATTATTATATAAGGAATGTAAAATAATACCAAAGATCCAAATTTTGGTCGGAAATTGTCCATATTTTAGTTTTAGTAAATCAGTTAATAGTTTGGCTATAATTTTATAATTTTCGTAGAGGGTATTAATTTTGGTTCAATGACAATACTTGCTATTATTTAATTGGAAGTATTTTTATCACTAAAATCTCTATAAATTAATAAATATTAATTTATCGATGAATTAATATCTCTATAAAATGATAAAATACTCCGGTCCGGACCCTATTAATTTATAGAGGTTTAACTGTATGTGCAAAAGATAATTTCCAATGAGGTCTAAATTTGATAACATCTTAATTGGTTAATAATTTTCCATTCTTGGTCAGAAGTTGATATCTTGATACGGAAAAATATGCAAAGAGATTCTAGCTTACATAATTTTTCATTTTGATTTGTGATCCAATTATAGTACACAATCCTATTAATTTTTGGCTAATAATTTTATTTTGTGGATAATTGTTGAAAAAAAATTATTTAATTCAGCCTAAATTACATGGCATAAATATCATTTTTTTTATTTAACATGGATGAGGTGGCGCAATTTTTAACAAAGACTTAGGTTCCGCTTTATACTGTATTATACTTCGTAGTAGATAGTAGATAGAAAACCCGATATAGTTTTTTGGTTTGTTCTTACAAGGGTACAAATGACTTTAAAAATTTTATGCTTATTTAAAATTCTAATAAAGAAACAAAATTTAACCTTTAAAGGGAGGGGATCGGAATTTTAAGTTTAATGGGTAAAATATAAAAAAATGTTTAATATTAATGTTCAAAATTCAGGCAAGAACAAAAGGATTGAAATCAAAAGGATGAGTGAAAGAGATGGAGGTTGAAAGGAGACTAGGTAGAGGTCTCTTAACCTCTGTAATGGTATGTAGTGCGTAGCCACAGCCACATGCTTTATCTCCCCTTTGAGTTCATGCGCAAAAAACAAATCCACTTCGCTATCCAAATTCTGTTTGCCATTCTTATTGACTAATGGTCCTTATGTACATTCCCCTATCTAGCTCTAGGTCGTTATGTACATTCCCTTACCGTTAGAATTTTAAGGCACAAAAATTTATTATAAAGATCGATGAACCTTTCACACATTAGCTTGTCTAGGATGCTACGGTCTCATGCTCGATTAGATCTTTTAACCTGTTAGCTAGTGAACCCGGTTTATAAGTAAACCGGTTGGTTAGTTGAAAACTCGATGTATAAGTAGCTAGCTATGTAATGAATTTTCTGTTAATGAAATTCATCATCCCTTTCTTCAATTCTGTTTCATTTCTCTCTCAATTCGATCGTTCATTTCTAAGATGGTATCAGGCTTCGTGAGATTCTTGATTTTCCGCATCTGATTTTTGTTGTTTTTCCTTTCAATCGAAGCTGTTTTTCAGCTCGATTTCTGGAGTGATTTCTACTTGTTCGCATCTGATTTCTGGAGTGATTTTTCTTCGATCGGTTTTGTTCTTGGATTTTCATCATGGATCCGAACAATCCTTTGTACATCCATGCCTCAGACAATCCTGGTATGCTTCTTGCAAACAAAGTCTTTGATGGCACTGGATTTTATGCTTGGCGTAGTTCTATGGTGATTGCGCTGAAAGCCAAGAACAAGTTTGGCTTTGTCAATGGCGATGTGGCTCGTCCGGCCGCGAATTCTCCTGATTTTGGTCGTTGGGAAAGGTGCAATGCTATGATCACCTCCTGGTTGCTAAATGCTATGTCTAAAGAGCTTGCTGAGAGCTTCTTGTTGTCTGGTGATGCCAAACAGATTTGGCTTGATCTTGAAGCTCGGTTCTCTCAAAGCAATGGTGCGCATATGTTCTTTGTTGAAAAAGATTTGAGCACGATTTCACAGTCTTCAGATAATAGTTTTGGTTATTTCACTCGTATCAAGCGTCTTTGGGATGAGAAAGACTCTATGTGCAATTATCCTGCTTGCACTTGTGGATTAGTTGAGGAATTTCGCAAGATTCAGGATACTCAAAGATTGTTGCAGTTTCTTATGGGATTGAATGAATCCTTCTCTATTGCTCGTGGAAATATACTGATGATGTCTCCTCTGCCCTCTGTTCATATTGCATACTCAATGCTGTTGCAAGAAGAAACTCAAAGAGGGATTCAAGCTACTAGTAAACTTCTGTCTGATAGTTCTTCTTTGGATGTTCAATCAAATTCAGTCAATTTCAACAGATTTGGTGCATCTAGTTCTGGCAATTCTGGTGGTAATTCTGGTGGCAATGCTGGTAATTCTGGTGGTAACTTCAAAGGCAGAAAATCTTTGTTTTGTACTCATTGCAAGAAAACAACTCATACGGTTGATCGTTGCTACAAGATTATTGGCTATCCTCCACGTTCTGGTCAAGCTAATGCTCATTCAGTTCCAGAAATTCCTGTTGAATCTTCAAGTAATGCTAATTCTGTTGTGCCTGGTCTTACAGCTGATCAGTACTCTCAGTTGATGTTTCTTCTTCAGCAGAATTCCTCATCCAATTCAATGGCACATATGGCTGGTATTACATGTTTTTTAACATCTCTTAATTCTTCTAGAGATTTTTTTTCCAAGCAGACTTGGATTATTGACACGGGTGCCAGTGATCATATGACCTATAATAGGGATTTCTTTCATGAATTACATACTTTGAATGCACCTATAGGGATTTCTTTGCTTAATGGAAGTGTCTTGATGGTCAAATATGCTGGCTCAGTTAGAATTTCAGATGATATAGTGCTTCAAGATGTATTGTTTGTTCCTGAGTTCAAGTTCAGCTTATTATCTGTACACAAACTGGCTTCTTAGATGAATTGCACTGCTTGTTTTGATTCTGGTTTATGTTGGTTGCAGGGACCAGCTCTCAAGAGGAGTTTGGTTCTTGGTAAGGTTTCTAAGAGATTGTATACTCTTAATAAAGATCAGTTGAGTTCTCCAGCTATTGATGATCAGTTTGCAGCTATTTCTGTCAGAAAAGAGACTTCTCTTGTTATTTTGCATCAAAGGCTAGGACATTTGCCATTATCTGGTCTCAGAATTTTATTTCCTTCTATAGCTTTCAATAAAGAGGATATTGAGTCTTGTGAAGTTTGTGCCAAGGCAAGACTTACTCGAAAATCCTTCCCACATAGTCAGATTTCTACTTCTGTTCCTTTTCATATGCTACATGTAGACACATGGGGTCCATACAAGACACCAACACAGGAAGGTTTCCAGTATTTCATTACAGTTGTTGATGATTTCACTAGAATGACATGGACACACTTGATGAAGTCTAAGGGGTCTGCATTTTCTCTTCTAAAGAGTTACATTTTGCTTGTTGAGAAACAGTTTGATTGCACTGTGAAGGTTGTCAGGTCTGATAATGCCTTTGAGCTAGGAAACAGTAATGAAGGGAGACAGTTTTTTGCTGATAAAGGGATCATTCATCAAACAAGTTGTTCTTATACTCCACAGCAAAATGGTGTGGCAGAGCGCAAGCATAGACATCTGTTAGAGATTAGCAGGGCTTTGTTGTTTCAATCAAAGGTACCAATTCAGTTTTGGGGTCATTGTTTACTTGCAGCTACATATATTCTCAACAGACTGCCTTCTACTGTATTACATGGAGTTTCACCTTATGAGGTTCTCAATGGTAAATCACCTGCTTATAGCTCTTTCAAGAATTTTGGTTGTTTAGCCTATGCTTCTTCACCTAAGCCAGGAAGAGACAAATTTATGCCTAGAGCCTTAACTTGCATTTTTCTTGGTTATCCAGGTGGTGTCAAAGGCTATAAGCTGTTAGACATTTCTTCTCAAAAGGTTTTTATCTCTCGTGATGTTATTTTTCATGAGAATGTTTTTCCTTTTTCCATCATACCTTCTCCTAACCATTGTCCAACTTTACCTTTACCTGTTTCTGAGAATTCAGCTTTTGACCAAGAGTCTTTACCTGCTGAAATACCTATTGATCCTGTTAACAATCCAGCTCCTCAACTTTTGAGAAGATCCACAAGACAATCCAAACCACCATCTCATTTAAGAGATTATTTTTGTCACTTTGTGTCATCTGATTTTGACAATTTTCCTAGCCAAACCTTATCCTTTTATGCCCTTTCAGCCTCTTCCCAACAGCTTGTTTCTTCCCTGGATAATCTTGTTGAGCCTACTTCTTATGAAGAAGCAATTCAATGTCCTAAGTGGGTTCAAGCTATGGAATTAGAGTTGAAAGCTTTGGACAGTAACAACACATGGGACATTGTTGATTTGCCAAAAGGAAAACGTCCTATTAGTTCTAAATGGGTTTACAAATTGAAGCTCAAGGCAGATGGTAGTTTGGAAAGACACAAAGCAAGGTTAGTTATCAAGGGTTGTACTCAGAAAGCTGGAATTGATTTTACTGAGACATTTTCCCCTGTAGTGAAGATGACAACAATAAGAGCTTTGGTTGCTACAGCTGTGAAGAGAGGATGGAATTTATCTCAGCTTGATATAAACAATGCATTTTTGCATGGAGATATAGATACTGAAGTATATATGAAAATGCCTTTGGGCTTAGCTCATTTGTTTCCCAACAAGGTTTGCAGATTAAACAAATCTTTGTATGGATTGAAGCAGGCTTCTCGACAGTGGTACAGTAAATTGTCAACAGCTCTCATTTCTCAAGGATTTACTCAGTCTCTTAATGATTACTCCTTGTTCCATAGGAAGACAGATTCAAGTACTTTGTTCTTGGTAATATATGTGGATGACATTTTGATTACAGGAGATTGTGAGGCTGAAATACAGGCTGTGAAACAGTTTTTGCATCAACAATTCAGTATTAAAGATCTGGGAAAACTAAACTATTTCCTTGGTATGGAGTTTCTACATACAAATCAAGGCATAGTAGTTACACAGAGGAAGTTTATAAGAGAGCTACTCAAAGAATTTTGTCCTCCTTCACTGAAAGATGTAAGTGCACCTCTAGACAGTTCATTCAAGTTGAAAAATGATTCAGAGAATGTTTTACAGGATCCTACTCCTTATAGACAGCTTGTGGGCAAGTTGAATTTCCTTGTCAACACTAGACCAGACTTGGCTTTTACTGTGCAGTATCTTTGCCAGTTTATGCAATCTCCCAGTTATTCACATTGGAATGCAGCTCTTCATACTTTGCAATACCTACAAGGTACATCTTCCATGGGAATTCTTCTTCCATCTAATGCTGATTTTACTCTTCAAGCTTATTGTGATTCAGATTGGGCTTCATGTCCAACCACTAGACGTTCTGTTAGTGGTTTTTATGTCACTTTGGGAGGTGCTCCTTTGTCATGGAAATCAAAGAAACAGGTCACTGTGTCTCTTTCTTCAGCTGAAGCAGAATACAGGTCTTTAAGGAGAGTCACTGCTGAGTTAGCTTGGTTGAGCCGTTTGCTTCATGAGTTGGACATTCCTCAGATCAAGCCAATTCCTGTGAAGTGTGATTCTCAAGCTGCCATTTATATCGCGAAAAATCCTGTATTTCATGAAAGAACAAAACATATAGAACTAGATTGTCATTTTGTAAGAGCAAAACTCTTAGATGGTCTTATATCTCTTACACATGTACCTACAACTGAGCAAGTGGCTAATGTAATGACTAAGGCTCTTCCTAGTTCTGTTCATAGCAAGTTCATAGACAAGTTGGGTTTAATTCATACTGAATTACCCTCCAACTTGAGGGGGGATGTTAGCTAGTGAACCCGGTTTATAAGTAAATAAACCGGTTGGTTAGTTGAAAACTCGATGTATAAGTAGCTAGCTATGTACTGAATTTTCTGTTAATGAAATTCATCATCCCTTTCTTCAATTCTGTTTCATTTCTCTCTCAATTCGATCGTTCATTTCTAAGATAACCCCTTTGTAGTATCACACATTAGCTTTGTCTATACTGTTCATTGAGTTTTAGTGACCTTAGTAAGAACGAATCTTCATTACCCTCATGTGTATATCAGTATATGATTTCAGCTCAGCAATATCATATGACATCAACCTAGTGTGGACCTGTCTCCGAGTAAGATATGAGCTTTATTATAGGCGTCTCAAAAAATCATTTTAAGCTCGTTTTTTCAACTAGAGACCAATATTGAGTTTGCCATGTTCTTAAAACTCTTTTGATACTAAGTGGTGTCAGTTAGGTATATTTGCGAGAGGTGAAGTCATTACTAACCAAAATAATACATGAAAAAACCGGTTTGAAATGAACAAAAATCGAAAAACTCAAATTTTATGGACCGACAACGGACCAAGTAATTTTGGTCCAATTCGTATCAAATTTCACCGTACTTAATCTTAATCCTAGGTAGAATGAGTTCGTAACGCAAAGAAATATTTTATATTCCTAAAATTATTTGGAAAATGCATTAATTATATATTAAACCATGTCTTCTCACAGTTGGTCAATTTTGATTTTTTACTAGACAAACCGGATACAAAATGGGTCGTCGCCCATTTAGGTAGTGTTAAAGGAAAAAACAAATTCAAAAATACGCCTCAATCCAATGACAAGTGTAATGAGATGCAAAGAGTGGTGGGCACCCACAAGCTTTCACGTATCAATCACCATGATTGCTAGTACTAACTTTCGTAGTCGAGGTACCACAAGCTGCAAAGAATCAAAGTCTTAGCAAGAGGACAACCACATCCCGGTTACCGAGAGGCTAAGGTTCAAAGCCAACAATCGCCTTAGAAGTGCAAGCACGGTGAACTTGGGAACGCTGCAATGAAAAAATGTCAGCATTAACAAGCTAGCAAGCATGAGCTAGGTACTACTAAAGATGAGTGCTTGTGGGGGAGGAATTGAACTGTTCTGAGCTTAATGGTGGTCCTTTTGCACCTACAACGACCAAAGGAAAAGAAAGCAAAAGGGGAGTGAAATGCCCTAAAGATATGCTATATGTATGCACAAGAGAAAGAGCATAATGTCAACGGTTGGCTCTGCGGAACCTTTGAAAGTTGAAAACATATCACCACTAACATTCTTTCTCAAATTCCGTGCAAGTCCCCCACACCATAATATACTGCCTTTTACCCCGTAGCTAGCCTGCCAAGTGCTAGTGAAACCAATTGTGATAGTCTGGTGTTTAAATTGGTGTCCACAATATACAGTATTGTTTTCCAAGAGTTCGCCTTATGTAACGTCTTCTCTGCTCTTTTCGTGTCGCTCTGCACGGTTTATGATCGTGTAACTCTTTCTTGTGCATATTTTGGGTTCGTCTTCTGTAATGTCTTCTCTACTCTTTTAACGACGCTCTACACGTACTGGCTATGCCATGTGTAATGTTTTCGAGCTTTGGTTCATTTCAGCGTTGGTTAGATAGATATCTCAACTTGTGTCATACTTTCAACAAGTCTAAATGAATTGCCAGTTGGATAGTACTTCAAACCAAACTGTGTAACAATTCAAATAAAATGTTGTAGGGCACCCTTGAGTGCTAAATGAGTTGCTCAATGATATATGGAAGAGAATAAACACTAGGGAGCACTAAGACATGAAAAAAGCACAAATTAAAGAGAGACACAAGCACGCTTACTAGATGGAGAATGTGGGCTCATGTGCATGACAAAACTAGTGTAGGGGACTCAAAACAGTGAAAATTCCTAGAACTTAAACCAACATCCCATTAAAAATGAAAGGTCCACAGAGTCAAACACACAAAGAAGAATTTAAAGGCCTAGGGATTAATGAAAGGGAGGTTAAGAGAGAGTGGCATGAGGTTATTATCCATAGCTTTTAGAAAGTATATACTGAGTTGCAGGCTTAAGGTACATTATATGCAATTTGCCTACTAAAAAGAGATTGATTCTCTTCCTTTAAACTCCTGCACAATCTCAGACAAATAAAAAGCCTCTACCTTGAAAAAACAGTCCTTGCATATGTCACATTTCATCAGGGAATCTCATCTCTATATATGAACCTTTCCCTTTTCTCTCTTTCTTTCTCCTTCCAAATTCTAATTATTACCAGCCCTTCTTTTCTATGTTCTCTTTCATACCCTTTTCTTTTGCTCTTGTGCCATGTAACCCCCATGCAGAAAACTTCAAAAATTTCCCTTCTTTCAAGTGTAATCTCTAGCTCCAAAAGGCTGATGCCTTGCTTGACCAGTTCCACAAATTACTAAGTCCATCCCCTACGTTTCTCTCTCAAGTACTCACTAAAAAGGCTAAGTTCTCTAGTGCATGTCGCTAGCATATCTGTCAGAAAAACTACAATGATCTAAATTGTATACATTCCAACCAAAATGATGCAAGAATCTGAAGACAATCATGTACACTCAGATTTGTTCTAGATGTGGTGAAGTTTTGTGTTTGATCATATATTTTACCATTGAGGAATCACCAAGGCTAGATGAAGATTATGCTAGCTCAAAATCCAGCAATGAGCAATGCAAATAAGACGACAAAGCGATTACAATGCAAATAAGACGACGAATCGATTACAGTGCAAATAAAAAAACATACTAGAATAAGAAAAACAAGATAATGAAGCTTGTTCAATGCAATGATTTACAGTATAAAATTCATAAAGTTACAAGGAAAGAAAAGGTAAAAGACATTCCAAGAATCAAACAAATCTGTTAGCATCTATGACACTAGTATATTTCAGCCCAGCCCAAAGCAAAGTTATGATTGATATTCTATGTTGTAATAAGTGACTCACATGTGAAGTATGAATAGAGACACAAGATTCCACTGCAAAGATGCTTTGAAGACTTTCAATTTTTTTTTGCAATATCAGGGGTATAGGCCAACTAACCATCCAAGTCTATCCCATGCTTGGGTTTTGCCCATCAATATGTACACCCATATGCAAATCCAAGACGTTCTTGAATGCCTGCAAGAAATTAATGAAACTGCAAATCAATGTTTTTGCATGCATTATATGGCTTGCATCATTTCGTCGATGACTATATTGATAGATATTTATGTCCAGCTAGATTGGATAAGCAAATATTATCGATATTATCGATGACCGTAGGGCCATAGGCTACAGGGCCCCTTCCTGCTGCTGGCAGGCTGGGCCAGCTGATCAGGAAGATAACATCTAGATACAAATTGACGCACACGTGATGAACAGAACCACGAAAAAGATCTACAGAAACAAGTTGTGTTCAAACGTTACAAAATGAGCTGAGCAGCTAACTTATAATGTATCTACATGAAGAAAACTTTAGGACTTTAATGAGCTGTATCATCAATGAGAGCAACTTGCATAGCAGCGAGAGAACGTTTTCAAAAGCATCAGCAGCAATTTGAAGAAAACCTTCACAGGATAAATAAAAGTTCATTTACATATTTTGATAGCATGGCAATGGTTTCGTAGCATCAAAAACACCAGATGCTTCTCAGAAATTTGTATTTTTCCACTTCTGAGGCAAATTGTCACAAGAAGAAAAAATGATATATCTAGTCTTGATTACCTGATGTGCAAATGATTCTTTTCTGCGCAAAATTAAATCCGCTCCAGAAAACTGATCACCGAATACACTGTAGAAGTGCTGGTAGAATTTACCCCTAAGTGTAGAAACATGAACAAAGAATTGCAATTGTGTGAAAACAAATTTACATCCTAGTGATCCAAAAGACACAAGATCCAAAACAACATCATACCTATCATCTTCATCCATCTGTTTATCCATCTCATCGAACTTCCTTGTAAGAGCTTCAGCCCCCACAGGTGACAGCAAATGAAGTATAAGAGCCTCTAAGGTTCTTGGAAATTTATCCTGAGGAAAACATCAGTGATATAGATGCATACCAAAATGTCAATCCAGACCAATCCCATAAAACAGAGCATTGGCTCAGCCTGTAATAAAACCACTTCGAACACATAGTGACAAACCATACAAAGCATAAAGAACCATACATTATAGCAAAAGAAATATGCTCTTAATCCAGAAGGGACCAAATGCCACAAAGGATATATAGACAGAATATATCTGTTAGAACTCTTTCCAAACTGGATATCTCTTACACCTAGAAGACAATATAGATTACAAATGGAATACTTGACCACAATAGATCAATGTATTTTGTATATATACTTTGCTTAAGCAACACTATAATGCAAGGGAAAAGTATAAACAAGGGTCCATAAGGATGTCAGCTGGTAAGAATGAGACAGCCAGACACTCACTAACTGTATGAAGTATCATAACAGCACAAAACCCAAACATTTAAGTGCTGGACATGACATATTCACATTAGCCATTTCTACCAGAGATCAGTAAAGTGATCCGACAAAAATGTGGTGTTACAGAACTTAAATTTGTCTTAAGAAACTTGAAGAATCAGAATATCAACTCACCACCATCACAAGCAACACAGCCTGAAGAGTAGGTGCATCCAGATTCCAGAGTATCTTAGCAACCGGATCATCTTCCAGATTATACAAATGAGCTACTTCAAGTTTCATAGTCCCCTTACTCTGATTACAAGCTGGATCAGCAGCAGAAGTGGATTCCTCCATTTTATCAGGAAGATTTACTTGATCATGTACTAAACCGATCAGCTTATGGAGTGCGTATATTGCTGGAGGAGCAAGATCATCCAATCCAAAATTCCAACAAATGGAACCGCAAAGGGATTTATTTCCAGAAAGCTTGTTATCTTCACAATGTTTTACAGAAAATATCAAAAAAGTTACACCACTATATAAAATAATTTAGGAAATTTATAGCTAAACGAATGTGCATGTAAATACTCAATAGTCAGTCCACAAGAATAGCATAAGGCATACAAAGGGCTCTACCATTTCTAAACAGCATTAGGTCCTCTGAACCACCTGCAGAACTTTGTTGCAGCATCTGATTCTGCCCTATTACAAGCATGAACAAGTTTGAGAGGCGTACAACATTATACTCCGACTATAAGACCAAGATACGTTGACAACTGCAAGAGCATGTCTCATAGGTAGATGTTGAAGCACAAATACCACCATAATCCAAAATCCAAATTGGGACCTTAGTAACTTAAAGAGGCTGATCAATAAAATGACTAGGTACTAATTTATAGTGAAGATAGTCTAAAACAGCAAGCACATTCCAAAGGCTTTGGATAACATCAACAACTTCGAATATGTCCAACACTGACAGATTTTTAAGAAGTTTTTGAAGACACATAGGCGTGTCAATACAAGGTCGAGCAAATATATATAAACTATATAACAAGTGTAGATTCTTATATTATGCAGTAAATACAAACTGTGAATTGAGTTACATACCATCTCCTTGTCAGTTAATCTTCAATCCATAACATCCATTGATCAGCAGATAAATCACAAAACCAACAAACAAATTAGACTAAGAACACAGTGAGTAATATGCAAATGGAGCAAATGGTACATCCAATCAACAAACTACCTGCTCAATAGCCGGCGTAAATAATATGCATCCATGTGGTCTATCATGCTAGACATTATATGAGACTTCCACCAAAAGTTAACAGCAATGGTCAAGTCATCACTATCCACTTGATGTAGCCTGCAATTGCAATGTGCACAACAAAAAATTCTTATGACATTCAGGGCAATAGATCTTCGGATTTCAGAAGGCAAGTTCATGTTGGAGACAGCACAAATAGAAAATTCATCAAGATTCAAGACAACAAAGCTTCTGCTAAAAAAGTGAAGGTAGATTCACGATGAAGATCAACAACACCAATAGATCATTTCTGTTTAGAGGGATACAAATGGAAAGTGAAAGACTTTAAAATTAAGTATACAATCAAATACAAAACATTAACTGTTGTCTCTGTTAAACAAAACAGGCCCTTAGCACGCCATTACCAAAACAAATAGCCATAAAATCCAGCACAAAAGAGTGAAGCGGCCAGAAAAGCTGTTGGCTGGTATTGCGCATTTCAACTTGCACCAAAATTATATGAATCACTACAGATAGTCAATTCTTTTAGTAGAAGATTGAACTTTTACAAACTAAGACAAGATGGGTATTGACGTCAAAATCACAGGACAATTAACACTGAGAAAACCATGCAGTAAAAAAAACACAAATATATTCACTACCAGCCTTCAGGGATGAAGAGCGCATCTCCTTCTCGAAGGGGGATCTTTTGGGAGTAGCCCATTGCAAGCCTTGATCTTGGATAATTTGAAAAGTCAGGAGTATCTAGTGCTACAGAACTGTTAAACAAACAAAAAAAAATCAAGGTGATATATCAGCTTATGAACTTGGTGAGAGTCTTAACTGCAACAGTCCAAGACTCCAAAAAACAAAAGCTAGCAAAAAGCATCACAACCTGTGATTGGAGGCCTCACTGTATACAGGCATCAAATACAACAGGGGACTAGCAGATGGAGGCCATAATACAACTGTTAAGCACATGAACAGACAAAACTTAGAAGAACTGCATAAATAACTCAAGCAACATATCTGCACGCTACAAAACAGGTTGCCTCGATAAATATCCAACAGATCAGCGCATATAGTGGCAAAGGATAATAGGATTGAAAACAGCAATGTATTAGTAGATACTAAATGAAATTGAGGGCATAGCCCAAGCAACATGGCATTCATCAAGGACAGAATAACACTGGATAACACAACTCCACAAGGCCACAACCACATCTTTCAAAATTACAGTATTTCACAACCCTAAATCCACAAACACAGACTTCAAAATTCAACATAAACTAGAGCTACAAAAGTGAAACCATACACATTCTAGTTGCAGTTTTATCAGCATAGTAGGGTTGTAAATTGATGCGAAATTATAGACAACACATAAGGGTCGGAGGGAAGGAGAGAGGGAGAGAGGAAAACCATGCTTGCAGCCAGAAACTATGCACAACAGGTTATGATGTGGATCATAGTGAGTGCTCGACCTAGAGCCATAATTGTTCATCCACAAATTAATAGAAGCAAGCCTTTTGGTGTCCAAGAAAGAAGGCTGCAGAATGCAAGTAACAAAATCAACTGAATAAAGTATGTTCAAGGAAAGCTTCCCCAGCCATAATAACATATAAATAAATTGTTAACACAGCTTACTATTTTGACATCCCCTCTTAAGCCATCCAGCTGGACCCTTTCTTCATTGTCACTGATCATAATTGGTACCTGCAGGAAAAAAAAAAGCAAATAAAAAATTAACCATTGCAAATTTAAAAGGCAACATTCCAAAGCAAATGAATAATTTAGATGTCAGACTCTATTATGCATGATATAGCACATAGCTACACACCAAAATAATGGTGATCTTTCAGATTGAAGAATGTATTTCAACCTGTGCTAAATAGATTTGATTAGAAGCACCTTCAATAATCGCACTACAGTTTTCACCATCAGGCTTAGGCTCATCTGGTTCAGAAAGATGACCTTTAGGTTCATCCTTGCTCCGTGAATGTTGCTTGCAGAAGCCAATAAAGGTGGAAAAGGGAACTTCAACCTATTAAAGATGAACAAAAAAATGATCATTGACCCTCAGAAACATAATACATAACAAAGTTACAAAAAAATAAAGGACAAAGAGAGAAGTAAACATTGAGGTCAAATACCCTCTCATGTCTTCTGATATCACCATAGAATATTGGTGCAGAACTTGACATCATAGCCTCCACAACAGATGATCCAACCTTGTCCTGAGAAAAAATATTTGCTTTTCAAATGAAACAACTACTAAATGCACAAGCTAGATAATGAGCATTGACAAGCATCAACAGTATTACTTGTGGTCTTCACACCATAATTTCCTTACTTCTACTACAAATATTTGCTTTTCAAATGAAACAACTACTAAATGCACAAGCTAGATAATGAGCATTGACAAGCATCAACAATATATCTTATGGTCTTAAACACCATAATTTCCTTACATCTACTACATATACTTGTTCTAGAAACAATTGCACCAGCAATTAGCTGATGCAAATCAGTTCAAATATCACCACACAGTGTATGCTTCCTTTCATTGAAAAAGATTTCACCTCTAGTTCTATAGACTATACATTCAAATCATCATCTTCATAGTAAACGATACACTTCTACTACAATTCCTTGCAATGCCCCGATATCTAGGGTTTATGATAAAAAAACCTAGTCAACAATACACTTCTACCACAATGCATAATAAACACACGGATTCAACACCGAATATATAACTGAAGGAGAATGAAATGGCTTAGAGCAGAAGCCAAACCTGCAAGTAGTCCAGACCACCTTTGGAAGGATTCCAGCTAGTCAAAGCAATCCAATCTTTCACACATCCTCTAAACACCTACAAAGTAAGAATCAACGGAAACGTGTAAGATAGAGATAGACAGGGCCAGAAATCCGCCGCAAAGAGAGGAGAAGATGAAAGGATGGTCTATATTGGAAAATTACAGCGGGAGCATTTCTCGGTTCAATCCGAGCAGAAAATTCTTCAGGATGAGGAATTTCTTCGAATTCCTGAACAAGCAACGAGCTCTCCATTGTTATGGAGGTGAAAGTGGCGATGGCGATCGCCTGATCGGCTTCGTAGCTCCGGCTAGTCGAAATTGCAGCGATGCTAGAGACAAAACGGCGCGCCCCTGTTTTCTACGGAGTATAAGCTTCTTCTCATTCAAAACGCTGCGTTTTAGTATTTATTAGAAAAATAAATAAAGAACAGACGACGATGCATAATCCCAGAATTAATGTATGAAGTTGATTCTTCAAAAAAGGGCAATGGCAATGCCAATTCAGCTTTCTAATTTCAGCTCATCTTCAGCTTTAGCAAAACCAAACCCCAATTATGAGCGAACCGGTTTGCCGTTTCCCTCAAGTATTACAGCCAAGAGGCCGTCCTTGAAGGAGCTGTGCAAGGAGGGAAAGCTGAAAGAAGCATTTCAAGCATTTACCCACCTGTTTTCTAGCCAAAACCCAACAGGGGTTGTTCCGGATGAGGCTTACTCTTCAGTGATTGAGCTCTGTGCCAGCAGGAAAGCGCTTTCAGAGGGGAAACAAATTCATGGTCATTTGATAACGTCTGATTGTCTATGTGATTCTGCGTTTTTGAATACTAAGTTGGTGCTCATGTATGGGAAATGCGGGTCTGTATCGGATGCTGAGAAACTGTTCGATGAAATGCCTGAAAGAAATGTCTTCTCTTGGAACGCTATGATAGGTGGATATGTCTCTAATGGGAGGGCAGTAGAAGCGCTTGCAATGTACGGGGACATGAGGCTTGCTGGGGTGGATTTGGATGCTTTTACTTTCCCTAGCATACTTAAAGCATGTGGTGCAATTAAGGATGTAAAACAGGGGGCTGAAATTCATGGCTATGCTATCAAAGGTGGGTATGATTCTAATGGGTTTGTTGTCAATGCCATTGTGAGTCTGTATGCCAAGTGTAATGATACATTCAGTGCAAGGCTGATGTTTGACAGAATGGGCGAAAGAGATGATGTTGTGTTATGGAACTCGATCATCTCAGCATATTCTTCTGGCGGAGAGCACTTGGAGGCATTGAATTTGTTCAGAGAGATGCACACGAGAGGCGTCTCGTCTAATACGTATTCATTTGTTGCCGTGCTTCAGGCTTGTAAGGAAGCGTCGTTTAGGAAACTGGGAATGGAGATCCATGGTCACATTTTAAAGTCCAATGCCCATCTTGATCTTTTCGTGGCCAATGCTTTGCTTGTAATGTATGCTAGCTGTGGCCAAATGAGTGCAGCTGCTAACATCTTTTATGGAATGAGAGAAAGGGACAACATCTCATGGAACTCCATGCTTTCTGGGTTTCTTCAAAACGGGCTATACAGAGAAGCTCTTCAATTTTTTGGTGAAATGTTGGTTGCAGGACTCAAACCAGACCAGGTTTCCATCATGAATATCCTTTCTGCTTCTGGTCAACTTGGATACTTGCTGAATGGAATGGAAGCTCATGCTTATGCTGTAAAACATTCTTTGGACGATGGTTTGCGTATTGGAAACACATTGACAGATATGTATGCCAAGTGTTCTAGCCTTGACTACATGGAGCGTGTTTTCGCAAAGATGCCTGAAAAGGACCTTATTTCCTGGACAACTGTAATATCTGGCTATGCTCTTGGCAATTACAATACAAGAGCTTTGGAAGTGTTCCTACAAGCACAAGCACAAGGGATGGTCGTTGATGCATTAATGATCGGAAGCGTTTTGACTGCTTCCACTGGCTTGAAGCTGATAAACTACATTAAGGAGATACATGCTTATACTATGAAACAAGGCTTGTGTGATCTGATGACATGCAATACGCTTGTCGATGCGTATGGGGAATGTGGCTTCATTGACATTGCATCTCGAGTGTTTGAATCCGTCCAAAATAAGGATGTGGTGTCTTGGACAAGCATGATCTCTGCTTATGTTGATAATGGGTTAGGAAACGAGGCTTTTAGACTCTTCGGTTTGATGAAACAGAGTGGAGTTGAGCCGGATTATGTTGCACTACTGAGCTTACTTTCAGCTGCTGCTAGTGTCTCAGCTATAAAGAAAGGAAAAGAGATCCATGGGTTTCTTCTGAGGAAGGCTTTTCTCACGGAGGGATCAATTGTGAATGCTCTCCTTGATATGTATGCACGTTGTGGAAGTATAGAGAACTCATGGAAGGTTTTCAATCTCAGCAAGTACAAGGACAGAGTCTTGTGGACGGCAATGATCAATGCAAGTGGATTGCATGGACAGGGGAAGATGGCACTCGAACTATTCAACAAAATGGAACGCGAACAAGTTTACCCCGATCACATTACGTTCTTGGCCCTCCTTTATGCATGTAGCCACTCAGGACTGATTGATGAAGGCCAAAAGTTTCTTGAAACAATGAAGCAGAAGTACCAGCTTGAGCCATGGCCTGAACACTATGCTTGTGTAGTTGATCTTCTTGGACGAGCAAACCGATTAGAAGATGCGTATAGTTTTATTAAGAAAATGCCAGTCAAGCCTACTGCTGTTGTCTGGAGCTCTCTTCTTGGATCTTGCCATGTTCACAACAATGAAAAACTATCAGAAGAGGCGGCCAGTGAGCTTATGGCTTTAGAGCCTGAAAACCCAGGAAACTATGTCCTCGTATCCAATGTATATGCCTCAACAGGTAAATGGGATGACGTTGAGAGAGTAAGAATGAGGATGAGAAAAGTAGGTTTAAAGAAAAACCCAGCTTGTAGTTGGATTGAGATCAGGAACAAACTTCACACGTTCATGGCTAGGGACAGGTCACACCCGGAGACAGACAGAATATACAGGAAGCTGGCTCATGTTACCGACATGCTGGAGAAGGAAGGAGGTTACATAGCTCAGACCAAGTTTGTGTTGCAAAATGTGAGGGAAGAGGAGAAGGCTCAGATGCTACGCGAGCACAGTGAGAGGCTGGCTGTTGCTTATGGGCTACTTAATACGGCGAATGGAACACCTTTGAGGGTCACCAAGAACCTTAGGATATGTGGAGATTGCCATGGGTTTATTAAGTTGGTGTCTAAGTTTGAGAAGAGGGAAATTGTTGTGAGGGATGCTAGCAGATTCCATCATTTTGCTGATGGGAGGTGTTCATGTGGAGATTTTTGGTGAAAAGTTGGCTTACTTTGGCTCTGTGTATTGAAATGGTCTTTTGTGATACGAATCTTGTAGCTCAATCATTTGTATAGTCAAACTTCATTGCTTGAAATTCATTATCTTATTTCCAAATTTACTCTTCATGTTAGAATTGTCAAAAACGTGATCTGACAAAAACCCCTATATTAGACTTGGAAAATAAGTTGCTATGCATAACCCGGAGAAAAGCCCTTGGATCAGGACACATGATGAGTGATGTAAACAATCCGTAGGGCCACAATTGAGTCGTGTACATTTGATAAACACGTCTTTCTATGTTCTTAGCCATTCGTATGTAATCCTCCTACTCAATTCCAATTTGAACTGCTAGTGAGACCAACCTTACATATTATATATAGCTCATACTTTCTAACCATTTTCTTGTCAATATTGGTGTACACTTCCTTACAGAAAAAGATGAGTGGAGAAGGAAAGTTGGTGTGCATAACGGGGGCGTCAGGCTACATCGCGTCATGGGTGGTCAAGCTGTTGCTCCTCCGTGGCTACTCGGTCAATGCCACCGTCCGTAATCTTAGTCAGTCTTTGCATCTCCATCTAGACCACATGCCTAATAGTTAGTCACTCATTAAATGATTACATTACATGTAATAGTTCAATGAATGCAGATGATCCAACCAAGATAGAGCACTTGATGGCGCTTGAAGGAGCGAAAGAGAGGCTACGGTTGTTCAGAGCCGAGCTAAGTGAAGAAGGCTCCTTCGATTCCGCCATTACTGGCTGTGTTGGTGTCTTTCATATGGCATCTCCTTGCTTCCTCTTCTCCAATGATCCACAGGTCACCTTGTTTTACCTGAACTTATATGTATATGATCATGTTAGTCAATCATTTGTCACTTATCAAATCATTTGCGTATGTCTCAACACCTGCAGACAGAATTGGTTGATCCTGCAGTCAAAGGAGCCTTGAACATCCTCAGCTCATGTGCCAAGGTTTCTTCCATCAAAAGAGTGGTTCTGACCTCCTCCATAGCATCCATGTTGTTCAATGGCACCCCCACAACTCTAGACACCGTGGTGGATGAAACGTGGTTCTCTGATCCTGACGTTTGTCGTAAACAACAGAAATGGTACGCGTTGTCGAAGGTCCTAGCAGAAGAAGCGGCAAGGGAATACGCAAACGACAAGGGAATTGATTTAGTTACCATTTGCCCCGGATGGGTCTTGGGCCCTTTGTTACAGCCTACAATCAACACAAGTTCCTCTGGACTTCTCAGCTTGATAGGTACTTTGATCAACATAATTGTTTGTCTGTCTGTCTTGTCTATCTATATGCCTTATATGTATATCTATGTATGGTGAAGGTGCAGAGACGTATGAAGATGTTTCATATGGATGGGTGAATGTCAAGGACGTTGCAAACGCTCATATACAAGCATTCGAGATGGAATCAGCCAGAGGTCGGTACTGCCTAGTTGAAGGTGAGATCCGCCATGCCGAGATTTTGAGGATTTTGAGAGAGTTTGATCCGACTCTTCCGCTCCCTAGCAAGTGAGTGGATGATGTTGCATTGTTAATCAGGGCTTGATAGATTGGCATGTGTTATGTGGTAACAAATTTCAATGCCAAGTTGATTTCAGGTGTGTCCCAGGTGAGGCTTATACGCCGGAATGCAAGTTCCCGAGGAAGAGAGCCGAAAGTTTAGGCATTGAGTTCATTCCAATTGATGTAACATTGAAAGAGATGATAGAGAGCTTCAAGGAGAAGCAGCTGATCACGGTCTAGCTAGACAGGAACAAGCTTTAGCTGTGTTGTTTAGACAGAATCCCAGCTTCATGAGATCGAGAATCGTCGCTCCGATCAAATCCTTAGTATGTCATTTAAAATGGGGTACTTGATGCAATATTCTGGTTGGGAGAGCTGTGTGATGTGTTTTTGATACAAATTATGAATCCAATTACTTATACACAGAAACTTGCAGTGCGCATTCATCTTCCTAGAATGGTAAAAATTGCCCATGAGCATCACACACTTGGGTTCTAAAGATTTATCTGCACACTGTCTTTCAATTTTTCTCAAGTTAACTACATTGTTTTGTACACATTATCTTCATTTCCAACTAACTCTTCTTGTTAGACATGTCAAGGTGTGATCTGACACACTACTCATGAACATTGGATTTGCTAAATAAGCTGGCTACGCATGACCGTTACAACTTTACACAATATTTTATACAAGCCATTGGACCAAGAATACAAGTGATGTACACACAAACCGTAGGGCCACAGTTGAGTGGTATACATCTTGCCACGTTTTCAGCCTGTGAGTGAGCTGAGAGTTTGTTATAAGGATGATGTATGCTTCTGTCAGCTTTTAACTACTTGTAATAGACTATAAGTATCTCTAAGATACACCGATCAATACTATCTTACACCATTATTCCATTTCTGTTATGAGAGTCTTTTATCCTTCTGAGTGTCTCTAGGGTAGAATCTCCATTTTCAATCATTTGAGTGTAATTTCATATGGTATCAGAGCTTCGTGCTCCAAATTCACGTTTTTCCGCACCGATTTCTTTGTTTTTCTTCTTCAATTTGTGGTGATTTTACACAAATCGGCGAGTTATAGCTTCAATGGCGACTTCTGGCAATGGAGGAGTGGAAGTACAAAGCTCGGACGGAGGAGAGATCCAATCCAAATTGAGCAACGATCCACTTCATCTAGCTCATTCAGAGTCACCGAATGCTCAGCTCACTACTAGTTTGTTCAATGGGAACAACTTTCTCACCTGGAGTCATGGCATTCATATGGCTCTAGGTGCGAAAAACAAGCTCGGTTTCATAAATGGATCTTTGCTTGTTCCTGAAGCCGGTTCAATTGATCTTCAACGGTGGATTCGCTGTGATTTTATGGTTCGCTGTTGGATTACGCATTCCATGGCGCCAGAGTTTTCCGATGATTTCATGTATGTCGCTTCAGCCAGACAGCTTTGGGACGAAATCAAAGAACGCTTTGGACAAGCGAACGGACCTCTTCTTTTCCAGCTCCGGCGAAATCTCACAGTGCTCGCACAAGGTAATATGCCGATTGTGGAGTATTACGGGAAATTAAAGAGACTTTGGGACGAGATAAACTGTCTTGATCCTATGCCTACTTGTACTTGTGGAATTTTCACTAAGTGTACTTGTAAGCTTTTGAAGAGGATTTCTAAGATGGAAGCCAAGCATAGAGTTATGCAATTTCTTCTTGGCTTGAATTCTGGTTATGATACTGTAGTCAACAATGTCTTGGCAATGGATCCTTTGCCGAACTTGAACAGGGCATACAGTCTGATTCAGCAAGCTGAAGTGCAAAAGAATCTTGCAACTACTAGTGATTTCACTCAGGAAGCAAGTGCACTCGCAGCTCAAAGGAATCAAGTGAAAGTTCATGGCAATTCTGGTGGATCTTCTTCTTCTACAGGAGATAAGAAAGATTATAAGAAGCAGAGAGCAGAGGAAAAGGAGAAGCTCTTTTGTTCTTATTGCAACACCAAAGGCCACACAGTTGAACAATGTTTCAAAATTGTGGGATATCCAGATTGGTATAAAGGTAAGAAAGGGAAAGAGTCGGCTCAGTCCTCTGCTCATCAGGTTGAGTTGGTTGAAAGTCCTTTGGATCAGTTTGAGAATGTTGATTGCAACAGTCCACCTGATAATTCAGAAATGATGCAAATGTATCAAGAAATGAAGCAGATGATGCAGGCTATCAAAGGTAAGGGAGTTCTTGCATCTCAATATGGAGGTTTTTCAGGTATGACTCATGGTCAACACACATCTGTTGTTTTTACTTCTTGTAAGAATGTGCAGTGTCTTGATTGGGTGATAGATACAGGGGCTTCGGATCATATGACTTGTGATCCACACCTATTAGTATCTAAGAAAACATTAGATAGGCCTATAAGTGTGTGTCTGCCTGATGGAACCAGGAAATTAGTTACAAAAATAGGAGATGCGATTTTGAAAGGACAGTTTTCTCTCAGAAATGTTCTTCTAGTACCTGGTTTCCAACAGAATCTGATATCTGTAGGAAGATTTCTGGATGATTCAGGGTTAGTTGCTAAATTTGACAAGGATGCTTGTTCCTTTCAGGACCCTAAGGATGGTCGTGTACTCTTTACTGGAAAGAGGAGTGCTGGATTGTACAAGCAGTTTGTGGGAAGCTCCCAGCTAGCTGTTTTACCTTCTTTGAATTTTAGTTCTGGACTAAATAAAGTTTGTAATTCAGTATTGCCTTCTGTTAGTTGTGACCTGTTTCATGCTCGCATAGGTCATGCCTCAGGCTCTAAACTTCAGCATATTGAAGGTTGTAAAACATTTGATTCAAATTTCATTTGTGAAGCTTGTGTTCAGGCCAAGCAGCATAAGAATGTTTTTCCTAGAAGTGTTTCTGTTGCTAATTTTGCCTTTGAGCTATTACATGTTGATGTGTGGGGACCTTATAGGAAACCAACTAGTTCAGGGGATAGATATTTTGTGACCATAGTGGACGATTACAGCAGAGCTACTTGGGTCCATTTATTCAACAATAAGCAACAGGTTCTTGGGATTTTGATGCAGTTCATCATGTATGCTGAAAATCAATTTTCTTGTAAGGTCAAAACAGTTAGAAGTGATAATGGCATGGACAGTTGTGTACAGTTCTTGGCATCTAAGGGTATTTGTCATCAAAGGTCAGCTCCTTATTCTCCTCAACAGAATGGAAGAGTTGAGAGAAAACATAGACATCTCCTAGAAACAGCTAGAGCAATTAGGTTTCATGCTAATTTGCCTATACATTTCTGGGGAGATTGTGTCTTAGCTGCAGCTCATTTGATCAATTTGATGCCATCTTCTGTTTTAGGGTGGTGTTCTCCTTATGAGAAATTGCACAACAAGTTGCCAGACTATTCAGCTTTAAGGGTGATTGGTTGCCAATGTTTTGCTCTAGAACAAAGGGTTACTTATGATAAGTTTGCTCCAAAATCCAGGAAATGTATATTTCTAGGATATCCTTTAGGGCAGAAGGCATACAAAGTGTTTGATCTTGAGTCAAACAGGTCCTTTGTTTCTAGAGAAATTATTTTTCATGAAGATATTTTTCCATATAGGAAAAATCTTCCAAAATCAACTCAAACAGGAACTAGTTTTCCTTTGGTTAATCCTGCACTAGATGCTGAACCAACAGTTGTGGTTCAAAGGTCTTTGAATGATCCTGTTGTTGATAATACAGTGTTTGATGAGCCAGGGAATGTTCCAGTATTTGATGAGCCAGAAAATGTTGTAGTTGAGCAGTCTGTTACAGAAAGTCCTGCTATTCATGTTCCTGCTGTGAGAAAGTCAACCAGAGTTGTAAGTAAACCTGCTAAGTTTGCAGATTTTCATTGTCCAACTTTGCAAACAGACCAGTCCACTTCAGTGTCTTTTATGGCTACACATGTGGGAGATCTTTCTGCTTATTCAACAGACTATGTAGCTTCTTTGTATAATGTCATGACAGAGAAGGAGCCTTATACTTATAAGCATGCTAAAGATGATCCACGTTGGGTGAAAGCAATGTCTTTAGAGTTGGAAGCTTTGGAAAAGAATAATACTTGGTTTTTGACTGAATTGCCTGAAGGGAAGCAGGCTATAGGAAATAAGTGGGTTTACAAGATCAAATTTAAGCCTGATGGTTCTGTTGAAAGATTCAAGGCTAGGTTGGTTGCTAAAGGCTATAATCAAGTGTATGGCAAGGATTACAAAGCTACCTTTTCACTTGTCGCCAAATTTACAACAATTCGATTGTTCCTAGCACTTGCTACTGTCAAAGCTTGGCCAGTTCATCAATTAGACATAAACAATGCTTTTTTGCATGGCTTCTTGGATGAAGAAGTATATATGAAACCTCCTCAAGGGTATGACAAGGCCTTGCCAGGACAGGTATGTAAACTCACTAAGTCACTTTATGGACTTAAACAAGCGTCTAGACAGTGGAATCTAGAGTTGTCTAAACATCTTGTGAGTTTAGGATTTGTTAAATCTTCCTATGATTACTCACTGTTTACTATGACAGTGGACAAAGGAATTGTCATAGTGCTAGTTTATGTTGATGATTTGATAATTGCTGGGGATGATGAGTCTGTTATTGCTAAGGTCAAGGCTTCTCTTCATGCTACTTTCACTATTAAGGATCTAGGATTAATCTGATATTTCCTAGGATTGGAAATTTCAAGGTCTGATGAGGGGATGTTAATAAATCAGAGGAAGTACATTCTTGATATTTTACAAGATTTGAACATGATGGAAGCCAAAGCTGCTAAATTCCCTTTGCCTCGTGGTCTTAAACTGTCCACTGATGCTGGTGTTTTGCTTGATGATCCTGAGAGTTATAGAAGACTAATTGGCAGGTTGCTTTATTTGAATTTGTCAAGGCCAGACATTTCATATTCAGTACAACATCTTAGTCAGTTTCTTCATGAGCCTCGAGTTCCACATTTTCCAGGCAGCTTTGCATGTGGTTAGATATCTCAGGGGAACTATTAATACAGGTCTGCATTACGCAGCTCAATCTCAACTTGCTTTTACAGGTTTTTGTGATGCAGATTGGGGCACTTGCATGTTTAGTGGACGTTCTTTGACTGGATATTGTATGTTCCTTGGTTCTTCTTTGGTCTCATGGAAAACCAAGAAGCAAAAGACTGTGAGTAAGTCCTCTGCAGAAGCTGAATACAGGGCACTTTCTGCTGCTTCTAGTGAGTTGGTTTGGCTAAACAGTTTGATGAATGAGTTCCACATTACAGTGCCTTTGCCTATTCCTCTATTTTGTGATAATAAGGCAGCAATGCACATTGCAGAGAATCCAATTTTCCATGAACGCACCAAGCACTTGAAGTTGGATTGCCATTATGTTCGTGAGCAGCTGGTTACTGGCTTTATTCAACCACGCTATGTTCGCACTTCTTTACAGTTGGCTGATTTGCTAACTAAACCATTAGGAGAATTACAGCATAATTTTCTTTCGTCCAAGTTAGGACTTGTTTGTTCTTTGCCAAGTCCAACTTGAAGGGGGGATGTGAGTGAGCTGAGAGTTTGTTATAAGGATGATGTATGCTGATGTCAGCTTTTAACTACTTGTAACAGACTATAAGTATCTCTAAGATACACCGATCAATACTATCTTACACCATTATTCCATTTCTGTTATGAGAGTCTTTTATCCTTCTGAGTGTCTCTAGGGTAGAATCTCCATTTTCAATCATTTGAGTGTTATTTCATACAGCCAGTCATACGTAATCCTCCAATTCAATTCCAACCTACTTTGATCCACTATTGAGATCAGCCTTACACATTATTGCTCATAATTTCTAACCTTGCTCTTGCCAATGTGATATTGTTGTCCACATCCATACAGAGGAAGATGAGCGGAGAGGGAAAGACGGTGTGTGTAACGGGGGCATCAGGCTACGTCGCGTCTTGGGTGGTCAAGCTGTTGCTCCTCCGCGGCTACTCTGTCAATGCCACCGTCCGCGATCTTGGTCAGTCTTCATCACCCATTTCTCCAGCCGGTCTATATATTGTAAGTAACCAGTCAGTTTACATGCATTAGTTTACCAAATGCAGATGACCCAAACAAAGTAGAGCACTTGATGACACTTGAAGGAGCGAAAGAAAGGCTTCGGTTGTTCAGAGCCGAGCTAACTGAAGAAGGCTCCTTCGATTCCGCCATTAATGGCTGTGTTGGTGTCTTCCATACTGCATCTCCTTGCTTCCTCTTGTCCCACAATCCACAGGTCAGCTTCTTTCTTTCACCTGAACTTGTAATTTAAACAGTTATTTACTGATATAAATATGTCTCAATCTCTGCAGGCAGAATTGGTTGATCCTGCTATAAAAGGAGCCATAAACGTTCTCAGCTCATGTGCCAAGGTTTCTTCAATCAAAAGAGTGGTTCTAACCTCCTCAATATCAGCCATGTTGTTCAATGGCACCCCCAAAACCCCGGACACTATAGTTGATGAAACCTGGTTCTCTGATCCTGACTTTTGTCGTGAAGACCAGAAATGGTACCCGCTATCGAAGATCCAGGCAGAGGAAGCGGCACGCGAATACACAAAAGACAAGGGCATTGATTTGGTTACCATTTGCCCCGGCCGGGTCATTGGCCCTTTGTTACAGCCTACCATCAATGCAAGTTCCTTTTTTATTTTCAACTTGATAGGTACTTTGTTTGATCAACATAGTTGCTCATTTATCTATGCATCTCAGCATCTGTATGTCTACCTATATATGTATAATGTATGTATGGTGAAGGCGCAGAAACGTATGTAGACACAACATACGGATGGGTGAGTGTCAAAGACGTCGCGAAAGCTCATGTTCAAGCATTCGAGATGGAGTCGGCCAGTGGAAGGTACTGCCTAGTCGAAAGAGGAATCCGCCATTCCGAGGTTGTGAGGATTTTGAGAGAGATTTATCCCACGCTTCCGCTCCCTAGCAAGTGAGTTAATGATGATGTGGTTGCATCATAGACTAGTTTGTTGTTTGTATCGATTGGCATGTGTTCTGTGATAACTAATTTTGATGCACAATTGATCGTAGGTGTGTCCCGGGTGAGGCTTACATGCCGGAATGCGGGTTTTCGAGGAAGAGAGCAGAAAGCTTAGGCATTGAGTTCATTCCAATTGGAGTAGCATTGAGGGAGATGATAGAGAGCTTCAAGGAGAAGCAGTTGATCAAGGTCTAGGCAAAGGGAACAAGCTACTAAACTGTGTTGTGTTAGGCTTTGTTCTGTTTTTCAAGTTAACTGGAACTTTTTTTTTCAGTATTTCAACTAAAAAAAGTACACTTTAGGAAGGAGTAGATCATTTTATTTCGGTTCTGCCGGATAGCTTTTTCAACGTGCTTTTAGACGATTCTAGCGGTTGTTCAGTAGTCATTGAACCGGGCCGGGCTGGGCCGGGCTAAGAAACCGTGGACCATGCCCAGCCCGGCAAATCACCGAGTTGGGCCGGGCCGGTCCACATAGGCCCGGGCGGGCTGGGAGCAGGCTGGCCGACACATACCGGGCCGGGCTGGGCCGATGGTTTATTTTTAATAATTATTTATCAAAATTTTAATAATTAAGATACCTATGTAATTAATTTTAATAATTATAGTGCATATTAATTTTATTTTTGCACAAATATAATTTATAGGATGTAAATAATTTTATTTTTACAAATATACAATTAATATGGTATAAAAATAAAATTAATATGCACCGGGTCGGACCGGGCTGGACTGGACTGGGCCGGACTCTTGGCCCGTTGACCAGCCCGGCCGGGCTGGGCTGGAAAACTTCGGCCCGGGCTCGGCCCATGAGCCATCCGGACTTGACCCGTCTGACCGGGCCGGGCTTTTTGGGGCCATAACACCGGGCTGGGCTGGCCCGCACTGTTGACCTTCACTATTGTTCAGCATGTATTTCGGAGCCTAAGACGATTTGGAGACGTGTCAGTGTCAACACGTGTCAGTGTTGTCTTTCTCCTACAGGTGAAAATTGTTCCCCTCTTTTGTCCTTCTCAGACAAACCCTAATTCGAGAGCTCGGAGATTTCTTCGCGTCAAACTGAATTGATCGGTTTCAAGGTTCCCCATCGCTTTCACACGGTCGATTGAATCAAAGAGAAGGAAAAATGCTCGCTGTGTTTTCCAATTCGGTGGCCAAGAGTCCCGAGGGGCTCAAGTGTTCTTCGCAATCGGAAGCTTGTTCTGCTCTGAAAGATAATCAGCTTCTTCGCCACTTCAATTCTCTCAATCCTGATGCTGTTTCTGTCAATCTCGGTCCCAATGGTTTCATTGTTTTCTCCTCCGAACGCCAGAGCCCTCTCCTCCAAAGGTAAACCCTCTGTTTTGATTATACGACTTTCAGCTTATGAGATTGCTGCTAGAATTTGCTATTGTCTGCCACTGGATTTGATTCTCGTTATGATTGAAGTGAAAGGATTGATGTTGACTTTAAAAGCTTGGACTTTTATTGTTTAGAAACTGAATTGGTGGAGAGGTTATTCTTTTCTGCATTCTGTGGTTATGAATTGATCCATCTTTTGCAGGCGTTTCTCTGCTGTTGATGACATATTCTGCTTGTTCCAAGGGCACATTGAGAATGTAGCTCAATTGAAACAACAGTATGGACTTACCAAGGCTGCCGATGAGGTTAGCATCATCATAGAGGCTTATCGCTCTCTGCGAGACAGAGGCCCAAACCCTGCGGATCATGCCCTGAGGAACATTCAAGGAAAATTTGCATTCATAGTTTATGACAGCTCTTCAAACTGCACCTTCATTGCGGTGGTATGTGATCTTTCGTATCTAGAATCTATTTTCTGTAGTGGGAAGTGGGATTAAGTAATGATGTCATGGTTCAGGATGCTGATGCAAGTGTACCTCTCTTTTGGGGAACTGATTCAGAAGATAACCTAGTTCTGTCTGATGACTTGGAGCTTGTGAAGAAAACTTGTGGAAGATCTCTTGCTCCATTTCCAAAAGGTATGAGTCGTTACAAAAGAAGTCTTACATGGGAATTGAAGCATTTTGCAAATTCAGATATTTTGTTACACCATGTTCCTAAAGCATTCCTACTTAATCTGTGTCTCAACCATGCATTCTATTATGAGGGTCACAAGTCACAGCAGTTTTGAGGATCACAAATAAAAACTTCTTTGCTTTGCTCTTGCCTTCAGCTTGTATTTTGAAAGATTTAAATGCAGAGGCTAGGAGTATAGAAAATAAAACATGATTCAATTAACAGTCTTTCCTTGGGTTTGAATATTGGAGGAATACTTTCACTTTTGTTTCAATAAGTAAATTTGCTTCAGATGTCTATTTTCAGTCTGGGCTGATGAAAATGATGAAGTATAGGTTGGATCATGGATGTTGAAATAAGTTGGGACTGAACTAGGTTTCAATGTTCCAAGTTGCTTTATAGATTTAACTTCAAGATACCAACTTTCTGTCCTTCACACCCTAGTTTCCTGCCATATTATTGGCTTAATTCAGTTATTCATAGAAATAAATAATTGAAACTAATATAACTCTCGAGTCCCTGACATTTAGATTGTCATTGTACCATTGCCAGGTTGTTTCTTCACATCATCTGGTGGATTGAAAAGTTTTGAGAACCCACTCAAAGAGCTAAAGCCAGTGCCGTGGACGGACAGCTCAGGAGAATCCTATGGTGCAAGTTTTGTTGTAGCTGCAGATTCTAAGAAAGAAGTTGGAATGCCGAGGGTAGGCAGTGATGCAGACTGGGCATCCCGTTATTAGCAGGTGTTTCCCAGTAATGGCAAGGCTCTTTTCTTGCTGTTCATTACTTCCATATAAATGGCTTTACACTGATTGTTGGCTGTACTGCCGATTTGCTGATAAATTATTGGCTTAATAAATCTTCAATGTTGTATGATATGGCTTGGATGGCTCCAATGTCATGTCTCTCATGAACTATTGAACTAAGTTTGCTATGAGGGTGAATGCAGGCCTTCATGGAAAATGCAATGAAAAAATCTAGTAAGTTTGGCAGCTTCTCCTATGCTTCTGATTTGCAGTCTTGTTATATGAACTGGTCTCATCTTTTTATCATTCGCTCTCAAGTTTTATTGTTTTGGTGCACAAGAGTGGTAATGAAACCTTCAAAAATAGCAAAAGTATTATAAAGGGTTAGTAGTAGCTGCAGAATATAGAGCTACTGCTGTTTCTACTACTACTACTACTACTACAACTTGTAATGATTAGTAAGACTATGGCAAATAATTACGAAGTTTTCACTACACTATTTTTAGTGGCCTGTGTCTCTTGGTAGTGCTTGGTAATTGACTGCCTGCCTGATTAGTGTGTCTAAGCTATGTTTTTGTGTCTTTTTAGCACCCCACTAGTTGCACTAATTGTTCTCTCACTTTTATTAGATGCAAAGTGGATTCTCCATTTTTTTCTTAATTTCTACACATAGCTAGCGGACCACCTTCATACTTTACAGAGGACACTTGGAGCAAACTAATGACAACATTAGCTTTGTTTGGAAAAAAATGCATTCTGTTCTAGTAATGATTAAGTAATGGCTCTAAATGGCTGTACGTAGCCGAAAGAGTGGAATTACAGATGTTGTGATTTACAGATCCCTAAGTTGATCATAGCATTGTTCTTATATTATGGAGGATTCAGATATGGTTTTTAAATTATGGTGTCATGAATCACATATTCAAAAATCCTTGATCAACTAAGCATTGAAATGTCTTTCATTATGAATGCTACATTTCTGGGTTGCTCCCTGTAAAGATTACTAGGCAAATTAACTGTACAAAAGTAGTCTGTCTTTGTCTCAGAGGTCCTTGCTTCCTCCTCTTCTTCTTAGCAAATGGCTCTTTAGTAGTTGCAGTATACTTTGTGCTCGCTGTGTTGCTAGGTCAAAAAAAAAGATTCTCAGGAAACAACTGAGAAACTCCTAGAAAAAGGAATTTAAAGCAAGGGAAAGAAAAGGCTGTATTGAGAATTCAGATGCCTCCTCCATAGCAGCCAATGGCATGTGTGTTTGGTCCCCAACTTTCTTTGCATTTGCCCTTCTCTTATGGGGCAATTAGTTTCTATGTTTAATTATTGTTTGATGGTTCTTGTTTTCTCCTTAATCAGGAGCTTAATTAACAGGGAATTGGCTGGCTGAGCAGGCTTTTCTCCTCACCAGCAAACAAAAACCATGTGCATGTGGTTCCAAACTTAAAGAAGGCTGCCACTTGAGATTTACTACGATTTTTATGGCACTCTTTCCCTTTTTGGTATGGCATGGCAAACCATGCAATGCGAAGGAGGAACTGTTAACCAGATCCACAAGTTTCACAACTCGCTCAAAATTTTGTAAGCTCTCATATCATAATATGTTCTGTTGTGATTCTTTGGGGTGTTTCAACCTTGATTTAGGCAAGTTTTTTGCTCAAAGAAAAAAGATAAGTGGGTTTAAGGCCCCGTTTGGTTACCATCCATATAAATATAAACGGAATGGAAACGAATCCGTTTGGTTACGATCCATGTATCATGATGCTAAAATAGACTTAATTCATTTTTATTTCGTTACGTTTCCACAATTTCCAAACAGAGTAAAAGTATGAATTTCATCAAAACGTTCGAGTTATCGATGAAAAAACACAAAATTAGAAAATAACCTCAACATGACAAGCTCATATTATAATACGGTTAAACCTCTATATATTAATATGGTCGGGACCGGAGTATTTTATTATTTTATAGAGATATTAATTTATCGATAAATTAATATTTATTAATTTATAGAGATTTTAGTGATAGAAATATTCTAATTAAGTATTATCTTATGTAACTAAATTGAATTTAGGAAAATTAACTTAAAATAATACCAAATATTATCATTGAACCAAAAATAATACCAACTACAATAGAATCATATTTTACTAAGTTTTGAAAGCTCTCTTACTTATATATATATATATATATGTAAATTTTCATATAATTATTAATTTATGATTTTATTGGGACCTCATATTTCTATAATGGTTTTTTGAAAATTTATTATCTTATTATCTTATCGAAAATTACAAAATTTTACACTAGCCCAAGTCGGGACCGGAGAAAAATATTAATTTACCGTGTTTATTAATTTATCGAGTATTAACTTATGGAGGTTCAACTGTAACATGAAAACAATGAAGGGCATATATGGTGGTATCAATATTCTGTTTTAGCCTTTTAGGTGCCGTGCATGTTTTTGAAGATTTAACTTTACCAAAGAAAAAAAATTAACCAAAAGCACACACCTTATAACCTCAACATGAAAAGGACATAGATTAATAATAATAACATCAGATAAAACCTTTAATATGTTCTCTAAATCTCTTCGAAACAATTAAGATCCACATTCCCCATCACCTCAAAATCTAGACACCAAAAGAAAATGTCGGATCCCATTACAGCCAAGGATGAATCTTGAGCTGTTGAAGATCTGTACAAACGCCATTGGAGCCCCATTCATTTGGGGAATTATTCATAAGAACTTCTTTATCTTTGTTACCCACTTTCTTGATGCTGTTGATCTAGGGCTTTCAATACGTGCCACCCACTAAGTTCTTCACAAAACCTACCAACAGTATCATTCCAAGCAAACCCAATTAATATATTGAACTCCTTTCGTAGGACTATATAATATATTCTAATGAAGGTTAATCTATGTGCATGAGGTTCTTTGTTTTTAGCTTTAGGGATGCCCTTGTTTTTTTTATGTTTAGTTGCTCCCAAGTGTCAGTTAATCCATATGTTTGATCTCCTCAATCTACCCTTTGGAGAAGCATGTTTCTGACATCTAGCCTTGCAAAGTGCATGATACTGTTTACAAATTCGTTAACTTGGGTAATTAACAAAAGGGTTTGGTGCCTAATCTATGTTTTTGCCCAAATCTTATCATGGCACACCGCGTAAGATGAATAATAATATATGCTACGATAAGTTTATAAGGGTATATCAAGACTTGTCTTAATCACCTTATCTGTCACGCCAATATAAGATCGAGGTCGGCAACTTAATTCATGAGTACGTACTAGCAAAATTATTCTCTATAGAGAGGATGTGCTTAAGATGTTTGGATTCCAAATGATCTTATTAGGTTGCTAATTGCTATTCAAAAATTAAATGGTCCCCTACAATTAGGTTTACCCTCTTTTCTTGGTTGTCACTTGTCACATGGCCTCATATATTTATGAACATATACATTGCACTTTTTTTCGTTAGAGGCGCTAGGTCGTTATAACGAGAAGCAAAAATGACAACATAGTAGGTTCGGGTCATAAGGAAAACGATTCATCACCCGTTTGTTAACCTACTTGGGTGTATCAATATCTGTCTTTGTCGGATGATTCGGACAGATCGGATTGTCCATGGATGATAGGATATAATGCCCATTTATTATATGTAAATAATGTAATGAAAAACTGTTGCTTGTATCACAAATAATATTATATATGTAAATAGAATATAGAAGAGATCGTTAATACATAAATAACATTCTAATGCAAAATGGAACAAAATCCACAAGTTTAAATGTTAGTTTTAGGTGCATTAGGTCGATGATAAGTCAAAGGATTTTCATTTATACCCATCCATCACCCTATTTTATTCGTCTTTTCGACTTTTTACCCTCTTTTCTGGTTCAAGTGAGTCGATTATCCATCAAGAACGAATGATTGAAATCGTTATCCGTAAGAGAAAGGACGGATTTGATCGAACTCATGACCTTATAGCCACGGAGTGACATCTATATATACTTAACTGCTAAGCTAAGAAGACTTTTTTTGGGGGGTAGAAAGCTAATTAAGAAGACTTTTAACCCTTTTGAGTTATAACTTAGAACATAAATTGAACGTAAATATATAGTCCGAATTATACATAATCCAAATGCAAAAATGACCCAGAACTAGAAATACTAAAATACGTGTAAACCAGCCATATTTGAATACTTTACCCCTAGAATATCTTGTGTTTTTATCCATTACGTAAACGCTATAACAAGTACATTACGTATAAAAACTCAAAAACTAACCAATCAAAATCCAACATTTCTTTTCATATGATGGATAGTTTAATTTTAAGCAATGGTGGAAGGCACTCCCTTTCAACATCACGTACTTTAAACAAAACTTGAGCCCTATATATTTATTTTAAAAAAAAACACGTCTCTGCATGAATGTGATGGTGGCTCGGGTGTGATTATATTCAATGTGTCTCCCTTTATTGCCACACACATCATGTTAACTCATTGTTACTATTTTTATTATTATATCATTAGGGTTTAATTTTAATAATTAGTTAAATCACATCAAACTACAAAGAAACTTCGCTTGCAAGAGACCAGCTAGCTAGTTTGGCTAGCTTCCTATATATAGCCATTCACTTGCTTCTATCATCCCAAAACATCATTCACATCTTTCTTGCAACATTTCTCTTATCATAAGAGACTCTATGCAAGACGATGAAACGAGGCGTGAAGCATCAATAGCTAAAGCTGCCAGCATGATCTAATCAAACTTTTCATCAGTTCCATGTCTCCTAGGAAAATTCGATGAACATTGATTGGATCATGTTGACAGCTTGACCTGTTGATGAATCATGAAAATACACACCAACGGTTTCGGTCTCTTTATTCTCTTTTCTTATATTTTCCGTGTTGCTCATTATTTAAGATTTCTACGTCAAACTACTCAACGTTCTACAATATTACATGTGTGTTGCTTAGCTACATGATAGGCTCCACTTTATAAGTTACACTTGTAACTTTTAGGGTGTAGGGAGAAAATGCTATTTATATGTGCTACAAATGCTATTTATTACCCTTAACCAACTTAGCTATAAGCCTATATAAGCAACCAAAATAGGAAAATATAGAAGAAAAGGTTTGAAACTTTGAATGTTTGGTATGGGCAAGTAATCAAACATCTGTCGTATTCGGAATGTCAGATCTAGCTTGGAGGATATTGTTGTTTAATCATTGCTAGGAATCTTGCAGGTGTCGCCTTGCAACAGAAATTGTGGGATCAACCCCAACAGCATCTTGTGTACGTTTATGCAATCATATTATATATATACTCCATAAAGTAATATATAATTATGTGATAATCTTAACTTGTTTAACTTTGTTATGATTCATAATCAGCCAGTCATTGGTTGACAGCTTGTTTCGGCAAAAGACAAACCCTTAGTTTAGTTTTCACCTCTACAATGAGTTAGATCAAAATGTGTTGATATTAATTTGTGCGTTGATAGACCAAGAGTCGTATACATACGAAGTTCACACATACGTGTGAAAAGTATATGGATTACTCTTACTATTACTAAATGGAAATCGAACAAATCAAAGTTATGTGTTAGGCCTATCGCAAATAACGCTCATAAAAAGATATATTCTAGCTACACGTGTCATCCTTACTCTTAAACTCTTCCTAACTTGCTTTTAGCAAGATCGAAAAGTATACTCAACATAATGCTCTTGTCGCCATCCAAATCATGTAAGTTGTAACCTAGTGCAACATGCATGTGGTTTGGTGTGTAAAAACAGTGTTGCACGTTTGTCAACGAAGAGATTCGAATGAGGATAAGCATGTAGTTAGGCTGCCAAGAACATGGTTTGGTCGAAATTGGCACCTGCCTCCCTAATTCTCAAGTCTTATGATATACACTTGTGCGACAAATGTGGGTTGTTGTCCCTTAATTTTATTTTATTTTCCTATCTGATTTGAGAACTGGGTCTGGGTGTACAAAAATTCTTGTATCCATTCATAAATCATAATGACAAGTTTATGAAGCTCATTCCTAACGAAAAATTCTCTGGGTTTATTTGGTATATGTTTTACTTATATATAAATATATGTTTTTCGACAAAAAAGAGTATATATGTCTATTGTATTTTACCTTGTCACCCTCTGCGTCTAGCCAGGGGTGTCCCCATCTTGACCCCCAGATTCCCTGTAAGGGGAATTATACTGGGTTATTGTTGTTGTTGTATTTTACCCTGTCAATACACATGGCTGGTGTAGTAGCCAAATGAAATTACATTTCTTTCCAATGTTGGTTAATTAAGAAAATTGGAATTCTGACACAGGGTCGGGACAACAACAACAACAACAAAAATGCTTGTAACATTTATTTGACAAACTCTACATCCTTCACGTGTGAATCTTATGTGGTATATTAATTATGTTTAATATGAGACGTATGAATGACCGTTAGTTATACTTCATCTACGATCCAAAATTAACAAATACATGGTGAAGTGTCAAAAAACAAGTTGGCACAATAGAAGTACACTTTTGATTTTTTACGATATATATTTTCTTACTGCCTAATGTCTGATCAGCAAGAGATAAAATTCGACCAAAAAAAAATCAGCAAGAGATAAAAACTCCACGTATTTTAGTCTAGGAGTTGAATCCTTGATTTCTCACATCTGGTAAGAAATTGTGTATTCATGCCTAATCTCTAGCAAACCAAATTCTAGCCTTGAAGGATTTGATTATGGGCCAGGCTTTAAAGCCCATTAGCGAACAATAATAAAAAGGTCCAATCCGGGCCCAAACTTGATTCTACTTGTCTATGCGATTTCAAAGGCTATCATCATCACTGTTTACTCTCGCTAACAGAAAGAGGGAAAAATGGCGCCGGCGCCGGAATCCGACGACGTCGACTACTCCGCCGCGGCCACCGTCATCCACTTCGACCGGCCTCTTCCACTCCTCCGGGGACCAATTCGCGCCGGGCCTGGCGACGAGCCATCTCTCGGCCCACACCTGCTCGCCTTCCGAAACCCTAACTCCTTCTTCTCCGCCCACAGATTCTGCCTCTCGAAGCTTCTAGAACAGTGCGAGGCCGGCGTCAGGATCGGCTGCTCCCTCTCCGCCTCCGGCAAGTGCAAGCCGCCCTGGTGGAGGCTCCTCGTCGGAGGAGGAGCCGATTTCAAGGAGAGGGCGAGGTGCGAGGAGAGAGAGATGGCGAATTGCCTCGAGGAGTCCAAGGGGAAATGCGAGAAGTTCGCCGATGAGAAGAGCTCGGCGGTGTTCCGGAGCGCGAGGGTGGCTCGGAGAGGGCGGTGGAAGGTGGCGGAGAAGGAGGCGGCGGATTTCGTCGGCTGGATTTCGCTGATGGCGCCGGAGAAGAAGCATTCCGAATCCGAAGCTTTGAAGGTCTGTCAATTAGGGCTCTTTTTGAAGGGTTTGGTGTATGAGGTTACTAATTGTAGAGGGAGCGAGTTGCTTGATGATCATGATCATCAATCCGTTGAAGATTGAAGATTTTGTGCAGGAATTGAGTGAGTAATTTGGCTGATGGCCTTTGTTGTTAGAGATTTCTTGAAGTTGTTGCTTGATCTGTAAATTCAGAATCCACCTGAAAAATGGGATCTTGATGATGCTCAAAAAGTTCAGGCTCATCATAAGATGCAATTCAATTTGACATTACTTTCATACTGTCATATTCAAACTGATGCCAATATGAATTTGAGATAATAAATAAAGCTCAGAACTTCAACCTGTTGAAGGTGAAGGAAGACACTGATTCCTGCAACCAAATGTAGCAAGAAAGTTTCCGTTCTACAAAATGGAAGATGCTAAATGCTAAAGACAATTACAAATCCAAATAACACAACAGTTTTATTCATCTGGTCATGACTTTTTGAGCAACTCCTTTCCTCTGCTCATGGGGCTCTGGCTATTGTTCTTCATTTAGATTGGTTGGTCTTTGGGAACAACCTGATCCTTGAGCCACATATAGATTGGTACGAGTACGTAATACGCTCCTGCCATGGCTCCGAGGAGTAAACGGATGAGGAATGTTATAGGGTTCACTGGTTTTGATATGTCTTCTGCCTTTGGACCCAACTGCAATACGCGAAAGAAACAGAATTGGTTCATAAATCCAATGACACACAAGCTTTAATGGACGAAAGAAACAAAATTGGTTCATAAATCCAATGACACACAAGCTTTAATGGACTATGATGTTTGCTGATGAAAGATGTATAGGAGTGCAAAGGAGGATCACAAGATTATAGATATACTGAACTGGCATTTTCTTAGGGAGATGACAGATCAGGAACTGAGTTGAGATTTCCTTTTTTTTTCAGCTCAATAATGGAATTTTGGTTCCCAAGATTCTTTTAGTATTAGCAAAACCAGATTTGATTCATAAATGTAATGAAACACACATCCAGCACAGCAACTTCCAAATCCACAAGTCTATTGCTTTACCAGTCCATAACCAAATCTTAACAGATGTCTAACACTAATTCCAGAAAAAGTGGAAGACTTTTTTGTATTTTAAGTACTTGTTCATACTCAACACTCCTTACTTTTTGGAGATTAGAGAGAGATATTACCTCTAGAGGGGAATCCCCAGATGCCGGTTTCACACCCGTTACTGAGCATCCCATAATCAAGCCATGTCGACGAACACCACGGTACCACTTTGGGCCGATTCTTTTGAGCTGAACATCCTCAAATCCAGCTTTTGTGAACCAATGAATGTACTCTTCTTCCGTGGGGAAGAGCATCCACACGTCTGCGAAGAAACGTGACAGCCAAAATGTAGGATGCACCGGACCGATCAGGCAAGCTTTTCCTCCTTTCTTTATGACCCTGTATGCTTCCTTGATTCCTCTTTGTGGGTCAGGCCAGTACTCAATACTGGAAAAAACACAATCATAAAATCATTGTTACAGAGAGAGTCTTCTCCCACCCTCAACTTATCCTTTTACTATTCAGAGCTCAAAAGTTTCTTTTGAAACAATGTCAACAGATCCTAATTATCAAAAGCTTTCACATAATCAAAAGCATATTCTGTAACTTAGAGCTAACTTGATGTCAACAGCTTCAGCTAATCTATAGCATAAGCTAATCAAGCCCTGCTAAATTACTAGTGCAAGATTGCAAGGCTATGCAAACAAGTTATCAAGCATAACACACCAAACCATGATCTATCAAAAACCCAATTCAAAGAAGAACTCAATGAAACTATACCTTCCAGCAGAAACATATCTATCAGCATAATCAGTAGAAAAGGGAAGATCTTCAGCATCTCCCAACATAATCTTGCAATCCTTCAATGGCTCCTTCTCCTTAGCCTTTGCAAGCTGGTGAGGAGACTGATCAAGAATAGTCACATTCTTGGCATCAACATGCTCAACAATCCCTAGAGTAGTGAACCCAGTTCCCCCACCCACATCCACAACAGTCAAATTCCTGTCACACAAATCAGCAGGCTCAAGCGCATCCTCTCTCATATCCTCAGTCCAATGCCCAGGATTTATAATGTGGTCATACACAATCGACAGGAACCGATAGAACCAAAAAGCCTCTTTCTTGTGCTGTATAAACCTAAGCTGAGAAATTGGCCTGGGTGAAGAAGATACGCTACATTTGGGAATTAGGGTTTTAGACCTCAGACTCTTACTTGTAAGGCCATTGGGGGTGAAACCCACCTGGGAAACGAGACTCTTGTGATGGAAATCGGACCCAATTGGATTGGGGACGAACACATTCCGTCTGGCGAGAGTGAGCTGATTTGTGCCGGTGAACATTGAACAAGCCATGGATTTGGTATTGGAAGAAAAAAGCCCCAAATTTGCAGAATGAGGATTGAATGGTGTTTGGAGCTCGTCTTAAAAGGGGATTGATTTTGAGGTGGCTAGGAAATCATAGTTTGAGCTGGGCAAAGCGGAGTTTTCGAGTGTGTGTGGGCACACTCACACCATAAGCAACAAGGCAACAAGACGTGGAGTTTTAAAATTTTACTCCGTATAAACCAAGATAGGAAATCAGAAATCTCTTGTGTGAATAATTTTTTTTTTTTATGGCCAATTGCAAATATGCAATTTTAAGAAATTGATTGTTTCTTTCATGTAGTCTTCAAAATATACAAAGTTTTAAATTGATTGTTTCTTTTTTGGTTTGCTTGACATTTCCTGGAATTCTTTCTTACATCACCTAATTTCTATGTTCACAAACGAAGTAAAAACCTGTTCTTTGATTGATAAGACCAGCCCGAACCCAGTCGGCCCATTTACATGGGCCTGAATTATGTTAAGAGGCCGGCCCATCTACGATGAAGTTGGTTGTTCTCGTGACTGAAAATGCATGGCAAAAGACTCCAAATAGAGCATGACTTAACCGAATTAATAAAGAGGATACCAATCAACCGAATTGTTTCGTTGAGGCTAGGAATTAAGTGTGTAAAAAACCCAAAAAAATGATGTATAGATCACGTTATTAGCATTAGAAATTGTTTCGGAGATTAACAGCTTCTTGCTTAGGCGAACTAGACAGATACCTTATTACCTTAACACGGCCTAGGCGAGTTGAAAGGCTAGGTGTACGGGTACCGCCTAGCGCCTAAGCGGGATTTTTAGAACAATACGGGTAAATGCTTCCCAAGATCTTTAAACTTGCTGCGTATCCATGATCGAACTATTTGCAAACTAAACAACTTTATTGATTGGTATAATATGGGTAAAATTGTAATGTTTAATTAATCAACTTTATAAATGTTTACTCCAAGAATTTACACATTTGTTTTGTGTGCAAGGAAATGTAATGATTTTGGATGGATTGCTCCTTAAAGCAAGAGCCATGGATGAGGTGAAAGGGAGGTGGGCATGGAGGGCATGTGAAACTTAGGAGTCCATACATGAGAAGAAGAAGAAAAAAGCCCATCACTATTTATTTCACAGTGCTCACAATTTCCCATGCATTTTTAGGGTTTCATTCTCTCAACCTTATACAGTATAACATATCTTGCCTACACGTACAATTGAAATTAGGTAATATATATGAATTTAGGTAATATATACTATGGTCTTTGCAATATAATGAGGCTAAGACTTAAGACAGATTTAAGAAGGGATTGGGGTTTGATTTTTGATACCCAATATGGGCTTTGATCCTAAGATTGACTAAAAGAGTTTGATCTTGTAAGTTAAGAGAAAAGTGAAGAAAATACAAGAATTAGTTAAAATCTTTTTAGGACGGAATCATATCAAACTTTTTTGTTGAGCTTATATATGTGATACATTATAGGTTTAGCTACAATCAATGAAATCTTAAACTAGCTCGATTAATTACATCTTTTTGTTTTAACGAAAAGAAGGGCTTAAGTGTGGGACAAACATGCCAGCTTTTTAGTACTGTTGGTCACATGTGTTTTGTTCAATCTTGCCTTTCATAATATCCAATAATAATTTTATTTCATTTGCTTCGGAACTTTTGTGTATCTCGTGTTTTTGTAGCCTAGCTTCTATCTTAACTTTGCTACTAAAATTCCACTTGTCAGTTTGGTAAACCATTACCGACCGATCATCGATCACCTCACAATTATTCTTAAATAATGTAAAGTGTATATATGCATGTTTTAGTGAATAATTGCAGAACTTGTCTTAAGTTCGATAATTCCATTATATTAGTATATTATAATGTATACATGTGTGACAAATTTATTTATTGCATGACAAATTGACACGTACAATAAACGCATTAATATATACGTGAGTATATTACGTATATTTTGCTACCACTCGTAATTCAGCTTAACACCGAGTACACGTCGTTAGTTTTCAACTATAAAGTTGTGTTCAGTTGTGTTGGGAAAATTATTTCGGATCGTTCTTGCACATTGATGAATAGTAAAGCAAATAAAGACAAAGAAGTAATTGTTGACCCAGTTCGTCGCAAGGACTACGTCTGGGGGCATTATCAAGCCAGGGATTCTCCACTAGATCAGAAAACTCAAGGGTTACAAAGATTCTTCCTAAACCTAACTTTTCAATCTCGCTTTCAGGATGTTCTCTCAATGCTTTTCGGTAACACACCAATTACAATAATCAAGTCGAATATAAATAAAAAAAAACTAGAACTACAAGATATAATTTTCCGAAGAAAACAAAATATCCCCAAAAGATATAGAATATTCTCGTCGAAATCCGCGGACGCCTGAAAACTCGGGCACTACTCCCCAAAGCGCGGGCGCGCTCCGCGGCTCCAGCACGCGTTCCGCCTGCCGAGACCATCGCCCCGAGACGCGGCCAGAGACGTCCCGAGACGCGGCCGCGTCTCGCCTTGCACTTGCCCGCGTTTCGTGGCCGGCTCCTCAGTTGTCATAGAGCGGTCTCGCCCGGCCAAAGCGCGGCCGGGCTTTCAAGCCACCCGAGTTTTGCTTCTCCTCCGTCTTCTTTTCGACTTCTCTTCCTCATCTTCGGTCTTAGCTCATCCCGTCTACTTCTGTTCAACCGAATCAGGCTCTATACTCAATAGGTTGGGCAAGTAGGGGGAAACGAAGGAAGAAAAACGTTAGTGGAAATCAGTTCCTTTGGGGGTATAAGGGTGTTATTTTTTGGAGAATTTCGCTCCCATTATCGGAACACACTACCTATTCCGCTAGTGCTGAACAAAGCCTAAGTTTGGCATGCACTTCATCATAATTAATATGTGATCGAGGTAGTCCCATAAACAATCGAAAATAATCAATTGCATAGGTAGCAAGATATTATGTTTTGGGTTGGAACTTCTTTTAGGTTGTCTAGTAAGCCTAATTATTCACACAACCTCTAATCTATAAGCCTACCGAACTTTATAATGGTATTAGAGTGAGATTCAATGTGGTTCTGTTTCTTAGAGTCTACATATTTGTCGTCTTTGTGAGCCCATTCAAGTAGTCCGCCCAATAAAGGAGCGATCAAACCCAAAAGTGATGGCGCACAATCAATATAGAAGCGGCCGGTCCAAATAGGACAGTTCACAAGTTTTGAAGGATTATGTGCAAGTTTTAATTGGTTAGGGGTAGTTGCGCTTGAGGTATGCGTATTGAGAATCCCACGGTTGAAAATAACATTAATTTTACTTACTATATAATCCAAAATGCTACTTGACCTATCGTTGTATATTTTTGAATTAGAATCTCTTTAGACTTGTGTGATAGAGCCGTATTTTAACAAGGATCGGTCTAAATAATGCTCGAAAACACATTACCGCATGCACATTATAGTTAAGATCCAAGTCGTTGCAACCAATTGAAAATACTTAAGCTGTAATGTATAATAGTGTCTTTTCAAGTTCGATCTAAATAGAGACCGTTAATCCTTCCTGACTTAACTGATCATAAACGTAACGATCGATATTTTTTTCATGATTTTGAAGCTCGAATCTCCTGATCAACTTTCGGGGTAAGCTAGCTTAGCTAGTGCCTATATATATTAATAAAAATTCGATTGGCCTAAAAACGATAGATTGTATGAAATGTGATAAATATATGATCGAGGTGATAGGATGGACATACCTATAAGTTCAAGAGTATATATTATAGTGTTGGTTGAAAGTGTAAAAGTGGGGAAGAATATTGGCATGTGCAATTGGGAACAGATCGAGATAGATAAGAGCAATAGAGCATTGCAGAAGTACGTACAGTGGGAATAATGGGGTAAGGATCGAGATGAACATGGGATCGATCGAGCTCCCTTTCATCATTTAATTCTCCCACATTCATCTTAACCTTTCACGTAGTACTAGCACATAGCAACTTCATTAATCATTGTTATTGTGGGTGGGTCCATAACTATGAGCCACTGCGTTATCAACTTTGTGGGGACCCACTCTCTTTGATTGTTCTCTTCAAAATCTTTATATTGGCACAAATATTTGTTTTTGATGATACTATGATAGGTAGGAATTTCACCACGACTATATATAATGATGAATTGAATTTCTATTAGACTTGTTACGAGCAGATTTAGCCCACATATTTGGATGCCTAAACCTTTCAAGATAGTATCCAAAGATTAAGGACTAAGAGCGAGTTTGATCCGTTTATTAATGAGTTATAAAATTGAGACACTTTACTGATTACTCTTCTTAAGCTGTTTAGTCGAACCTAATTCGTACCAAAGTCGAAGCGATCGGATTAAACTGATCTGAAAATTTTAACAATCCAACAATCTGATATGTTTTTCATCGAACATAATTCAGTTGATCCAAATTCGAAACAATCCGACCCACTTTACAAACTTAGTTTCTATAGACGAGAGGTAGGAGTTTACCGTTTACGGTGTAAATCAATACTCCCTCCGTTTCACAATAAGTGTCATTTTAGCACTTAAAATTTGTTTCATAATGTGTGTCGTTTTAGGTTTTCAAAGTGATTTATTAGGGGTTCATAATGATATTTTTTATTGGAATGTGTATTTGTTGACTAAAGTTGTTTATTCATTGGCCAAAAAAATGTAATGAGTGGTAAAATTAAGAAAAAGTTGTAAGTTTTAAAGTGAATGATTGCTTTTCTTAAAAATTGTGTTAAGAGCTAAAACGAGTGAACAGAGGGAGTACTATCTAGTATAATACAATATAAAGCGCAAATTTTTCATCCAGTATGAGGAATCGGCAACTTCCGCCGGGAGAAACGAGGCAAAATCAGGCGTCGCCGATCATTCTTCAGTCGCAAAATCAGATTCCGATGGCAATTCCGTTGAACAATCAAGATGGAGGGAGAGCACGGGCGATGATTGGTGGAAACCCTAGCTTGGGGTATTCGGGATTGACTCGCTTGTCTAGATTAGATTTTCCCAAGTTCAATGGAGATGGGGTGCGTGATTGGATCTTTAAATGCGACCAGTTCTTCCTCATTGATCGGACTCCTGAGGATATCAAAGTCAATCTGGCCTCCATTCACATGGAAGACAAAGCTGCGAGTTGGCATCAATCGGTGATGTTATCAGATGAAAACCGAGGTATGATTCTTGACTGGAATTCTTATAAATGTTTGTTGATGGAGCGATTTGGGGAAGTAATAGATGATCCTATGGCTGAATTGATGAATTTGAGGGAGATGAAGGAATTGTTGCCTATAATGAGAAGTTTGAGATGATCAGGACTAGAGTACGATTGTCAGAGGACTATTTGGTTAGTGCCTATTTAGCGGGGTTGAGAACAGATACACAGATGCATGTTAGGATGTTTCAGCCTCGTTCGATCAGACAGTGTTTTTCTTTGGACAAGCTGTATGAATTAGCTCATCCAAAAATGGTGAGTTCTGCAACTTCTTTTCAAGGGAGACATGGGCTGGTAAGAAAAGAAATTAGCCCATTAATTGCTAAGAACAGTGAACCACCCAAGAAAGATGGAAATAGTAGTACTTTGAAGAAATTTCTGACACCAGCTGAGTTGAGTGAGAGGAGGGCAAAAGGCCTTTGTTATTTGTGTGATGAACCGTATACGCCTACCCATTATATGCAACACAAGAATAAACAGCTGTTTGTTATGGAACTGGATGATGCAGAGGAGACGGAAGAACCAGTGGACATGGAGCAACAGGATGTTCAGATTTCTGTAAATGCAGTAGCAGGAGTGTCTAATTACAGGACTATGCGGATTAAGGGGATGCATGGGAAGAAGGCTCTATTTGTTTTAGTGGATACCGGTAGTACACATAATTTTTTGGACTTGTCTGTAGCAGAGAAACTGGGCTGTAAACTCATTCCAGCAGGATTAACTAAGGTGTCTGTTGCTGATGGTAGCACTGTGGATGTTAAGGCAAAAGTGGAAGGATTTGAGTGGAATTTTCAACATGTTCCATTCAAAGCGGATGTTATGGTCATTCCTTTAGGTTGTTGTGATATGGTTCTTGGAGTCCAATGGCTAGAGACTTTGGGTAGAATTGTGTGGGACTTCAAACGTTTAACTATGGAGTTTATGGTCAATAATAAGAAGCTTCTGTTGCAAGGATTACAAGCCGGTTCAGTAAGAGAATTGAAGGCTCTACAGCTGAATAAAATCGGGGTTTATGATGCACAGTTGGCTATGATCTGTGTGAAGTCCATACAGGAATCTCAAGAAAGTTGCTTGGCTATCTCTGTAGAAGAGGAGAAGGGGTTGCCTGTGTGTATTGAGCAGTTATTGGGAGAGTTTGATGATATTTTTCAGGAGCCAAAAGAGTTACCTCCATTTAGGACAGGCCATGATCATAAAATCACCTTAATGGATGGGGCAAAGCCAGTTAATCAGAGGCCATATCGGTATGCAATTTATCAGAAGAATGAGATTGAGAAAATGGTGCAAGATATGCTTCAATCAGGGGTCATACAAGCCAGCTCCAGCTCCTATGCTTCACCAGTGGTTTTGGTCAAAAAGAAAGATGGTTCTTGGAGGTTATGTGTGGACTACAGGGGTTGAATGCTTCCACTGTAAAGGATAGATTTCCAATTCCATTGATTGAAGATCTGATGGATGAGTTGGGTGGGTCTAAGGTTTTTTCAAAAATTGATTTAAGGGCTGGTTATCATCAAGTGCGTATGCATACAGATGATGTCCATAAGACAGCTTTTAGGACTCATAATGGCCATTATGAGTATTTGGTCATGCCCTTTGGCTTGACAAACGCTCCAGCTACTTTTCAAGGGTTGATGAATGCAGTTTTTAGGAATTTCTTAAGGAAGTTTGTTCTCATTTTTTTTGATGACATATTGATTTACAGTGCAAGTCTCTCTGAGCATGTGAATCATTTGAGAACAGTCTTTGAAATTTTGCGAGCCAATATGTTGTTTGCCAAGAGAAGTAAGTGTGATTTTGCTGTTAAAAGGATTGAGTATCTAGGTCATTATATTTCTGATGAAGGGGTTGCTACAGATCCTAAAAAAATTGAGGCTGTTAAACAGTGGCCAGCGCCTAAGAATGTTAAGCAGTTGAGGGGCTTCTTGGGGTTATCAGGCTATTATAGAAGGTTTGTTAAGAACTATGGTGTAATTGCTCGTCCATTGACAGAGTTGCTTAAGAAAGATAGTTTTGATTGGTCTACAGAAGCTGAGTCAGCGTTTCAGAAGCTGAAAGTTGCTCTTTGCTCTGCACCTGTATTAGCCTTGCCAGACTTCAGTAAGAATTTTGTGGTCGAGACTGATGCTTGCAGTTATGGGATTGGAGCGGTGCTAATGCAGGAGGGTCACCCTTTGGCATATATTAGTAAGCATCTTAAAGGGAGGCAACTGAATTTGTCAGTTTATGAGAAAGAACTGCTAATGCACCACGGATAAACTGCTAATGCATCTTAAAGGAAATTTGTCAGTTTCTAAAATAATGATATGTTAAAATTTGCGCCACGTCATCAATCCCGAATAAAATAATGATTTTATTTTTTTGCATTGATTTTCAAAAAATAACTTATATATCTTTCTTGATATCTTATCCAATTTCCTTATGTATACTTAACATCTTACTCAATTATATATCCTTACACGAATAAGGAAATTCAAGTGATTTTCTTTTATATTCTTTAAAAAAAATTCTTATTAATTAATATACATTTTTGTCATTATTAAATCTTGAAGAATAGTGAAAAAATTTCACATGTGTCAATAGTATATTCATTAATAGTATAAATTTGAAAATTTGAATAAAGCTATTTTAGAATTAAAATTGTATGAATAAAAGTACATATATAAGTCAATAGGTTCGGACTTTGGTCTATCGGATTTGGATTATAAGTTTCCGAGTTAAAAACGTATTCGTATCAAAATTCGATCTCAAATCGATTAATTCGATTTTATATTTACATTACCCGAACATGGTACGGGGTTGTACTAGTTAACTATTAAGCGTAACAAACTAGACTAATCCAGCAATTTTGTCCACAGCCTTATTAATCTGCCGTTTTTAAGTGTCAATTTTTTGTGTATTTTATTAAATATATTTTATACAGATAAGACCAAAACCTGCCCCGAAAGATAAAAGGAATGTATATCTTGGGCTAAAGAGGGAGGAAATGCAGAGAAATGATTGGAGCCCAACCGAGTCTCACATGGCCCCTCTGCATGAACTAGTTGATCCATTGATTACTCTTTGGCTTATACATCACACACTTGCTGCAAATTTGCTTCCTCTACGTCGCAAAATTTCCCTATCATTGCATTCCAGTTTTGAACGGTCGGGAAAACTATGTGCAAAATTAATATGAATATGATCATGCATCCATAATTCCATATATATAATGTGATAAATTTAGCATTCTATTCAAGTTACTAGATAGATTTAGCACTATCGATTACGCCTACAAACAAGTCATTGCATTAAGAATTAAACTAACCAACCCTCGGACGTGGGGCTAGCTGGGTCGTAAGAATATGTTATGCATTTAATTAAAGACCAAAAGTTGCGCAAAATTATTGGTTCACATCTAATCTACGCATGACATTAGGTATATAATAGATCAATGGCGGGTCTAGGGATTAATTAAGACGGATGAATATCCCGCCGCTTTCGTTCGGAGAGTCGTTGCGCAGATTTAAAAGCGCTTTCGTTTGAAGAGTTGTTGCCCGGATTAAGAAAAGCGTCGCCAAATATGCAGTGGCGAATCAAGGAGAGCCTTCAAATCCGTTTGTACATAGTTACATGACAATAAATTTTTAGTTGTGTGACATACATCTACAATACCTGTTCATTATGATTGGGTGCGTAATAGGTAAATTAAATTATCTTCAACGAGGGATATATTGTGTATGAACCTAAAATGTATCTATATGCTTGGGTCGACCGAACGTTCCGATGAATCAAGGATTCTTGGGTGATTTTCACCCATAATCTTAGTCTATGGCTAAGGTGCACTTATTCAGTTATTCGGAATATTGAACAAAGTTGGTAACCCAAGAGGTTGTAAGAGAATACAATATATAACAATGTTATCAGAATCCCAACTCGATCCCACGATTCTAACGATTCTACGACCCAAAAGTCATAAATCGATCCAGGATCCTAAGTAGGATCTTATTAAACTAGGATCTTAAATGATTTAACATAAAACTCTAATTGATTTTGATTTTACACACGACTCTAACGATTCTACAACGATTCTAACGATCCTACAAGCGATTCTTGCGATCCCAAACAATCACTATTATATTTATATATTATTACTAAGCTCAAAGTTTATGTCTCTTTTCCATAAAATTATTAACCTGATTCATCTTAAAATATTTTTACTCATCAAATTAATTATGTTTATAAATTTCAGAGTTTATATATACGAAAATATACAATATATTAGATTATTGTATATTTTTTAGTTATAATGTCGGATCTTACAATCCTAACGATCCGATTCTACGATCCGATCCTGCTACCCCTTCCGATCCGATCCAAGGATCCCAATTATGACAACCTTGATATATAGCCGAGACGGCTACGTAGGTCAATATAAGATTCCTAAGCAAGACGAAAACGATCCATGAGAGAAAGTACCCCCCATCGAAAAGCAAAGAAACAAACCGAATTTGAGATCCTAGTAAGTAAAACACTAAATAATATATGTTGTTCATTGTACTCAGTGGCGGAACCAGGAATTGGTTTCGGAGGGGGCTAAATATAAAAAAATATTAAAATTATATTAAATTGTTTCTTACAATAACATTTTTCAATTTATCAAATCTTTAAATCGTACTATAATGTCTCTAGTTTTAATGCATCTTATAATATATTTCTCAATAATGTCTTCGGTTTCAACATGGCTTAATCTTAGTATAAAATTAGTCGTACTATGAGTAAACAAAATCAAACAGATTTCAAAGATATATATTTATTTTTCAAAATTTTTTAAAAAATTGCATAATCTTAGTATAAAATTAGTCCTACTATGAGTAAACAAAATCAAAAAACCTAGAAACTTAATTTCGTAGTGTGCATGTCCATCTTTCACCCAAAAGCTAACAAAAAATAAATCAATTAAATCATTGTTTATGAAAAATAATTGAAACAAATGGATATAAAGGAAGACAGGAAAAAGCATTGATCTACAATATAAATTACATGGGACATTAAAAATCAAACTTAACAAGAAACATTAAATTGACAGTACAAGTATTATAATAATCACCAAAAACAATAAATTACTGATTACGAATTTCAATCTGATCGGTATAAAAAATGAAAAAGTCAAATTCTTTACTCGTAAAACGACTAAATCAGTAAAGAAAACAAGCGATAGAGGTAGAGCAATAAATTTGTGCATAAAATGTAAAAATCTAGCCACTGAAATTAAGGTGTTATGTGACTTGTTTGTTTCTAATCATAAAGGTAAATGCCTAAGCCAAAATGTAAAATCTAAAAAAAAAAATTAAAAGAAATTAAAATACCGGCCCAGTGGAGGCTATATAGTTCCGCCTTGTACTATATGTATGTGAGCTAGCATGTTGCTAATTTTAAGCTCTTTTCAACCACGTACGTATTCATTAAAATATAGAGGTAAGCATTGTCATCGACTAAATACACACACTCACGCATGCATTTGTTAACTTCTAAGTGCAGACATACCCATGCAAAACCCACTAAGACCGATTGAAGGTAGTACTTTGTTCCCTGAAATTTAGAGATATTCACCATGTTCAGATTGGGAAAGTCCCAACTAACATATCTCTATCGTATCGATCATTTTTGCGGGACGTGATTAAAATCGATCTCAACATCAATATCTATAATATACACATAAATGTACGTGAGAAAATTAAATACAGTATATGTGATCATATAACTAATCATTTATACAACCTGCAATCTTGATTAGCATTGAATGTTGGCCAACTTGCAAACCTTTCCGATCTAAGTCTAGAAAAAATAGTTCGAATATCTACTTAAAATCAATTTTTAATATGAAATTGAATGCATATATACTTTGGGACGAGGATCGGATCCAGCAACTCGTCCTCGCTTAGACTAAAAAAATTACTTCATCTACTCTATAACTAGCTTAACCTGTCGTGCCATACACGACTATTTCACAGAAAAATATTAAAATAAAGTTATATATTCTTATGGAAAATATTATATAAGTTTTATTATATGAACATGTTTTTTATCTATTAAAAAGAGTGATATTGTTTTTGAAGTTCATATAACCCAACAAATATATATAAGACATAATTTTTTCACTCATTTGTATATTTTTATAAAACCTGATTGTAAGAATATAAATTGATATTTTACTTATGTTTTTTATCACATATTAATAACGACTATCATCAATGTAAATATAATTTAAGAAATTTCAGCAATTGATAAATTGATAAAGTTTATAAAAATTTAATAGAAATTGTCGGAAACCACAAATTTACTTGTATTAAAGAAATAAGTTGAATCCAATATTCATAGAATTTTCTTAATCTTTCCTTGTAATGCTTTAAGAATTAATAATTGACAAAAGCTTTTTCTAATAAGTAGATAAGAAGAAATTCAATAGGAAAACCCTATATAGTGAGAATAATAAAAATTAGTTTTTTTTATATATGAGGCAAGGTCAAAATTAATGTGGTGGTTCAAAATGACCACTTGTATGTTTGTATTAAGAAAATAAGGGGTGTTTGTATAATTTGAGAAAATTATGGGATTATTTGTAAATAAGTAAAAATTATGAAAAAGATGTACGTTATCAAGATAGAAATCGAAATTATTATTTGGATTACAAAATAAATTTGTTATCAAGATAGAAAAAAAAATCAAATATAATGGGTAAAAAAATATAGTAGATCATGTAAATATATAAAATAATTAACTTAAGCTTAAAAATGCTAAATTTATTCAAGTAAATCAAATAATAAAGTAACAAAATTAGTCGTTCTATTAAAAAATAATTTAAAATTTTATCTTAAAAAATCTAATCTAACTAAGTAAATCAAATATACTTAGTTCATAGTAATTATATTTCAAAAATTCAAGATATATATTAGAATCATGTTTTTCAATTAAGTGATATATTAAAAAAGATAGAATATCTTACCAAAATTCAAAATTTTGAATATAACTTTTACATAAATAGATAATATAGTTTTATCAAATTAATTGAAATACCACAAGTAAAAACTATTTTTTTATTTTTTTTAATTAAAAATAAGGTGGGTCCAAAATCAACTTTAGAAAAGATAAGTGATATATTAAAAAGATAGAATATTTTTACCAAAATTTGAAAATTTGATCATATCTTTTACATAAATAGATAATAAGAAATTAAATTAGATTAATTGAAATAACTCAAATAAAAGCTATTGGTTATCAAATATGCAGTGGGGTCAGAATCAACGTGGTGACTCACAAATCAATATATATTATAAAATTAGCAATATTTTATGCATGCTACGACTTGTGTGGTAACATACGTACACCCGTACTCACAAATCACCCTATCTCACAAATCGGTTTTATCAAATAAAAGATATTGAAACTTATCAAATCACCCGTACTCACAAATCGGTTTTATCAAATAAAAGATGTTGAAAATTTACGTACAATATTTTATGGATAGATATTGTATATGGATAGATATTGTGTGGATAGATATTGTGTGGATAGATATTGTTGATAAGAAAAAAGATTGAAAATTTATATAGCAAAATTATGGTAGTTAATTAAAAGAATTAAATTTATTTTTTTGTTAAATATCTGGTGGGGCCAGAATCAACATGGTGGCTCGAAAACAGTCGGATTTTATAATATATATGGATTCAAGAACTTACCATTCAAATTATTTTTTACTCCCTCCGTCCCATAATATTTGTCCACTTTCCTTTTCCGTCGTCCCAAAATGTTTGTCAACTTTCCTTTTATATCAATAACATTTTCCAATCTTACCCCTATTCAATCTCTACATTTACCCCCATTATCCAACTTTTCCACCTACTTTATCTCTTTTCAACTTTTATCCCCTATAAATTTCCAAAAATACCCCTATTCAATCATATCTTTTACCCACTTTATTTTACTTTTTCACTTTCCAATACTACTTTACACCTCGCATTAAAAACCGCAAAAATCGTCCTTTTGGACAAACATTATGGGACGGAGGGAGTATATAGTAGTATCAAACTATGGTCACAACTTCAAAAGCCTTCGCAAAGCAAAGGAAGTGGGCCCTGTGACACGTGGTGCAATCCCTCAACCGACTTCTATTTCCATTCTCATCTCCGTGTCCCTGTCCATTTTATTCTCTTATATGAACTTTCCACATTTACCCTCAGGCCCCTCGTCAAGAGTCATCTGTCGCCCAGGGGTACGTTCGGTACTGTGTTAATCAGACGGTGAAAATAACCATTTTGCCCTTTAAAATCTGACCTTCTCCACTAACCTCCTTTATAAAGTGCCAGAATAGCGGCTAACGAAAAAGCTTCAAATTGTGTAATAAGGTGTGGGAATCCATGGCGGTTATCAAACTTTGAAATCCTAGTGTCTCTGAACAGAGTGAATTAAACGAAAAGGAGGAGGAAGAAGAAGATGACGGCAGGGATAATCCATGGTCACAAGAACAAGGAGAAGCAGTCGACTGAGAAACACATGGGCGGATGCATCGCCAGCTTCTTTCACCTCTTCGATCGCAGCCAAGTCGTCTCCAGCAAACGCCTCCGTACTTCCGCCGCTGTGAGTTTTCAGTTTGATGAATTTGCAATTCATTCGTTTGATTCCTCGAGCTCCACTCTGATTTGAGTTCATTCTTTAGCTTGTTGAATCAGAAACCGGATCCTCATCTCCGGTGAAATCCAGCGAGCTTGACAGAATAAAACTGCAAGAGCCAGCCAAATTGACGGCCTCGCCTGACCGTCTGACTACTCCGGCGGTGACCTCAACCACTCCATCGGCGATAGTGCCTATAGCGGTTTCGTCGATTAAGGAAGGGAGCAAATCGCCTTCGAAGTTTAGGCGGGAGCTACCGAGGCTATCGCTCGATAGCCGGCTCCATCCGAGGGGAATCAGGACGACGGCATCCTCGGCGGAGGGAGGAGCTCGGCGCGATGACTCCATTGAATGTGCGAATGACGACGGGAGACGGTCGCCTAGCGTGGTGGCGAGGCTCATGGGGCTGGATGCGCCTCTCACTATTTCTCACTCGAAGGCGGAGCTTCGGAGGTCTGCATCCGAGTCCAGATCAAGGGAGGGGAGTCTGTTGCTGGCAACCACACAGTACCAATTGAGTTCTGGACTCGCAAATTCTGACACCAGAGAGAAGATCAATGGCGGTCGATGTTTGAGCAACAAGAACCCTAACAACCGCCTGAACAGGAGAGAATTAGACCATGGAGGCTGCGCGCCTCGAAATCCGCATCCCGAGGCGGCGCTAAAACCGCGAAAAGCGATTGCGCAGCAACAGCAGAGGAAGGGATTGTACGATTACGGCGATTTCTTCCCGGAGCCAAAGCAGGCGGTGTCCTCGATCTACGGAGACGTGGAGAAGAGGTTGAGGATGAGAGGAATCGAAGAGCAGTCCAAGGATTTGGAGACTCTGAAGCAGATTCTCGAGGCTCTTCAGTTCAAAGGCCTCCTCCGCCATTGCGAACCGCCGGAATCCCAAACTGGCCGGCGGAATTTCGTCTATGAGCGACGGTTTCCTTGTGATAAATCTTCAATCGTCGTGATGAAGCCGGCGAGGTCGCCAAGGAGGCCGGTAAGCGAGCCTTCGTCACCGGGAATTCAACCGAAGGCGGTTCCTCGGCGAAATCTGAAGGTCGTCGCCGGCGAGGACTCGCTCTCGTCGCGGAGTCCAAGGCGAAATCCGACCTCGCCGAGGAAGAAGGCTGCGCTGAGCGTCGAAACGCATAGGAGAGAGAACGAAACGACATCAACGGAGGCACGACGAGTTTCCCCTGTTCAATCGCCGAGAAATGGATCCAAGAGGCTGGATCAGACGGCTAGCCAATCGCCAAGAAGGCGGAGATCGACGGGTGAGATTCGCCCACGGCGAGCGGAGGATGAATCGTCAACTATTTCCGAGAGTAGCGTTAGCACCTCTTCTCGAACCGATACTGAGGTAATTGATCAAGATTAAGCTTAACTAATCCAGCCTAATTAGCTTTATTAATTCGTTGATAATTATGTAGAAATCGAAGATGGAGGAGTTCTACAAGGACAGTAAAAGCTTGTTAGAGAGGTGCGATAAGCTGCTCAGCAACATAGCAGAGATGAGCTCGACGCCCAAAAACAGTACTGAGTTACAACAGAGCCCTGTCTCGGTCCTTGACTCGTCCTTGTACAAGGAGGATGAGTCGCCATCCCCTGTTATGAGGCGTGCCATTGATTTCAAAGGTATGGTTTCTTCATGCCGACTCTGTTGTGTTTTGTTTGTTGTCACCTGCCTTATTGCTTTCTCCTTTTTACTTTTACAGTCTCCAGTAGTTTTCTTTTTTATTCTCTGGCATTTGGCATGCAATCTGAAGTTTAACGGAAGAAAAGGAAAGATCACAAAATAGTTCTGTTAAGCTTGAGAAAGTTACAGATTAGGGACATCAGACATATAGACATAGTTGGTGATCAATTATATTAGCTTATCTGTTGACAGTGCAATTCTCTTGCTACCCAATTCAGTAGAATTATTGTGTAGTAGGGATTGTAGAAATGGTGACAGCCAACAAAACAAAAAGGTAGTCTAGATGATGTCTATGGATGCCAAATGGTCAAATTTTCCGGGGATTTCCACTGACAGCATTAACTAGAGCTTTGAAAAAATATAAGTGGAAAAGTCCTAGCCTGACCTTACACAAATATCTCTTATTAATCTCTCCTTAACTCCCTGGACTTGGTGTCTGAGGCTGATGGCATCACGTGGGATGTCATACCATTGCCCACAATGCTTGACATTGGTCATCATTCATGACACCACCAACACAACAAACTAATGGGCTCTGCAAAATATGCAGTCACTGTGTCTCATTGTAACCGTAATCAAATTTTAGAGATGTTATGTAACTTTCAAATGTCATCCTTTTATTTTTCCCACTCTTTGTTTTGGCCTTACACATCACGCATAGCCTGTAGCTGACTAGTACTGCTACTGTCTTGCACTGACTGGTTTGAACTTTTATGTGGATTATGGCCCATAGGAAGTACAATCATCTCTCTCATTTCTGTAGATCATATTTTCTGGCAGAAAATTTGTGTAGATGTATTTATGCTCAGATTGTGGTCCCTTTCCCTCTTCATTTTTGGGTTTAGATTCTCTGGGTGCTAGGATGCAGATCTACATTCATATTTAGATCAAGCCAAATTATCCTTTTGTGCATGATTTTCACTAGAGATTACAGAAAACCAGAGCAAATAGCTCAGTTATAGAGGTCAATTGATACTGAAAGTGGGTAATCTAATTAAGATAGTGAAGAAAATTTTGACTGCTCTGGGGTAAATTATCTGAAACATATTGGTACCCACTTCTGCAATTTGGCATCTTAATAGCAGAAATTTTGTTTGATTATGTAATTGTTACAATAGGTTTGCACTTTCGACTTTATCTTTTCATAATGTCTCAAAAGGACTGTGAAACAAATTCATTTTGCCATGTAGTTAATAACCCTCTTCAATTTCTGGCTTTAGACATGGAGGATGAGATATGCAGCCCCTCAATCTCAGACGAAGATCCAGATTTCACCTACGTGTCTGAGATCATCAGGGCATCGAACCACCTCCTAAACCACAACGACGTATTCTCGTTACTCGAGAAGAAACAGTCAATCAAAGGAAGAGACACCTCAAAATCATCCATTCTTCAGAGAAGACTCATCTTTGACACCATAACCGAGATCCTCAGTCGAAACGGGCAACCACTGCAATGGAAATCGGTCTCTAGTGGGCCCAAATTGAGCGAGATCTGGTTGGAGCTTCAGAGGATCCAAAAGAGGGATGAATCCGAGGACATGTTTGAGGTAATCCATGGCGTGATGAAGAGGGATCTGGCTCAAGATTCCATCAACGGCTGGGGCGAGTGTCGATTGGAGGTGTCCGAGGCCGTGCTCGACGTTGAAAGGCTGATATATAAGGATTTGATCGGTGAGGCGATTCAAGATCTCATGGGACTTACCGGGAGTTGCCGGAAGTTGGTATTCTGAGATGTCAAGAAAGGAATAACAGAAGAAGTGGTGCAAGGAAAAAAAGGCGGTTAGGAGCAGTTGCTTTTGGCGCGCTTTTTGTTTGTGTTCTTCAAATCTTCCTTGATGTTAATAATTAGCGGTGGGGCCTAGATGGAAAGCTTTGTTATTAGGACAGAAGTGGGCCTTGATGCATGTGTATGAGCGGAAAAAGTTCATTAAAAAAAAAGCCAAAAAAATAATACCGGTAAAAATAGGGCTTGTGCCTAGTTCTTTCTGCTTAGATCATAATTTTCACCTGAGTCCATCTAGCTATTTTATAAACTTTTCCTTACCTTCTAATGTATTGTAATAGTGTTTCATATTGAATGTGTATAGTAGTCTCTTCTTATGTGTTGCCTCATTATAAAGTAAAATGATCAAATCAACTGTATAGATCAGTCTTGAAGATGCTGAAGGAAGAATAATCAAAGGGACCCAATCCAAGAAAAATAGAAGGGTTTATTTGTTTTTGTCATGCTGTTAATGCAATTGCATATTTGCATGTGTTTTTGTCTGTGTACAATTGAGAGCAATTATGAAGCATAACAACATGGTTTGGTCTCAAAAGTGAGTTAAGTGATCAACTCAACAGCTGGATTTGCTGGCCGCCCTCCTACATATGGCGGAAATCCTTCTGGTTTCTTTGGTCCACCGTATGATTTTTAGGGTGGCCGAGGTTTTGGAAATTCTTGAAGCCCTAGCTAGGATTATGTATCAATTTGGGTATGGATCAAATTGATAAATTTTCAGGGGTATAATCTGGACCACAAAATATTAATGCGTACTTGTTGAACTTATTTTTGATTTGGGTTTTCATTTTGTAACTTTTAGTATTTATATACTTTTTTCGTAGAAGGAAAAACGACACTCTCCGGCTCCTTAAGGATGCGTTTTATTAATGGAAAAAAAAGATTAAGTAATCAGCATACGGAATAGTATTTATATTTTTTTACATTATAAGTATTATACTTTTGTAACGTTTGTGTATTTTTACATAACAAAATTATCATAATAACTATCATGTTCAAAATTTCAAAGGACCCTTCTCCATTGCAAACATCGACATGTGAGACAAAAGGCAATTGTCTAAGTACAATAAGAGCCCATGATTTGTTTCCTTCAAATTTTAGATAGTACTTGATTAACATTCATGATTTTGTACTTTGTAGTTTTCCTCTCAGAGTCTCATACATGGCATATAATGCAGCTAAGCTAAGCTAGCTAGAAATTAATAGTGCAAACTCATCTCTATCTTGTACAAACTATATATAATTAGTTTGTAGTATTAGCACAAAATCCTTTCACCTCAAACGAAAAAAAACATCATGGGGCTAGATAATCTAGCCATTGAGATAAAGTTCAATGGATAGAATTTTATCAAACTCATTGGTATTGTTTGACAAGAACTCTATTGGATCACATTCCTTGAACATGAGACAACCATATACAATATATATTGCATGTGACACTAACTCAAAAAGGGTTTATGATGGCATCTAAATAAAACTTCAAGCCAAAACTTGAGCTTATCCTATTAACAACATGATTGAGAAAGGAAACAAAAAAAAAAAGAAGGTTGAAGCACATGCTCAACCATAGGAAACGGCCATGTATCACAACTCTAACATGTTTTTATCTTCTTCATGTTCCTAGTATACCATGTGATCGATAAGCCCTTTGGGTCCCACTCGATACAATCTTTCTTTTAGTGGTAAGTTGTTAGAAAATCGGAGAGATAATACCTCCCGACTTAATGATCATAGATGTCATCAAATACTATCTAAAAATGTATTTTGCTAGACAACTCCCATTTGATTCTCTAATCCTTATTGTTCTCGATCCCCACATAGAATGGAAGTGCACGAGGAGGAAAATGAAAGGCGTTACCTTCTTTCGCCCTTTAAAAGTTGTTTTGATTTGATGTTTAGTACTCGAATTTATCTTAGTTGTACAATATGCTCACTTGAATCCCAAAGTCAAGCCCATGGATCCAAGCCCAACAATACTAACAGCCCATTTCAATACAACAAGGCATTTCTGTAAACCACACACAAAAAAAAAAAAAACGGAGTATTATTTGTCGATCGGGTTGTGCATTTGTCCTTAATGCTAATGATTTCATCACACATCTTCAAAGTCATTTCTCGATGGGTGATGATGCTGGTGTTAAATACATGGAGTTACAACTTACAAGCCAATTTTTATTCTACTTAATTTCAATATCAAACCTATGACACAATTCATTTTAGAGAGGCTCAAAATATTAATAAAAAGAACATAAATCTTTACACTTGATATAACACCTACTTTCGAATATAGAAAGGCACTTGTAGCTCGTTATAATAGAGTTATTCATTTTTTGAACATAAGAACGTGTTTAAAATAACGAGCTCGTCCTCTCAATCATTTTTAGACATGTAAACGCACAGTTGTGCAGCTTTGCAATCAAAATTGAAATGTTCACTAACATACAATCAAAATTGACTATATATTTATAATGTATCAAATGTTAATGTACGTATAATAAACATCTCTCTAGCTAAAGATGAGATGGCATGACGTAGAAATCCTATTTCTCAACATTTTATGAATGTTGTGCAAGATCAACATGCTTAATTTAAAGATTGAGAGTCTACGGACCCCTCATGTAACAATTTTGCCCCTCCACTCACCCAACAAGACTAAGAACATATTCAAAAGAAAAATAATGAAGAATCCATTAGGGAATGCTTGAGCTTCCTCATTTGGCAAAAGTGGGTCAAATGGCTTGCTATCGGGAGGCAGAGAAGACACCACAACTTAATCTTGCTTTTGTCTTCGGGGCTTTTGCTTTCTTAATACCCAAATGTAGTTGTCTCACGTGGTAGGCGGCCTGCTATTTCTTGCACAACATTCATAATGAAGAACCCAAATGTAGTTGTCTCACGAAATCTAAGGTTCAACTTCAGTGGATATAGAAAATTTCTTTTTGGAAGACTCACCGGTCAAAGTCAGGTGTCTGACCCGGATCGAGCTGGACGTAGCCAAGACGAAACTCGTGAACCAGTGGACAAAAAAAAAAGCTTGCTTTCTTAATTATCATGAATTATTGCAAGCAAAATCTAGGGTTCTAAGTGTGTTCATCAATATAATTAACCACACTTAATTCAATTGTAGTTGTACCCACAAGGCCACAACTATCAATCCCATCCACACGTTGTGCAACTTTGCAAAAATAAGAATAATCAAACGAAACCTTATAAAAAAAAATGGGACATATTATATAAGTAAGTAGTTTTGTAAGCAACGGTACATATGAAAATGTGGCTAGAAGAATTTCATACAAAATTTGAGGTATGGGTTAAAGAAAGCGACAAGGTTGTTGAATGAATACAGTATTTGCATTCCAATTTGTTAATTGGATTGTCTAAAATATCACATATTAATGACATTATGTAGTATATGAGATGATAAGAAGGTAATGGTTGATGATTAAAGTGTAAACCACTACATCTCCATTACTTAATTGCTAGCATGTCATAATTGTAACCTATAGTTCTCCTGGCCTTGCTTCTTTATATTTATATAACAAAAAATAGTCTATTTTTGTATGAGGCATATTTAATTTTATAGTATTTTAAATTTTGGGTGCCGCATAATTCTATTGTTGGAATAGTTTTTACTAAACATTCTGCAAAATTTGCCCTAAACACAGCAATTCTATAGTTACTATTAATCCCATAAAACCACCCATGTTTTGATTTTTTTTCTTGGCCTTGCACTTTTTTAATGTCATAGTTCTTTGAGGAGTTGCTTTTGGTAGTAAACTAGTACTATACAATACAAAAATTTCCGAAGATCATTGAAAGAGACATTTTGCACTAGATAGCAATTTTACAAGGATACTAATCATGTTGCAAATGATTATCAATGTAGAAGAAAATTATAAGCTGCTGATACATAGATATTTTCTAGGAAATTATGTGGAACACTTCTTATCATTGTGCCTTCTATTGATTTCACCTGCAACAATGGCAACAGCAACTTGTCAGAAGAGTAGGAAGTTGGATTTGTTTTTGCCTGTCATCCTCATTTTTTCCACTACTCATCTTATATTGCTTAACATCTAATCACACTAAAATTTGCCAGCTTATAGTTGCAAATTTTATATTTACAGAAATCTAATTGAACCCCTAGATGGGTCAAACTCTTGCCCAACAATTTAAATGTAGAAAAAAAAAGCATTAAATTAAGAGGGAAATTACAGAGTTTGTAACAGGGTTGTTTTGAGGCAGGATCTTCATCAGGTGAAGGTGGCTCTTCACCAAATATCATCTTGCAACTCATATCTTCAAAATCTGTCATACAGATTTGGTCTTTGAAATCAGACAATGTTTTTTAGTTTTGTCAGTTCTTGTAGTGCAAGAAGAAAAGGAAGAAGAAATTACTTGGAACTAAGGTAACAGGCATTCCAAGGGATGTCTTGATGAACTTTTGAGTTGGAAACTTGCACAGGTTCATACACATACCTGCACACTTGCTTCCTTCTAAAAACCTGCATAAGAATAAAATCACAAAAATGCATGTCAGTCCTACTACATATTTGGCATATAAGTTTTAGATTTACTGACCTGCATTTCTTGACATAGACCAAATTCTTCTCTGTTCTTCCATGGATCTCTGACTCCCTCACCTTGGAGCATGATCATATGTATCAAAGTCTCAGACTCCTTTCAAATAGTGATACCCAGAAAAAAACAATGCTACATTCTGTGGAGATATATTTATTAAGATAGTTTTTTTTTTCTTACCTCGGAAGGTCCAATCAACCAAACAAAGAACAAGGTGGTGAATGCAGCTGAGACTTCCCTTGCAAACTTAGAGTTTGGCAACACTGCCCGAATCTGCAAAAGAAAATATGCAAACTGGTTTGCTTTGTATTGTCCTTCAAAACAAACCCAAAACTTGATAGAAGAAAAACTGACGACGGCGAGGATTGGATGTGGAATGGCCGTCTTAAGAGCTTGAATGACAAGCTCATGCTGCTGTGCAGGATCGAGGTCTCTTGCCACACTTCTCGTCGTCTCCAACAATCCTTCATAACCAAGCTTCTTGCTTTTCTTTCCTACAACATGAAAACAAGGTGTTACCAGAATGTGCATATCTCTATTGTATGATTTGCAAGACAACACAAATATGCGGTTTACCGGTTAGATTCTGAAGGGTTTGAGTGAGATGGTTGATAGCAAAGCAATCGAACCAGTTGTCGCGACGATCAACAGCTTTGAGGGCAGTATAATCAGGGGTATCTAGATTGAGTGGCTGAGGATAGTTGTATGATGTGTTGGATAAGGCTTGTGGGTGTGGTTTTGGAAGCAAATAAGAGCTCTTCTGGTTCACTGGGATATTTTGATGGCTGCCTAATGATCTTCCTTTGCTTCCTAGAGTAATAAGCTTTGCATGATTCATTGCCATTGATTTCTGCTGGAATTTTTACATTTACTTGTGATCTTATGAGAAAAGAATAGATGTTGGCCTTGCCTTTATAAGCTCCATCCGCCCACTAAGACACCTATTACTTGTTGATTCCTGCTGGATTTTTTTTTTTTTGAGTTACTTCCAACTGCACAAGCCCTTTAGTGTTAACCTTTGCTTGTACTATGAGACCACTACTAAATTTTGTATAATTTTTTGTTTGTTTCAAAGAGTATCACGCAACTTTTACGGTACAAAATGGTTGATTTTTTTACTTATCTTAGTTAATTGTGAAGAACTATTTACTTATCTTAATCTTGGTTTTGTACGTCAGAGCTCCTTAGCATTAATAATGTGCAATACCAGAAAGTCCAAATTCCAGGGTGCAAGATGAGACCATGATTAATAACATGTGCAATGAACTAATGTAACTTGATACATACATAAGAATAAAACAGAGAAGAACACTATCTAGCTTATTCAACTGTACCTCAGAAATCATATAAACTTCAGTAATAATTCAAGCTAAGCATTACTGAAGTCAACATCAGCTTTTGACAAAATCCCCACCTGTTTCAGTAATATATCAACCTCAGCATTCAACAAACAAAAAATTTGAATACTTGAAAAAAGCATACAACTGGATAAAGATCAAGAAAACAACTCACCAAAAGGCTTAATTTCTTTCCTTTGTTGGGTTTTCAAATGAAGAGAAATCAGGGAGGGATTTTATTAAACTCTCATAGTTTTCGTCCTTGTTGATGAATTCCAATATAATGCACTTTGTGTGTGAGTCGAGTAAGATCTTTCGGTCAAACATTGTCTGAAGAAGCTCCATAAACCTTACAGTTTTTTTCTGCCGAGCAAAGCCATCCAGAAGTGGAGTAAAAGTAATAATGTTCGGGGAGCAACCCTTGGCATCCATCTCAAGAAACACATTGTATGCCTCCTCTAGCATCTCTCCTCTACAATACCCATCTATCAATGTACCGTACGAGACGACATCAGGAGAACAACCGTTCGCTTCCATTTCAACAAGCAAATCCCTTGCCTCCTTAAGCCTCCCTGCTTTGCAATACCCTTTCAACAATGTGGTATATGTCACCACATCAGGCTCATAGCCAACACTATCCATCAAGGAAAACACACTGCGTGCATCATCAATCCTTCCTTCTATGCAGAGACCATTGATCAAACTGCTGTAAGTTCTTAAGTTAGGGACCACGCCTCTTTGATTCATCAACTCTAGCAATTTCTTGGCTTGTTCCATATCTCCTTTCTTGCAAAGTTTATCCATTATCAAACTGAACGTTACCACACTTGGTGAAATACCATCATTAATCATCTTCTCCAAAAGTCTTTTGGCCTCCTTATCATCTCCGCGATGATAAAACCCATCAATCAAAGAATTATAGACAACGACATTTGGAGAAACACCATTACTTTGCATTTTCAAGAATAACTTTTTAGCCCTACCCATATACCCTTTTTTACACATCCCATCAATCAGAGAACCATAAATAAGCCGATTTGGATCAATCCCATTACTTTGCATTTCGAAGAACATCTCTTCAGCTTTATCTACAAGTCCTTCTTTGCAAAGACCGTCAATCATAGTCCCATAAGTAACCCGATTTGGTCCACAACCTCTAAGTTTACCTTCCTCTACGTCCGTGTTTTTCATGTCATTGAATAAACTTAGAGCATCCTCAACTTTCTTTGAACGGAAAAGACCTTTCAGCAAGGTACTTATAGTCACAACATCAGGAGGAATTCCCTTACCAACCATATCCTCAACCAAACTCATAGCATCTTCTATCTTCCCAACTCTGCAATAACCATCCACTAATGTGTTACATGTAACAACGCCAGGGGCCAAACCTCGCTGGATCATCATTTGCAAAAGCTCCATTCCTTGTTCTATTTTGCCCTTCTTGCACAAAAGATTTATTAGAATAGTACAAGTCACTGAATCTGGAGTAAGATCACGGTCTATCATTTCGAAAAAGAGTGACTTGGCATCTTCCTCCATCCCTGAACGACACAACCCATCGATCAAACAACTGTAAGAAACAACGTCGAGCGAAATTCTGGCATCCTTTTGTTTCGAATCAGCCATAGGCCACTCTATACGACTGCCGTCAATGAGAGAAAACGACAATGTATTTGTCTTACGAAGCCCTTCACCAGACGTACCCTCCCTGCAAAGCACCATTTCCCGGTGCAACTGAAGGGCTGTGACCGTGTTTCCAGTCTTACACAAACCATTAATCATAGTGTTGTAAGTAAAAGCATCAGGAGCACAGCCAAACCGGACCATCTTTGGCAACAACTGAGCAGCTTCAGCCACTTTCTGCCCCAAACACAAGCCTTTGACCAACGAAGTAAAAGTAATAACATTTGGGCGGTATCCATTCTTCAAAAGGAGGCCTAATGCTGAAAAGGCACCGCTGCCTAATTTCATTTGGCCATAGCAGTTGACCAAAATACTTAACATGAAGGGATTCGATCTCAGTCCAAGAATACCTGAAACATCCAACGTCTTGTAGAAGGAGATGGCGACGGAATAATGCTTAGCCTTAACTAGACCACCCAAAAGCCCATTGAACCATGAAACCGGGGGTGAGGGTTTCAAAGAAAGCATGTAATCGAAGAAGTAATGGGCGTCCTTGAGGCTAATTCTACCCGACTTACAATCAATTTGAAGGAATTTGTCGAGTGGTGATAAAGACGAGAGCTTTTTCGAGGTACCTCTAGAACCCATTCTCCTCACTTGCACCACCAGTAGTTCAAATTGGGATTGGATTGCCCTAAACTCAGACAAGTAGGAAACTGGGTTCTGGCATAAAACCAATTGCGCCCAATTGCAACCAGCAACAGAATAGCATGAAATGGAATGGCGAAATTAACCAAGAAACATTGGAGTTGAAGAAGTGGGAGCAGGCATGGGGGATTTAGGGCAAAATCAGAGGAATTAGAAGATGGAACTAAGGAAACAAAGGAAGAAGAAGTTACTTGTATCGTCCTCACCACCGTTTTTGTGGATCGAGAGGGGGTGCAGGACAAGAGTCACAGAGACAGAGAGTGAGGAGGAAGCACTGAAAAATTCATCTCAACTGATCGAGGAGATATTCGATATTTTATACAGTTTTTTTTTTTTGTTTTTTTTGGACGAATTATACAGTTTTTTTTATCGTTATTCATTCGAAGAAATATTGTTGGAAATTCAATGCAAATCCTTGAAGACGATATTGTTTTTTTTTGGTGAAATGAAGACGATATTGTTAGTTTGCCCATTTTCTTTTTCCCTTTGATTCTATTTTCTAAGCTGCAATTCTTATGTCATAAGTTGAAAATGATAGGCATGGAGTTTGATGAAGTACATTTCTTAAGCACTGGAATTATGTATTTTTCTTTTAAAAAACTGAAATGTTACATAGGAAATGTGCAGTAGATCTATAAGATGACATTATTTGAAACCATGCACACAAACAGTAAGCAACGTCTTCAGATTATATAATTCCAGAACTTACGACTAGCGTATTTAGCCGCGCAGAGACCGCGGACTTTATTAAAATTTTATTTATATCATTTTACATGATCCATGTTTTATATGTTAATAAATAAATATATGTGGATTTACATTTTATATATTAATTAGCCATGTTAAAAAGGTAAAACTTGTGTAACTATATATTAGTCTATTCTCATTAAATCCTACGGCTTACAAATTATTTATTACAAAAATAAAAATAAGATTTTTCATGCTTAGATAAAATATTTAATCATCAGTATTTATCTCCAAATAATTGTTGATGATTTGTTTCCTTATATGAATGAAAAGAGAAAATACACTTTTTAAAGTTTATCTATATTGATATATAGTATGGTTTAATTATGATACATCTCTCAAAGAAATTTATAAGATTTTCCCTAAAATATTACAATATATTTAATTAACATCAACCACTTTTTACTCTCAATAAATAACTAAATTGAAGCGCATTATGTTATTGTAAATTGATCAAATTTATACAAAAAATGTATATAGTTCTATACAACGATATAAAATTTGTACGTACGTACATATACATAATCAAAGGGAAATATATATTAATAGTAAAAAAGAGAAAACCTGTTCACAGTAAATTAGGAAGTATAAACCTATAATGAACCATGGAATATTTATTTTTTAGAATAAATCAACAAACTGTTAGATGAAAGATTTGATAAACCTGTTTATTTTATTTTAATCAAATCTCTTGATTTGCTAAAGATTTAATGTATACATTTTAGTTTTATTTAAGGAGATGAATGAAGACATTTGATATGATAAACATGTTTTACAGTAAATCAAGAGATTTGATCTATATTGGGTAATAGGGATTTAATTAATCTTTTTCAATTCTTTCATTTAAAAAATTTCTTAATAAAAATTAAAATTAAACACATTTATTTAAAGAAATAGTACTTGAATGAAAAAAAAATATTTCCTTGATGAAAGATTTAAATTTTTATTAAGGATCTTTGATGAAAGACTTGATAAGATAAGATTAAAAATGTTTTTATTCTTAATTAACATATGGCATTTTGTTTTGGGATATAATAATAGATAATGTAGAATTGAATAAATTTTTTGGCAGGTATAGATTTGATCAAAATTTAAATATAATTATTTTTAAAATATATTCCATTTATCAAACTTATAAAATAAATAGCTGCGTCATAAATATTAAGATGATACAAAATTAAATTACATTAAGTTTTATTAATACATAAATATTAAAATCGAATGAAATAAGTATTTTTCTATTTGTAATTGAATTTAGAATTAAATAATGTAGAAACATCAAAATTATTTGATAAGAATTTAATATTATGTAATCATATCAAACTTAGATCAATAAAATATTGTAAAATAATTTAGAGTAGAAATAAAAAAGATAATGACATGGAATATTTTGAATTCATGGATATGATTTATAAATGAGATGGAAAATTTTATATGACATGGCTTAATTAGTAAATAAAAAAGACATGATGTGGCTTAACAATATGATGACACGTGTCAAAATCCTCGGTGGCGTAATGTAGGATCGACATGTGGAAAAAGCTGAGGTGGCACAATGTGGTAGCTCCAATCCTTACGGTTTATATATATATATATATAGATTAAAGTTCAATAGTGGACAATTAAATATGAGTGAACAAGTGAACAATTTTAGGCCTTTAGATGCTATTCCAATGGATGGTCCAGATTACATATAGAAATTTGGCCCAAATTCAAATTTGAACCTCATCCCTTAATTATAGGGAGTGTTAATTAATTTTTGGATTTATAGAAAAATCACAAAAAGAAATCCCTTAATTATAGCAGGTGTTACTTAATTTTCAAATTTCAACTCAATCTCGTAATTATAGCAAGTGTTAATTATATATTGGATATTCACACGTCTTGTACGAATTATTAAATATATATACATGTTATAGTCTTGTATATACATCCTATGATCATTATATACACTATATTTACAGTCTTGTAATTTTCGGATTTATAGAAAAATCACAAAAGGAATCCCTTAATTATAGCAATTGTTAATTAATTTTCAAATTTCAACTCAATCTCGTAATTATAGCAAGCGTTAATTACATATTGGATATCCATATGTCTTGTACGAATTATTAACTATATAGACATGTTATAATTTTGTATATACATCATGAGATCATTATATACACTATATTTACAATATTCCGGCAGAATTGATTAATGTACGATTAAACATACGGATACAATAGATTTCATATATACATTTCTCAGGTTGTTGTATGTACAGTATTACTGTACATATATACATATTGATCTGTAGAAATAGGTCACATAAACAATCTAACCACAAGAAATTCCGAATATACATGCCTTACGTTTTCATATACAATAATACTATACACATATACATCTTGATTTGAAGAAATAGATCACATAAACAATTCAACCACAACAAATTTCGTTTATACACCCCACAGGTTGTCATATACAATATTACTGTACATATATACAATAATTGGCAACGTGGTGGTTGGTGATGCTTTGGCGATGTGGTGGTTCCGACGAGACCTTCCATCGAATTGTGGTTCTGAAGGCCGGCACAATGGTGGTTCGATGTGGTCGACGCAATGGTGGTGGCCGGCGAAATACGGTGGAGATATACTAAATCAAATCAATCATATACATATTGAAAAAATTATATACATTCATCGGGTTATCATATACAATATTATTGTACCTATATACATCTTAATCCGTAGAATTAGGTCACAAAAACAATCAAGTGGAGACAAATTTCGTATATACATTCCTCGAGTTGTCATATACATTATTATTGTACCTATATACATCTTGATCTGTAGAAATAGGTCACGTAAACAATTTACACAGAAAATCACGCCATATACTAAATCAAATCAATCATATACATAATGAAAAAATTATATACAAAATTACCTTATGCCATATTTATACGATTAATAATGCGCAGCATGGTGGTTCGTGGTGGCTTTAGCGACATGGTGGTTCGATGCGGTGGTTCCGATGGGGGGTTTTGCGCAATGGACGGCGAACCACCGGAATACAAGCCGGCGAACCACCACGACGACGTCGAATGGGGATTGCGGATGGGCGCCTGCGCAATGGACGGCTCACCACAATACATGCCGGAGATCACCACGATCGGTTCTGCGTAATGGACGGCGAACTACCGCAATACAGGCCGGCGAACCGCCACGACGACGGCAAATGAGGGACTACGAATGGGCAACTGCGCAACGGACGACGAACAACAATGGAGGACGGCGACGTGGTGGCCGGCGAAGTGGTGGAGGCTGCAATGGAGGCCGATGATTTTTGGGAGCGTCTCTTCTGGATCTACAATGGAGCGTAAATTCTGATTTTACAGAATTGTATTTATGGTAGTTATAATATTGGTAGATGATGGAGAAAATCTCTCCTATTTAAGATTTTTTGTGATTTTCTTATTTTTGGATAATGTGGACTAATATCTCACCATCCATTACAAATCTCATCCTACGGATGAGATTTGTTCACTTGTTCTCTATAGAAGGTTGTTCACTATAGAACCTACCTCTCTATATATATATTGCAAATTTGTGTTGGCATTTTTGGCATGGCATCTCACAAACCCTTCTATGTGAATATATGAATGAAAATCTCATCTAAAGTGAGGGATGAATGGAATAAATGGTGGTGGATGCAAGTGATGTCATATCCGATCAACCACCTAATTCATGACACAATAAATTTTTAAGTTTGTACGTTTTACCATACATATTTTGCAATGTTCAAATAAACTCTTGATTTTTTTTTTTGTCTTTTAAGCACTCATCCGTGTTGTAATATATTACATGCTTTATGTAGATGGTCTATGGGTTTGATATTGTTTTTGTTTAAAGATACAATGTCAAATAAAGTTATTACTTTGATAATTTAGTAAAAAAATACAATTAAAAAGTTGCAGACGCGAAGTCGCCAACAACTGGGGTGTGACAATGCTCGGTAGTGTTGTTGATGTGAATGTGGTAGTTCGTGGAATTTGGATTTTACATTTGAAAATGGTATTCTATGTTATTAATTAGAGAATAAGCATACAAAAACGTTTTTTTTTATTTCAACAAATCTATCTCAACTATTGATGTTCCTTTTAATACTGTTCATCCCTACTTAATGTGCTCAAACGATAGGGTACGCCATACATACTCAAACGGTAAACATTGAGTGCTTACAAGACAAAAAAAAAAGAGTTAACTTCAGGGACTTATTTGAACATTCCAAAGTACAAGGTGATGATTGACAAAAGCGTACAAGTTTAGGGGCGTGGAGATATATTTTGCCCCCAATTCATTCCTTTCTAACATGAATGTGCATAATCGAGTCATTGTATACTAGTTTACACAAGTACTTCAAACTTATTATTCATCATGTAAAAACATATATATTTACTATTTGAGGAAAACAAGTGTACAAAATTACATTTCTTACAAGTTTTTCTTTATTTATTTCAACTTATTTCTCTTAGAAACTACTTAAATATATGTATAGATTATATAAAAGTTTGTTAATATGATAACTACATGAATTAAATGTATACTTCTTAATTATTTAACCGTGAATGATATTCATCATCACTTATTTAGTTTCCCCTTTATATTTCCCTTTCTTGTTTTCGTTTATTCTTCTACTGAATCTCTTCCTTCTCTTGTTCATTCTCAATCTCTTTATTATTCTCATCCTCGTTTTTCACTTGTTGATTGCTTGCCTGCTCATTCTCTTGTTGCTTTTTTGCATCTTCCTTCTCCTTTTCATCTTCATTTTTCTCTTCGTCTCCTTTTACCTTGTCTCCTTCTTTCTCTATCTCACCATCCTTCTTCTTCTCCTCTTCCTGCTTCATTTCATCCTGCTTCTTATCCTTCTCCTCCTTCTGCCCGTCCTGCTTCATCTCTTCCTCCTCCTTCTTTGTATCCTTCTTCTTATCTTCCCCCTCCTTCTTCTCGTCTTGCTTCTTCTCTTCCTCCTCCTTCTTCTCGTCCTTCTTCTTATCTTCTTGCTCCTTCTTCTCGTCCTCCTTCTTCTCTTCCTCCCCCTTCTTTCCCTCCCCCTTCTTTTTATCGTTCTCCTCCTTCTTCTTATCTTCCTTCTTCTCTTCCTCTTCCTTCTTCTCATCCTTCTTCTTATCTTCCCCCTCCTTCTTCTTGTCCTCTTTCTTCTCTTCATCTTCCTTCTTCTCATCCTTCTTTTTATCATTCCCCTCCTTCTTCACGTCCTCCTTCTTCTCTTCCTTCTCCTTCTCATTGTCCTTGTTCTTATTTTTGCCATCTTTCATCGCCTCCTTCGTCTCCTTCTCCTCCTTCTCCTTCTCCTTTTCGACATGCTTAGCTTCCTTAGCTTTCTCCTTCTCCTCCCTCTCCTTCTCCTTCTTGGCATGCTCAGCTTCCTTTGCCTTCTCCTTCTCCTCCCTCTCCTTCTCCTTCTTGGCATGCTCGGCTTCCTTTGCCTTCTCCTTCTCCTCTCTCTCCTTCTCCTTCTTGGCATGCTCGGCTTCCTTTGCCTTCTCCTTCTCCTCCCTCTCCTTCTCCTTCTTTGCATGCTCAGCTTCCGTTGCCTTATCCTTCTCTTCCATCCCCTTCTCCTTCACCATATCTTTCTCCTCCATCCCCTTCTCTTGTTCCTTCTCCGTCTCCACCTTCTCCACTATAGGCAATGCCTCATTCCCTGCTTGTGTTTCGGTTTCCTTGAGCTTTCTAATAGATAAGTTGGCATTGTAAGAAGTCGATTGCCTCACGAGGAGGAATATGACTAGTGAGAAAAACACAATAGCACATGGATTAAACTTAAAGGACGCCATTTTTATGTTTTTCTTCTGTGTTTATTGTTTATGCTTTCTTTTTGTCTTATGAATTAACAATGAAGCTTGTGGGTGTATTTATATGAATCTTGAAAGACAAAATGTTTGGCGCCAAAGCATTTCTTGAATTGGCGAAAGCGTCCTTATTATTCCTTTAAAATAGGTGGTCTAATTAAAAGCAACCTAATGAATTCTAAGGCACCTGTTTTCGGTTATTCTTACATCAATCGGCGAGACATTGATCGATCAATATATACATGCCATTTTCGATTATCCTTCCTCACCTAATCTAGTGTTTGAATTGAATTGGTTGTTGGTATGTGTTCGTTAATATAACAAGGGAACACTTTGAAAGAAGGGACATGGTCAGAATAGTTGAGTTTCACACACTTATAAACCTTGTTATACATATAAATGACTCTTTCATACTCTTATACTCATCATTTGACTATATATATTCATGGATTTGGAAACCCTCGTTCATTCATCTTGAGTATGATAACTTAAGTTTCACACTCTAGAATTGTAGTTCAGCCAAAGACGTAGTAAATTTGAGTACATACAATAGCATAAGTCTAACCCAAATTGTACACATATACTTATTAATCTCCAGTATCCAAACTACATAATATATTATAAGAAGAAAAACACATAGTATGCATGCAGACATCTAAGCCAGGGAAGCTTAGACTCAATGTAAGTTTTGTATATTAGTTATGGTCTAACCTAGGAATTGGTCCGATTAAGGTCTATATGAACTTTTCGAATTGCATGATTTTTAAGCTTTTCGTTATTGGAAGCTTATTGTTTTAAAACTTAAAAGTACTTATATTAAAGATGACTTTGTGAAGCAAAAACATTTATTTTAAGCGTAAGCTTAACAAAATATTTGTTTATCTGTGAATTTAACAAAATATGATTTCGGGCAATATATAAACTTTATAGGAGTTAGGAGAATAATTTGGTATCAACCTTACAAATATTTTAAAGTAAGAGATGATTACATCAGCCCACACAATACATTATCAACTTAATATTGTTTTGGTCGAAAAATTATCAACTTAATTAATCCACCTTTCAATCCAAATTTATTCTTTCATGTAAAGGACATGTTTTTATGCTGGGACTTATCACTTATTAGGGGCATGAAAATGAAGTGTAACGGAGTTAGATAGGGATTCTTTTTTTCTTTTTTTTAAAAAAGGGGGTGACCTTTGAAGAATTAGGTAGAAAATGAGATCCTTATGTTTGCTACAAAAATAAATACAGTTATACAAAATGAAAATTTTAAAACATCTTATTCGTCGTTCGCTTTTCATTTTTCAATTACAGAACCCATCTCAGCCCACAACAAGCACCGCCACGGCGCCACCGCCACCGCTCGTCGGTTACTGACTTGGTAAGTTTTGTTCTTGTACCCGATTTCATACATTTCCTCTGTCCTTTTTTATTTTTCAAAATTGGAACTTTGTTCACATATACCTGCTAAACTTGCCTTGCACAATTTACAGCTTTGCAATTACGGTGGTCGACTGGGTTCATTCTCTTCAAGCCCCACCCATTTGTTTGGGAGCGTCGTGTGCCTTGATTTGACCACTTGTTCGAGTTTCCTCCTGCTTGATCCAGCTCCAAACCAATGTCTGTGAGAGGTAAACCCCAAAAGCTGTATTCACTTGCTTCCTGTAATGCTAGTCTTGCTACAAGGACTGCACTCGACAAATTCCTCGACATTGACTGCAAATCGGGCAACATCGACATAAGTGAAGCCCATCACTTCTTCAAAGAGATGCTCTACAAGAAGCCTCCGCACCCAATTTCATGCTTCACCACACTCTTGGGTGGTCTAGTTAGGTCTCAGCATTTCTCTGTCGCTATATCCTTCTACAAGAGGCTTAATACTTCTGGTGTTCTTGGATCAGGATCGAATCTCTTCATCTTGACTGTGTTGTTAAATTGCTATTCTAATATGAGATTAGGGAGTGCTGGGTATTCTGCTTTTTGCCTCATCTTGAAGAATGGACATCGCCCGAGTATCAAGAATTTCACTTCATTGGTTAGAGGGTTGTGTTTGGAGGAGAAGGTGGTCGAGGCTGTTGGTTTGCTTTCAAAGATGCTTCGGTTGGGATGCGCTCCTGATATAGTTACTTACACTACTATATTCAATGGCTTGTGTAAGACTGGGAATGTAACAACAGCCCTCGAGTTGCATCGACAGATGGTGCATGGTAAGGTTGTTGTTGTTAAAGAGGGATGTAGGCCAACCACAGTTTCTTATACTCTGGTTGATGGTGCTACTATAGAGTGGCCTTTGGTGGATGCTCAAGGAAAGTGGTTAAGGTATTCTCCGAATGTTGTTTCATATAATTGTTGGATTGACGGGTTGTGTCATTCGGGGATGGAAGAAGATGCCGAGTCTCTACTCAATGAAATGATACTTCATGGGGTTCTTCCTAATACGGTGACTTATAACACTCTGATAGATCAAATATGCAAGAAAGGTAACATTGAAGAAGCCATAGGGGTCTTGGAGAAGATGATCTCAAGAGGCAGCTTCCCTGACACTGTCACGTATAACACAATCGTGGATGGTTACTGTAAAATTGGCAATATTGAAACTGCAATGAGTTTGTACAAAGATATGAACTCTAGGGGGGTTTCCGCAGACAACGTGACCTTAAATATCTTGTTAAAAGGCCTTTTTCTTGCTAGAAAAGCTGGGGATGCTATGAGTTTATTCAGAGACATGAAAACGATGGATGCCCATGGTTCATGCAGTCCAGATAAAGTTACTTATGCTACAATGATTGATGGATTGTGTAAAGAAGGGCATTTAGATAAGGCCGAAGAGCTTTTCCAGGAAATGCAGGATAGTGGTATATCTCCATATGTCTATGTTTACTCCAGTCTGATCGCTGGACTATGTAAGCAAGGGAATACAGGCAAGGCTCAAAAGCTCTTCTTGGAAATGTTAGCTAGTGGTGTTTCTCCAGATGAATGTGTATACGGTGCTTTGGTTGATGGGTTATGCAAGGAGGGAGACATGCACAAGGCTAAGGAGCTTTTTCTGCAAATGCAAACTAGTGGAATTTCTCCCAATGTTATAGGCTACAATAGTATAATTGATGGGTTATATCGTTCTGGAAATGTGGAGGAGGCAAACACATTACTGGAGAAGATGATTAGAGATGGTAATGTGCCGGATGCAGTGACATTCAACATCATAATGAAGAATCTTGGCAAGAAAGGAAGTATGAAGCAAGCTGCACGTAATGTGATTTCTCTGATGGAAAGCTGTGGGTATGAGTGTGATGTGGAATCTTATAATGCATTAATAAATTGGTACTGTAAAGCCGGGATGGTGGAGGATGCATTCAATCTGTTCGTTGAAATGGAAGCCAAGGGTTGCTCCCCTGATGTCGCGACATACACTACATTGATACGCGGCTTCGCACATGAGAAGGAAAGTGCAAGAGTGAAGGAACTGACACAAAAAATGCACAAGATAAGAATTTCATCCAGTTCCAACACAGCATCGGCTCTACTGGAACGCATCAATATGGATGATGAAACACAATGAATTACAGGTACTGAATCATTTGGTTTGTTGCCTCCATCATCTTTATCTAGATATTTTGTTTCTTAATTCTTAGATATGACTTATTGAGATGGTGTGGAATTGAATGAGTTTTTTGAAATGATGTGTCCTCAGGACTCAGGTTGAGTACTTCCCTACAAAAATCAAAATACCTAAACGCATCAGACAAGGGACTAGGAGATATCAACAGTTATGAATTTGTGATCACTGAGATGGGCTCTCTTTAATCTTCACAAATAGTTTACTTGTTGCAAATGTTCACCTTTTATGTTAAGGTTTCTGCGTTTTCACCTTGTTATATTATTAGTTTCATGAGATTGTTGGAAAAATCTGTTTAATTTGTATGTAGTTAATTTAGTGCACAGCAAACGCTTTCATCTAGTAGAAGTGTAGAACAGATCCTAGAAGTCAGCTTTATTTACTTACATCTGCTCTTCAACTGCTTTCCACATTGATCACTTGTATATGGTAAACGGCAAACTTCATCAAACAAGATAGTCTTGTTGTAGTCTTGTGGCGAACTTTTTCATTCTCTGTTCTTGCAGCTGCTAAAATAAAACATTAGATGCAAATGATTGGCGACACCACACAAGACATAAATAAGCAAGCTTTCAAACAACCTTCACACAAATACAGACTGAAGCTGATAAATTAGAGCACCTAAAGTCATGCTGTCTAAACAGAGCTATACAAGCTCTACGAGTTTCTAAGCACACACCAGGATCAACAAACCACAACACAACTAAAAACCCATCTCACGTAGTTCCACAAACTGAAATGCATATTCAGCAAATTAAGGAACCGCAAGGTTTCATTCCTTGGTAGATTTATTGATGAGGGATTTGTGGATGTGAGGAGAATTCCATCCAAGAATGTGTAAACAAATCCTAAGGTACACAAAAGAACTTGCACTGATCTAGCAAAATTAATACAAGCAGACACATGTTTAGCACTCCACAGTCTACAAACTACAACAAGTCGCATATTTCGGTTATTAAAAGCAACCTAATGAATTCTAAGGCACATGTTTTCGTTTTTACTATCTTACATTGCAGGGTGCGCCATTGATCGATCAATATATACATGCCATTTTCGATTATCCTTCCTCACCCGATCCAGTGTTTGAATTGGTTCACTTGTTCGTAGTAGGTGTTGATTACTATAACAAGGAACTCTTTGAAAGAAGGGACATGAACAGAATAGTTGAGTTGCACACCCTTGTGAATCTTGTTATATCATACTGCTATAAAATTTAGCTATTCATGGATTCAGAAACCCTCGTTCATTCATCTTGAGTACGTATGATAACATAAATTTCACGCTCTAGAATTGTAGTTCAGCCAAAGACGTAGTAAATTTGAGTACATATATGCTTATTAATCTCCAGTATCCAAATTAAATATTACGTGTATATTATAGGAAGAAAAACACATTTGGAGTACGAATAGAGATACCTCAGCCACAGAAGCTTAGACTCCATATAAGTTTTGTATATCAATTATGTACGTCTAACCTAGAGATTGGTCCGATCAAGGGTCTATATGAACTTTTGAGTTGCATTTTTTTTAAGTTTTTCGTTACTGAAAATTTATTTCTTAAAATATTTATATCAAAAGATGACTTTGGGAAGCAAAAACCTTTATTTTAAGGAAAAATGACTCAAAATAATCCCAAGTATCAATTTTCAACCAATAATAATCCCAAGTTTTGAAATTATCACTAATAATATGAACTATCATGAAATGAACCAAAAACGATTTGGAAGCCTTTTTGGACAAGTTTTCCAGTGGAATTGATGATATGACGATCAAAAACATTTCAATCAAGTGTAAATTTTGAAGTTGTTATGCCAGATTTTGGATTCCCGCATCATCAATTTTACCAGAAAACTTATCGAAAAAGGCTTCCGAATCGTTTTCGGTTGATTTCGTGATAGTTCGTATTATTGGTGATGATTTCCAAACATGGGATTATTATTGGTTGAAAGTTGATACTTGATATTATTTTCAGTCATTTTTCCTTATTTTAAACATAAACTTAAGAATAAACTTTTTTCTATCAATAAATTTATTAACATATGATTTCGGGCAATATACGAAATTTATAGGAGTTAAGAGAATAATTTATTATCGACATTACCTTCGGACATTTAGTCAAAACGGTTAAGCCTCTAAGGGTAGTACCCAGAGGTTATTATCGACATTACAAGCAAACATTTTAAAGTATAAGATAATTATATCAGCCCACAGCATACATTATCAACTTAATTAATCCACCTTTAAATCCAAATTCCAAATTTATTTTTTCATATAAAGGACATGTTTTTATGTCGGGACTTGAGTGGCATGGAAATGAAGTGTACCAGAATTAGGCAGGAATGGGAAAAAAAGGTGAGCTTTGATTCTTTGAAGAATCTACTATAATCTACTATAATAATAACGCAGTATAAAGCAGAACCCAAGTCTTTGTTAAAATTTGCGCCACATCATCAATCTTAAATAAAATAATGATTTTATTTTCTACATTGATTTTCAAAAAATAACTTATATATCTTCTTGATATCTTAACCAATTTCCTTATATATACTTAATATCATACTATATCCTTATACAAATAAAGAAATTCAAGTGATTTTCTTTTATATCTTTACAAATTTTCCTTTAGTTAGTATACATTTTTATCATTATTAAATCTTGAAGAATAGTGAAAAAATTTAACAGGCAATAGTATATTCTTTAATAATATAAATATGAAAATCAAATAGAACTATTTTAGAATTTAAATTGTATGAATAAAAGTACATATATAGGTCAATAGGTTCGGACTTTTGTCTATCGGGTTTGGATTATTGATTCCCGAGTTAAAGGCGTATTCGTATCAAAATTCGATCTCAAATCGGTTAATTCGGTTTTATATTTACATTACCCGTACATAGTACGGGGTTTGTACTAGTTAGGTAGAAAATGAGCTCCTTATGTTTGTTGCAAAAATAAATACAAGATCAAATATTTACAGCATCGTCTTCGTCGTTCGCTTCTCAATTACAGAACCCATCTCAGCCCACAAGCACCCACAGACCACGGTAAGTTTTGTTCTTGTACTCGCGTTCATATATTTCCTCTTTCCTTTTGATTTTTCAAAATTGGAACTTTGTTGCTGAAAATGCCTTGCACAATCTACAGCTTTGCAATTGCAGTGGACACCTGGGTTCATTCTCTTCATCTCCCACCCATTTGTTTGGAAGCATTTTGTGCCTTGATTTGACCACTTGTTCGAAAATTTCCGGCTTGATCTACCTCCAAACAATGTCTGTGAGAGGTAAACCAAAAACGCTGTCCATACTTGTTTACCGCCGTAATAGTCTTGCTAGAAGAACTGCAGTCGACAGATTCGTGAGCATTGATTGTAAGTCGGGCAACATCGACATAAGTAAAGCCCATTACTTTTTCAACGAAATGCTTTATATGAGTCCTCCGCCCCCATTGTCATGGTTCACTTCACTCTTGGGTGGTCTAGTTAGGTCCCAGCATTTCTCTGTCGCTATATCCTTTTATAAGAGGCTTAATGTTTCTGGTTTTCCTGGATCACGGCCGAATCTCATCATCTTGAATGTGTTGCTCAATTCTTACTCTAGTATGACAATAGGGAGTGCTGGGTATTCTGCTTTTGGCCTCATTTTGAAGTATGGATATCGCCCAAGTACCAGGACTTTCGGTTCATTGGTTAAAGGTTTGTGTTTGGAGGAGAAGATGGTTGATGCTGTTGGTTTGCTTTCAAAGATGCTTCGGTTGGGATGCACTCCTAATGTCGTTACTTACAATACTATACTCAATGGCTTATGTAAGACTGGGAATGTCACCACAGCCCTCGAGTTGCACCGACTGATGGTAAGTGGTAAGGTAGTTGCTGCTACAGAGGGATGTAGGCCAAACACACTTTCTTATACTCTGATTAATGGTGCTACTATAGAGTGGCCTTTGGTGGATGCTCAAGGAAAGTGGGTAAGGTTTTCTCCGAATGTTGTTTCTTACAACTGTTTGGTTGACGGGTTGTGTCGTTCGGGGATGGAAGAAGATGCCGGGTCTCTACTGAATGAAATGATAGTTCATGAGATTTTTCCTAATACGGTGACTTATACCACTGTGATAGATCTACTATGCAAGAAAGGTAAGGTTGAAGAAGCGATGGGGGTCTTGGAGAAGATGATCTCAAGAGGCAGGTTTCCTGACACTGTTACATATAGCACAATTGTGGATGGTTACTGCAAAATTGGCAAGATTGAAAATGCGCTGAGGTTGTACAAAGATATGAACTCTAGGGGGATTTTTGGAAATAATGTGACCATAACGGCTTTGTTAAAAGGCCTTTTTCTTATGAGGAAAGCTGGAGATGCTATGAGTTTATTCAGATACATGAAAAAGATGGATGGAGATGGTGCCTGCAGTCCAAATAAAGTTACTTATGCTACAATGATTGATGGATTGTGTAAAGAAAGAAATGTAGATAAGGCCGAAGAGCTTTTCCTGGAAATGCAAGATAGTGGTATATGTCCAGATAGCCATGTTTACTCCAGTCTGATTGATGGACTATGTAAGCAAGGGAATACAGGCAAGGCTCAGAAGCTCTTCTTGGAAGTGCTAGCTACTGGTGTTTCTCTAGATGAAGCTGTATATAGTGCTTTGATTGATGGATTGTGCAAGGAGGGAGACATGCTCAAGGCTAAGGAGCTTTTTCTGCAAATGCAAATTAGTGGAATACCTCCCAATGTTATAAGCTACAATAGTATAATTGATGGGTTATATCGTTCTGGAAATGTGGAGGAGGCAAACACATTGCTGGAGAAGATGATTAGAGATGGTATTTTGCCGAATGCCGTGACATTCAAAATTATAATTAATAACCTTGGGAAGAAAGGAAGTCGGGAGCAAGCTGCACGTAATGTGATTTCAACGATGGAAAGCTGTGGCTATGAGTGTGGTGTGGCATCTTATAATGCATTGATACATTGTTACTGTAAAGCTGGGAGGCTGGAGGATGCATACAATCTGCTTGCCGTAATGGAAGCCAAGGGTTGCTCCCCTGATGTCAGAACATATGAAATATTGATGCGTGGCTTTGCTCACGACAAGGAAAGTGCAAGAGTGAAGGAGCTGACTCAGAAAATGCACAACATAAGAATTTCACCCAGCTCGAACAGAGCATCGGCTCTACTGGAACGCATCAACAAGATGGATGATTGAACGCAATGAATTACAGGTACTGAATCATTTGGTTAGTTGCCTCCATCATCTTTATTACTCCCTCCGTTTCACATTAAGTGTCGTTTTAGCTCTTAACACAAATTTTAAGAAAAGCAATCATTCACTTTAAAACTTACAACTTTTTCTTAATCTTACCACTCATTACATTTTTTTGGCCAATGCATGAACAACTTTAGTCAACAAATACACATTCCAATAAAAATTATCATCATTCACCCCTATAAATCACTTTGAAAACCTAAAACGACACATATTATGAAACAAATTTTAAGTGCTAAAACGACACTTATTATGAAACGGAGGGAGTATATATTATGTTTCTTAATTCTTCGATATGACTTATCCAGATGGTGTGGAATTGAACGAGTTTTTTGAAATGATGTGTCCTCACGTTGAACACTTCCCTACAAAAATCAAGATACCTAGACGCATCAGGCAAGGGACTAGGAGATATCAATAGTTGTAAATTTGTGATCACTGAGATGGGCTCTTTTTAACCCTTACAAAACAGTTTACTTGTAGCAAATGTTCACTTTTAATATTAAGGTTACTGCGTTTTCACCTTGAGGGAGCATTAGTCTCATGAGATTGTTGAAAAAATCTGTTTAATTCGTACGTATTCAATTTAGTGCATAGCAAACTCTTTCATCTACTAGACCAGATCCTAGAAGTCAGATTTATTTACATACAGCTGTTCTTCAACTGTATTCCACATTGATCACCTGTACTTGATAAACAATAAACATCATCAAAGAAGATAGTCTGTGGCGAAACTTTTCATTCTCTGGGCTTGCAGTTGCTAGAATAAAACATTAGATGCAAAGGATTGGCGACACCACACATGACACAAATAAGCAAACATTCAAACAACCTTCACACAAATACATACTGAAGCTAATAAATTAGAGCACCTAAAGTCATACTGTCTAAATAGAGCTCTACAAGTTCTAAGAGTTTCTAAGCTCACACCAGGATCAACAAACCACAACAACTAAAAACCCATCTGCCTTAGTTCCACAAACATAAATGCATATTCAGCAAACTAGAGAACCACAAGGGTTCATTCCTTGGTAGATTTATTGATGAGGGATTTGTGGATGTGAGGAATCACACCACCACCAGCAATGGTCCCTTTGATAAGGGTGTCGAGCTCCTCATCTCCTCTGATTGCAAGCTGGAGATGCCTTGGAGTGATCCTCTTCACCTTCAGATCTTTGCTCGCGTTTCCAGCCAGCTCAAGCACCTCGGCTGTGAGGTACTCTAGGATTGCAGCAGAGTACACTGCAGCCGTGGCTCCTACACGCCCATGGGCAGAGGCCCTTAGTTTGAGATGACGGTGGATACGTCCAACTGGGAACTACAAATCCTCAAACAAGATGAAATGGATTAGACAGCAAGTCAATAAAAGGAAAACCAACATTGTCATCATGTTTGTTTGCAAGGGCATTACTCAGTGTTCAACATGGGGAAAGATTAATTTCAGAATGCTTACAGAAAATGTCAAGCAACTCAAAGTATTAAGAGCTTCATAATCTAGGAAGATGGCTGTAGCTGTAAGCAACTCAGGAAAGCCTCCATTTTTAACTTGGATAAGAACTTTTGTACAAGAACAAGAAACTGACAGGAAGCTGACTCAATCTATTTCAACGAACTGGACTCTAGGAATCTTAACAGATAATGCTCACAAACAAGAAATCACACATACAAAACAGTAGCCAAAACACATCACAAATCTCTCATTGTCTCATAATCAGCAATTGCATCAACCTACCCATCTACTAACACAAATATAACCATATACTGCAACAATATCTACTCTGTACAATATCACAGTATAAGCATCCAAAAGTCAAGTGCATGCCATCCCACCAGATCCAACACCAATTGCACATGACAAGGCCAATTCCATCCAAGAATATGTAAACAAACCCTAAGTTACACAAAAAAACTTGCACTGAACTAGCAACATTAGTACACACAGACAAATATTTAGCACTCAATCTACAAACCACAACAAGTCAAATTACCAAACGGAGATGCAAATTGGAAGCCAAGATTCCTTACCTGAAGACCTGCTCGTGAAGAACGAGACATGGGTCTCTTTTTTTCATTTTCCTTGCTTGCAGCTGCAGTTTTTCCAGCCACCAAACCCTTCCCACCCTTTCCTGCCATTCTCTTCTAATTCTCTGCTCAATAAAACAGGAAAGAAACTTCAAGGCCAGCAAATCAGCCACATCGAAGCATATTGGAAAAAGAACAATAAAGCTTAGATCTTTCTTCAGTAGCAAAAGCTAAAGTTAAGTTCTTTGGCCCAACACTCAAACCCTAAACGATATTCGGCCTCAAACCCTAGAATAGAAGACCTAGCTTTCACTAAAACTGTAGATTACATAACAAATCGAACCTACACGACCACTAAATTTCGGTTTCAAACACCCTACACCGCAGAAATTCTTAAAACCCTAACCAAATTAGAGAGACTACGCACACAATCCGCTTTCAAAGAGGCTAAGGGAGTGAAAACAATCGAACTTGAAGAAGAAATTAAAGCCACACCACACAGATCTAGCATGAGAGAAAGAGAGAGAAACCTGAAAGCCTTTTGGGAGCTGAAAGACTGGAAGACCTGCAAAACGTAGTAAATTCGAGCGCCTGAACAAATATAAAGCAAAGATTTGATGGTACAAAACGATGTCGTATAGCGTGAATTGGCGGTTTCTTTTTCGGAATGTGGAGGGAAAGCAATAAAATTTCGCGCATTTTCAATTTTTTCGACAAACACTCTTTTTAGAATTACCATACTGCCCCCATTCTTCTCTAAAATAACAAAAAGACAATTTCTTCTTAATTTATTAATTAATTTTCTTTCGCCTAGTCGGTTGTTTCTGTCGATTGTTCCTTGTTCAAAAACGATTCCTTGATTCTCTGAAGAGGGGGAAATGTTCTAATCACCCAACTCTAATTTGGAGTCTTTCAATTTAACCTAACAATCACGTAATCGCCCTCAAGAGTTTAAACGGAAAAACGGAAATTGGGGTTGGGTTATGGGATTTGAGATTCTAAGCGTGTTGTTTGCTGAGATCCGAATTGTTTTCCCTCTTCTTAATGCATTCAAATTCTCCCACTTGGGTTTTCGGCGCCGCTCGTTTATATGGTTTATTGGTCCGTACCCATCTGGGATTTCAAAGGATCTTGATGAATTAATTTCAGAAAGAACTTCTCTGTTGAGACGTAATTTTCAGGGATTTTGATCAAAGGATGAAGATTTCGAGCTGGGTTTTGGTGGGTTGGATTCTGTTCGTCGGAATCTTTACTCATCCCTCGCTCTCCATAGACAATTTTCACAAAGCGTACGTGATTTTGTAACTCTGTTTTGGATTGCAGTTTCTGTTAGATGTTTGCGTTTTTCATTTGCATTGGGGATTTTCATATTTAATTTTAATGGGTTTCTGTAAATTTTGAAGCTTGATGAATCTTGTATGCTTAATGATGTTTGTTGAGTTGTTATTTTCCCCATGATTTTCAATCTTAGTGGGTACTTGAGCTGAAAATGTGCAGATATCAGAGTGCTTATACCGGTTGTTTTAGGTGTGAATGGCATGTTTTGCAGTAATTGAAATAAGCCTAACAAAACAAAATTATTGTACTGTTTAGGTTTCCGATTGTTGAACCTGATCCTGCTCATACAAAGTTAGTTATTTCGAGGGAGGGATTGGAGGCCATTAAAAGAATAACAACACCAATCGCAGCCGTTGCTGTAAGCTAGCATCTTTTCTCTTCTGCAATGTACAATGCCATGTCTTCATAGTAAAAAGTCTATTTCTGATTAGTCTTAGTAGCAAGGCTTCCTTTAACAGAAAAAAAATTCATCTTTTTTGTATTTTTTTTGTCTAAAAACTGTTACATTTTTATAACTATCAGGTCATTGGTCCATACAGATCCGGAAAATCCTTTCTACTTAATCAACTACTTTCATTATCTTGTTATGAAGGTGAATTTGACACACTTTCTTGACGAGAGTTGGCACGCAAATAGCCTTTGTTTTGTATATTGCATTTGTATAGTAAATTTGCTTCTAATAGACAGAAGTATACAGGTTTTGGTGTTGGACACATGCGTGATACAAAAACAAAAGGTTGGCTTTTGTGTAAACCTTAATTCATGGATCCTTATTCACGAAATTTGAAATGTTAATGGAGATTGTAGCGTTTAAATCATTGTAGGCATATGGGTCTGGGGCACCCCTGTAGAAATGAAGGTTAATGGTGAAAAAATGTCAGTTCTGTACCTTGATACTGAAGGTTTTGAAAGTATTGGGAAGTCAAATGTCTACGATGACCGGTAAATTTCCTGGTAATTTGTTGATTTTGACTCAATTCCTTCCCTGTGTTTGAACCTTCTGCAAATACCTTCTTAAGATCTTCCATTGCAGGATTTTTGCTCTGGCAACTGTTATGAGCTCTGTGCTTATCTACAACTTGCCTGAGACGGTTTGTTTCTTTGTCCTGTGTGGACCGTGTGGTCAATGGTATTGTGTCTTGATCTATTTATCTATATCATACATCTATGTTTAGGTCCGTGAAGCTGACATATCAAGACTATCATTCGCTGTTGAGCTAGCTGAAGAGTTCTACGGAAGGTTAGAACGTTTTCTTAGCTGATTTGTCAACTTAAAGCAAGAGCTTTGCACCCTCTTTTACTAACTCCTAATTCTCTTTTCTCCTTCATGTGGCATTGAACACCTATCAGAGTTAAGGTGAGAACCTATGTTTGTCACTTCCGTTATATCTCTAAAGCTAGCCAATTGGCATATATACTGACTCTTTTTCATCCTCATGGCTGATATTTATCATGTTTTTCTTTGCAGGGACAAGACGTTGCTTTTGAGCCTGTCAAGCTTTTATGGCTAATACAACGAGATTTTCTAGGTAAGTTCATTTAGAATTATATGCAGGATGTGAATTTGTGGGATGATTCTCTTTGCATCTAAGTCATAGGCTATTGAAAAAACACCAAGTCTGGCTAAATTTTGAGATTTACAGAAGGGAAATCTGTTCAAGAAATGGTAACAGAAGCTCTCAAGCTGGTTCCAAATGAAAACGGTTTGTACTCCTTATTTGTGCATCTCAGGTACTTTATGGGCCATCATATATATGTCGTATTATGGCAGTAACATTTTGGTTTCTTAATACTTTCTGCAGGAAACAAAGACATTGACCAGGTACTGTTTTTTTTTTTTTTTTTAGAACACTTGCAATGCATAATTGCTCTGCTGACATGGAATCTAAATTTCATTGATATATTCATGCAACAGGTAAACCAGATCAGAGAATCTTTGGCTATAATGGGTCACAACAGCACAGCTTTTAGTATACCACAAGTATGGAATGCTTGATTGCCCTTGGATCATGATAATTTCTTCTTCACATTTTTGACATGTTATTTTCGTCAAGAAGACAAATGTATGTTATACAGATATAAAGAGTCAATTATGAAGGTTGTGTACTGATTTTTTCAATCAATTTGCATTTTAACAGCCTCATCTCCAGCGAACAAAGCTCTGTGACATGAATGATACCGAACTTGACCCAGACTACGTAGAAAAGAGGAATAAGCTGAGAGAGGTTGTTGCCTCTCTTACCCGCCCAAAAATGTTGCAGGGCAAGGCTCTGAATGGCAAGGAATTTGTTTCTTATCTGGAACAGGTGCCTTTCTATACTGCTTGTTGATTCTGCTGTCAAAAGTTAATAGAACAAGGCCTTCATAATTTCTCCTCTTGGAAGGATTATTTGTTTATGGCAAGAAATTTGTTTTTTCATACATATGCTTCTCCATCTGAAACTATAGTCTTGCTGTTTTTCAGATAGTTGAAGCTTTAAACAAAGGAGAAATTCCTTCAACTGGATCACTTGTTGATGTTTTCAACAAGGGCATTCTTGAGAGGTGTTTAAAGCTGTATAATGAAAAGATGGCTGGTTTAAAGTTGCCCATCTCTGAAGACTCACTGTCCAGAGAACATGGAGAGGCCAAAGACACCGCCCTGAAAATGTTTGATGTTGAGCACTTTGGTCGTCATCATGGCAAGAAATCAGTTGAGAAGTTGGATGAAGAGATTGAACAGGTACTAAGATTACAACCCACCAATTGTTAGCAAATCTTTGTCAAACATTATGCTCCACTTAGATATCTGTTGAATGTGTGTCGTTTGACTGGTACACCCTTTCTAATTGCGTAGCTGTACAAGATCGTCGTCATGGCAAATGAATACCAATCATCAAAGCTTTGTGAAAAACACTATACAAATTGTGAGGATAAAATGGACCAGCTTCAATTCCTCAGGCTCCCTTCAATGGCGAAATTCGCTGATGGAGCACTTCAGTGCAACCGAACCTTTGAGCATCTGTGCGTTGGACCGTCGAAAGCCATTTATCAGCTTCGAGTATCAAAGGTTTCTTCCAAAGATCCTCATCTAACCCTTTGAATACACTTCTCAAACCTTCTCGTAAATTCTATACATTCTTCATTTCAGTTGTTAGGAAAATCCCGCGCTATATTCATAAAGGAATACAACAACAGGCTTTTCAATTGGCTAGTGGCCTTCTCCCTAGTCATGGTGGTGTTGGGAAGATTTGTTGTGAAATTCCTATTGCTTGAAGTTGCAGCATGGGTAATGTTCATCTTCTTGGAGACGTACACTAGGATGTTCTGGTCATCGGAATCTCTCTACTACAATCCCGTTTGGCACGTGATTGTTACCACATGGGAAAACGTCGTCTACAGCCGGGTGTTGGATCTGGACAGGTAGCACACATGAACTTCATGTTTTCTCCCTAGACAAACTACAAAAACATGAAAACTCACTTTCTGCTATGGTGTTCGGAACAGGTGGGCGATCCCCATTTGTGTGTTAGTAGCTGTGTTTGTGCTATACAGGCGGTGTGTCGGGAGGAAGAGATACAGGTCGAGATGGAGCTTGTTACCTCTTTATAACAACGACAGGGGTAGCCCAAGGCGGTCGAGATCAGACTAATAATGTACTGAAAGATTGGAGAACCCCTTGTGTGTTGACATTGGAGCTATGGCTTTAAAGAATGGTGAGGCTTTCTGAATCTTCTGTTTCCACATACACAACAAGCTCTAACCTTTGCTGTTATGAATGGGAAAACACAGACATCAGAATCAGAAGAGAACTCATGTGAACTTTCGTTATGAGTAGCTTCCTTGTAACATAATACTGTACCAACATTTGTATTTCTTTTGAGGCAGTATACAACAACATTTGTTGATTGGATTACACAGACATGTTATATTAATTTCTATGCTGCAATTATGGGGATAAAGATGAATTCACTAAAATTCTATATACATCGATCACTACTAAGAAAATAGTGTTCTATAGCCTACAGTTACAGCTTTCAAACAAACAATTCTATGCAGCAAGTAGTCACCAACCAATCATACTGTCAAACTTCATCAAAAAAAAAATCATACTGTCAAACAAGTCTAATATGCTCAAACAATTATACAAACAAATTGATTAATACTCAAACAACTGATTACATTCTGGAATGACGTGATCCAAGCAAAAATGATCCCTGAAATCTTATTTGAGTTGGCAACCTTGAAATCTAGTCATTGAAAACATTTCAAGAATTTACCCCACCTAAAAGTCAGATTAGAATTCAATGGTTTTAGGCTTGGAAGACCAGCCTGATGTGGCAGGAAATTGGACCAAGGCCCAGGTATATAATTCTACTGGCACAAAAACATTCAAATTTGTAGGGTTTTAGGGCCCTCCTCCTCCTCCATCTCTATTCCGGTGATATGGGGGCGGCCGCCCACCCCCGCCACCCCACTCATAGAGCACTTCTGACTTCCCATTGCTCAACAGCTCACAACCACCAATTCTCATGTACTGGCTCGGTAAAGTTTGTATCTTTACACGGGTTCATTTGTTTCCTCTACCCTCTTTTGATTTGTCAAAGATTGGAACTTCGTATATTACAGCTTTGCAATTGCAGTGAGCATCGTGTGCCTTGACTTGACCACTTGCTTATCCAGCTCCAAAGAATGTCTGTGAGAGGTAAATCTCAGAAGCTCTCATCACTTGTTTCCTGTAATTCTAGTCTTGCTAAAAGAAGGAGCGCACTCGAGAAATTCCTGAGCATTGACTGTAAGTCGGGCAACATCGACCTAAGTAAAGCCCATTACTTCTTCAATAAGATGCTTTACAAGAAGCCTCCGCACCCAATGTCATGCTTCACCACGCTCTTGCGGGGTCTAGTTAAGTCCCAGCATTTCTCTGTCGCTATATCCTTCTACAAGAGGCTTAATAGATCGAATCTCATCATCTTGAATGTGCTGCTAAATTGCTATTCTAGTATGGAATTAGTGAGTGCTGGGTTTTCTGTTTTGGGTCTCATTTTGAAGACCGGGTATCGTCCAGATGTTTTTTCTATCAATTCATTGGTAAAAGGGTTGTGTTTGGAGGGGAAATTGGTCGAAGCTGTTGGTTTGCTTTCAAAGATGTCTCGGCTCGGATGCACTCCTAACATTGTTACGTACAACACTATAATGAATGGCTTATGTAAGACTGGGAATGTCGCCACCGCCCTCGAGTTGCACCGACTGATGGTAAATGGTAAGGTAGTTGCTACTGAAGAGGGCTGTAGGCCAAACACAGTTTCTTATACTCTGATTGATGGTACTACTATAGAGTGGCCTGTAGTGGATGCTCAAGGAAAGGGTGTAAGGTTTATTCCAGACGTGTTTTCTTACAGCTGTTTGATTGATGGGTTGTGTCATTCGGGGATGGAAGAAGATGCTGAGTCTCTGCTTAATGAAATGATAGGTCATGATGTACTTCCTGACAAGGTGACTTATACCATTGTGATAGATCTACTATGCAAGAAAGGTAAGGTTGAAGAAGCGATGGGGGTCTTGGAGAAGATGATCTCAAGAGGCAGGTTTCCTGACACTGTTACATATAGCACAATTGGGGATGGTTACTGCAAAATTGGCAAGATTGAAAATGCGCTGAGGTTGTACAAAGATATGAACGCTAGGGGGGTTTTTGGAAATAGTGTGACCATAACAGCTTTGTTAAAAGGCCTTTTTCTTGCGAGGAAAGCTGGAGATGCTATGAGTTTATTCAGAGACATGAAAATGATGAGCAAAGATGGTGCTCGCAGTCCAAATAAAGTTACTTATGCTACAATGATTGATGGACTGTGTAAAGAAGGAAATGTAGATAAGGCCGAAGAGCTTTTCCGGGAAATGCTGGATAGTGGTATATGTCCAGATAGCTATGCGTACTCCAGTCTGATTGATGGACTATGTAAGCAAGGGAATACGGACAAGGCTCAAAAGCTCTTCTTGGAAATGCTAGCTAGTGGTGTTTCCGCAGATGAAGGTGTATATGGTGCTTTGATGGATGGCTTTTGCAAGGAAGGAGACATGTACAAGGCTAAAGAGCTTTTTCTGCAAATGCAAACGAGTGGAATTTCTCCTCATGTTATAAGCTATAGTAGTTTGATTGATGGGTTTTACCGTTCTGGAAATATGGAGGAGGCTAACACAATGCTGGAGAAGATGATTAGAGATGGTATTTTGCCAGATGCTGTGACATTCAAAATTATAATGAACAATCTTGGGAAGAAAGGATGGACAGCGCAATCTGCACGTAATGTGATTTCAATGATGGAAAGCTGCGGCTACAAGTGTGATATGGCATCTTATAATGCGTTGATACGTGGATACTGTGAAGCTGGGAGGCTGGAGGATGCGTACAATCTGCTTGCTGAAATGGAAGCTAAGGGTTGCTCCCCTGATGTCAGGACATACACTACATTGATACGTGGCTTCGCTCACGACAAGGAAAGTGCAAGAGTGAAGGAGCTGACTCAGAAAATGCACAACATAAGAATTTCATCTTATTCAAACACAGCATCATCTCTACTGGAACGCATCAATATGGATCATGAAACACAATGAATTACACACACTGAATCATTTGGTTAGTTGGCTCCTTCATCTTTATCGATATATTTTGTTTCTTCATTCCTTGATACGACTTATGGAGATGGTGTGGAATTGACTGAGTTTTTTGAAATGATGTGTCCACAGGTTGAACACTTCCCTACAAAAATCAAGATACCTAGACGCATCAGACAAGGGACTGGGAGATATCAACAGTTAAGAATTTGTGATCACTGAGATGGGATCTTTTTAATCTTCACAAACAGTTTACTTGTTGCAATGCATAATTGCTCTGCTGACATGGAATCTAAATTTCATTGATATATTCATGCAACAGGTTAATCAGATCAGAGAATCTTTGGCTATAATGGGTCACAACAGCACAGCTTTTAGTATACCACAAGTATGGATTGCTTGATTGCCCTTGGCTCATGATAGTTTCTTCTTTACATTTTTTGATATGTTATTTTCATCAAGAAAAATGTATGTTATACAGATATAAACTGTCAATTATGAAGGGTGTGTACTAATTTTTTTCAATCAATTTGCATTTTAACAGCCTCATCTCCAGCGAACAAAGCTCTGTGACGTGAATGATACCGACCTTGACCCAGATTACGTAGAAAAGAGGGATAAGCTGAAAGTCGTTGTTGCCTCTCTTATCCGCTCGAAAATGTTGCAGGGCAAGGCTCTGAATGGAAAGAAATTTGTTTCTTATCTGGAACAGGTGCCTTTCTACTCTGCTTGTTGATTCTGCTACCAAATGTTAATATAACAAGGCCTTCATAATTTCTTGCTGTTTTTCAGATAGTTGAAGCTTTAAACAAAGTGCCTTCATGATGTTCGGAACAGGTGGGCGATCCCCATTTGTGTGTTAGTAGCCGCGTATGTGCTATACAGGCGGAGTGTCGGGAGGAAGAGATACAGGTCGAGATGGAGCTTGATACCTCTTTATAACAACGACAGGGGTAGCCCAAGGCAGTCGAGATCAGACTAATAATATACTGAAAGATAGGAGAACCGAGAACCCCTTGTGTGTTGATATTGGAGCTATGGCTTTAAGGAATGGTGAGGTTTTCTGAATCTTTGTTTCCACATACACAACAAGCTCTAACCTTTGCTGTTATGAATGGGAAAACACAGACATCAGAATCAGAAGAGAACTCATGTGAACTTTCATTATGAGTAGCTTCCTTGTAACATAATACTGTACACAACGTTTGTTGATACATTTTTTTATTAAATTCTAATGCAGCAATTATGGGGATAAAGATGAATTCACTAAAATTCTATATACATCGATCACTACTAAGAAATTAGTGTTCTATAGGCTATAGTCACATCTTTCATAAGGAAGAGCAAGATCAATTACCACGTGCTGATATGCATGGTATTTGGATGATAAATCTTGTTTTCTCCACTCCCTCAGATCAAACAAATTCACACCAAATGCCCTGGTACAAGGATTGATATTAAACGACTGAGCCTTCTACTTCACTCCAGACTGGTGTAAGGCTGTAGTAATATCGTCTGACTTTGAGCGCGAAAGCTTTAATAGCATAGAGGGGCTGTCTGTAGGAGTAGGATTCACTAAACCCTTTTGTCCGCGTCTCTGTAACTGGAATGGAAACTATGGAAGCTTTTCCCTTCTGTATAGGAACCCATGGAAGTAGAACGACATAATCGAGTTTTACACGAAGCAAGAAGGTGGCTCATGGGTTAATATGTGATGGCTTGCATCTAGCTCATGCTTAGACTGCATATTAGATCATGTTTCATTTGGTTTCGGTTCTCTTTTTCTCTCTTTTAAGCTAGTATTTTAGTTGTTTTCGGTTTAGTGTCTTCGTTCGGACTCTACGCCTTGTTTGTGCGTTTTTAGGTGAAAATGGAAGAGTTTTGGTGATGGGAGATCAAGAGGAGCTTAAGAAGACGACATTAGCTCAAAGATGGAGTCAAGGAGAGGGCCGAAAAGACGCCAAAAGAAGCAAGCCAAAAGCCGAGCCAAGAATGCAAAGCGACGAAGCAAGAAAGCGGCTCCCGGGGCAAAAAGGCCCTGACCCCGGCTGCGACCCTGCCAGGGTCGTGTGACCCGGCCGGGTCACGGGCAGGGTCACAGCCGGGGTCGCCCTATTTTGCCCACGGCCGAGTTTCCAGACCCGGACCCGGCCGGGTCACGGCCAGGGTCGTGGCCGGGGTCGGGGCTTTTCTTCGCGTTTGCTTGTGTTTGGCCTTCCCGACTCGGACCCGGCCGGGTCACGGCCCGGGTCGGCCCCCGGGTCACGTGACGGCGCCCCTCTTTTCCTCTTTTATCCCTCTTTTCCTTTTAGGGTTGTATAAATACCTCTTCTTCCCTTTGGAAGATAATCTTCTTTCCCCCTTTTGGGAACTTTTTCCCATTTTAGAACTTTAGTGTCTTGTGAAGAATTGGAGAAAGTGTTGGAGATTATTCCCTCTTTTCAATCAATTGAATGAAGTTTGGTATGGATTTCCTTCTCTCTTCTTCATTTCCTTTGTTCATGTTTAGCTAGGTTCCCAAATCCTAGGGTTTGGGGAAAACCCTATGGGTTCTAGGTAGTGTTTTGAATGCTTGCTTGAATTGAGATTTGGATTGTGGTTTGTGTCAATCCTATGTGCCTAATGCCAAATTGATTGTGATTTGAGACTTGTTGATGATTAGAATCGAAAGGTTAGGTTGTCAATAGGGAGATAGGTTAGAGACTTGTGTTGAGAGACCTCTTCCCTAGCTTGAACTATAGGATTGATTAATTGATTTCCCTTTGAAATGAGAATTGAATTGGGAACTCTTGAGAGGTTGACCTACCGATAGAGGGTTGAGTTGGACGAGCTCACTCAAGCCACGACGGTGGATGAGGGCTTGAACCGATTGAGCCCCTATTGAGCCTAAAGGGCCTAGTTTTGGATCAAGCCACGAAAGTGGATGATTATCATATTCTAGGTACGATTTGTTTGATTCGATAGGATTGGACAATGATTCTAGGTAGATGCCTCCAAACCATGATTTGATCTAGATTCTTGTATGCTTTCAAAGTGTTGCTTGAATCCATAGTGTGAGTACTTAGATCCTAGGATTGCCTTTCCTTTATTCATATTTGCATCATCTTGTTGCTTGTTCTCTTTGTTTGCTAGTTGATTAGTTTAAGTTTCTTCCATCCTTTGTTGATTCATATTTGCCTAGCTACAAGATTGTCGGTTCACCAACTCTACTAAAGTCCTTGAGATTCGACACCTTGGTACTACGCGATCCGTGCACTTGCGGTATTGGTCTAGTGGCCTATCAATATGTTCAGCATTAGCTTTACCTCCCCCAATGTAGGTAGAGGTTATGACGTTCTGGAATTGGAAGAAAACAACAAGATTGTTGTAGCTCAAAATAATAAGTGGGAAGTGGCCTTACTTGACCCTAGAGGTGGGGGTGGTGTTACTTTGAAGGCCGGAAACATTGGGTATGGCACTATGGCTCGTGGCTTTGTAGAAAGTCTTGTGTTTCCTTAGGACAATATATAGTACTTATCAATCCTCATGGCATCATCCTTTAATGAGAGTGCTCGATCAGGTGATCTTGATATTGAAATTATTTGTATGATCTTTAGGGATAAAGATGAATTAACTAAATTTTATATCATCGATCACTAATAAAAGAGTGTTGGGCTTTCAAACAAACAAATCTAATATGCTCAAACAATTTTACGAACAAATTGTTATGAATAATGCAATGTGTTTTTTAATGTAACATTAAAAAAAAACAAGATAGTATTGCAAAGTGTTTTTAAAAATAGGGTATATACAATACAAAGAAAAAGCACAGGTTGCAGAAAACTCTTGACACAACTCACCTGAAGTAACTCGAAAATGAAGTCCTCGTTTGTCAATCAGGTCATCTAGTCGGATTCTCAATTACTGGCTCGGTAAAGTTTGTATTTTTACTTGGCGTTCATTCGTTTCCTTCGCTCGGTAAAGTTTGCATTTTTACCCGCGTTCGTTCGTTTCCTTTACCCTCTTTTGATTTGTCAAAAATTGGAACTTCATTCACGTACATATATATTACAGCTTTGCAATTGCAGTGATTGTTTGGGAGCATTGTGTTCCTGACTGAATTGACCACCTCTTCGGAGTTTTGGGCTTAATCCAGCCCCAAACAATGTCGGTGAGAGGTAAACCAGAAAAGCTGTCTTCACTTGTTTACAGTCATGCTAGAAGAAGTAGCCCACTCGACAAATTCCTCGACGTTGAGTGCAAATCGGGCAACATCGACATAGGAGAAGCCCATCACTTCTTCAAAGAGATGCTTTACAAGAAGCCTCCGCTCTCAATGTCGTGCTTCACCACACTCTTGGGTGGTCTAGTTAAGTCCCAGCATTTCTCTGTCGCTATCTCCTTCTACAAGAGGCTGAATAGTTCTGGTGTTCTCGGATCAGGATCGAATCTCTTCATCTTGACTGTGTTGCTCAATTGCTATTCTAGTATGAAATTAGGGAGTGCTGGGTATTCTGCTCTGGGTCTCATTTTGAAAAATGGACATCGTCCAGATGTTTTTTCTGTCAACTCATTGGTTAAAGGGTTGTGTTTGGAGGGGAAGGTGGTCGAAGCTGTTGGTTTGCTTTCAAAGATGCTTTGTCTGGGATGCACTCCTGATGTTGTTACTTACAATACTATAATTGATGGCTTGTGTAAGACTGGGAATGTCACCACAGCCGTCGAGTTGCACCGACTGATGGTGCCTGGTAAGGCTATTGTTGCTAAAGAGGGATGTAGGCCAAGCACACTTTCTTATAATTTGATTGATGGTGCTACCATCGAGTGGCCTTTGGCGGATGCTCAAGGAAAGTGGGTAAGGTTTTCTCCGAATGTTTTGTCTTACAACTGTTTGATTGACGGGTTGCGTCATTCGGGGATGGAAGAAGATGCCGAGTCTCTACTTAATGAAATGATGCTTCATGGCGTTCTTCCTGATACGGTGACTTATAACATTGTGATAGATCTACTATGCAAGAAAGGTAAAGTGGAAGAAGCAATGGGGGTTTTGGAAAAGATGATCTCAAGAGGCAGCTTCCCTACCACCGTCACGTATAACACAATCGTGGATGGTTACTGTAAAATTGGGAAGATTGAAACTGCAATGAGTTTGTACAAAGGTATGAACTCCATGGGGGTTTCCGCAAACAGTGTGACCATAATATCTTGTTAAAAGGCCTTTTTCTTGCTAGAAAAGTTGGAGATGCCATGAGTTTATTCAGAGACATGAAAAAGATGGACGACAATGATTCTTGCAGTCCAGATAAAGTTACTTATGCTACAATGATTGATGGATTGTGTAAAGAAGGGCATTTAGATAAGGGCGAAGAGCTTTTCCTGGAAATGCAGGATAGTGGTATATGTCCAGATAGCCATGTCTACTCCAGTCTGATTGATGGACTATGTAAGCAAGGGAATACAGGCAAGGCTCAGAAGCTCTTCTTGGAAATGCTAGCTACTGGTGTTGTTCCAAATGAAGTTGTGTACAATGCTTTGATTGAGGGATTGTGCAAGGAAGGAGATATGCACAAGGCTAAAGAGCTTTTTCTGCACATGCAAAGTAGTGGGAGCTCTCCTGATGTTATAAGCTATAATATTTTAATTGATGGGTTTTATCGTTCTGGAAAGGTGGAGGAGGCAAACACATTACTGGAGAAAATGATTAGAGGTGGTATTTTACCGGATTCCATGACATTCAGAATTATAATTAATCATCTTGGGAAGAAAGGAAGTTTTGAGCAAGCTGCATGTAATGTGATTTCAACGATGGAAAACTGTGGTTACGAGTGTGATGTGGTATCTTATAATGCATTGATAAGTGGATACTGTGAAGCCGGGATGGTGGAGGATGCATTCAATCTGTTCGTTGAAATGGAAGCCAAGGGTTGCTCCCCTGATGTCGCGACATACACTACATTGATACGTGGCTTTGCTCATGAGAAGGAAAGTGAAAGAGTGAAGGAGCTGATTCAGAAAATGCACAACATAAGGATTTCGTCTAACTCAAACACAACATCGAAGTTATTGGAATGCATCGACAAGGATGTCAAAATCGACACATCCTGAAGCATGAGGTGAGTAGGCTAGATCCTTGATCTTACTCTAGTTATGTGCTTGGTTAACCATTCGACATGAATTATGAAGATGGCATGGAATTGAATGAGTTCCTTGTAATGACATGCTTTTCAGGCTCAACTGTTCCCTAAGAGTCAAGATAGCTCGATGCATCACCCATGCCGGAGAGATTAACAACTTTGATCACTGAGATGGACGCTTTCGTTCATCTTCCCAAAGCTTTCTTTGTTGCAAATGTTGCCTTTTATATTGAGATTTCTGCCTTTCCAATATGTTCTTTTTTAGCTGTTTCATGAAATGACCCTAGAACTAATATTTATTAGATGAATTCACTAAAATTCTATATACATTGATGATCACTACTAAGAAAATAGTGTTCTATATGCTATAGTTACAGCTTTCAAACAAACAATTCTACGCAGCTTTTAAACAATTCTATATACATCGATCAATACTGTCAAACAAGTCTAATATGCTCAAACGATTTTATAAACAAATTGATTAATGCTCAAACAACTGATTGGCTCCTTCATCTTTATGACTTATCTATATATTTTGTTTCATAATTCTTTGATATGACTTATGGAGAAGGTGCGGAATTGAACGAGTTTTTTGAAATGATGTATCCTCAGGTTGAACACTTTCCTACAAAAATCAAGATACGTAGACGCAGCAGACAAGGGACTAGGAGATATCAACAGTTATGAATCTGTGATCGCTGAGATTGGCTCTTTTTACTCTTCACAAACAGTCTCATGAGATTGTTGGAAAAATCTGTTAATTTGTAGTGCACAGCAAACTCTTTCTGCGCTTTTATATTAAAGTTTCCTGCCTTGCACCGGTTTCGTAGCCAAGTCCAAAGACACGCCAGTTTCGGTCTAGATGATAGTGTGGTTGTAGAAGGTGACCCAGCCGAAAGGCAACTTCCTGATTTCCATAAAGGCCTTGACTGGCCCTGCGGAAAGAATTAGGTAAATTTAGCATTAGAAGTCAAACACAAAGGCCAAAGAAGAAACAAAGGAGTGCATAATCCTTGATTTAGGATGTCCTTAACCTATCTCTGAGGACATTAGTTAGAGAAACTTATATAGTATAGGCGAAAGGCAAAAGGAAGAGCAAGATCAATTACCATATGCTGATATGTATGGTATTTTGATGATAAATCTTGTTTTCTCCACTCCCTCAGATCAAACAAATTCATACCAAATGCCCAGATACAAGGATTGATATCAAACGTCTGAGCCTTCTACTTCACTCCAGACTGGTGTAAGGCTGTAGTAATATCGTTTGACTTTGAGCGCGAAAGCTTTGATAGCGTAGATGGGCCGTATGTAGGATTCACTAAACCCTCTTGTCCGCGTCTCTGCAACTGGAACGGAAGCCTTTCCCTTCTGTATAGGAACCCATGGAACCGGTACGACGACATAATCAGGTTATACACAGGCAAGAAGGCGGCTTATGGGTTAATATGTTCAGCATTAGCTTTACCTCCCACAACGTAGCTAGAGTTTATGTCGCTCTGGAATTGGAAAAAAACAAGAAGATTGGTGTAGCTCAAACCATGAAGTCTTGTGTTTCCTTAGGAAAATATATACTTATCGATCTTCATGGCATCATCCTTTAATTAGAGTGCTCGATCAAGTGGTCTTGATATTGAAATTATTTGTATGATCTTTAGGGAAAAAGATGAATTCACTAAATTGTATATACATCGATCACTAATAAAAGATAGTGTTCTATAGGCTTTGAAACAAACAATTATATGGAGCAACCAATCATACTTTGAAACAAATCTAATATGCTCAAACAATTTTACGAACAAATTGATACTATGAGTTATGCAGAGTGTTTTGTTATGTAACAATTAAAAAAACAAGATAGTATTACAAAGTGTTTTTTAAAATAGGGTTCATACAATACAAAGAAAAGCACAGGTTGCAGAAAACTCATGACACAACTCACCTGAAGTAACTCGAAAATGAACTCCTCGTTTTGAAACCACCCACATCTAGTCCTTTGTCAATCACACTCACAGACACAGGGCACTTTGCATTGTTCAACAGCCCACAACAAGCACTTCGCAGTTCGGATTCTCAATTACTGGCTCGGTAAGTATTTTTACTTGGCGTTCATTCGTTTCCTTCGCTCGGTAAAGTTTGCATTTTTACTCGCGTTCATTCGTTTGCTTTACCCTCTTTTGATTTGTCAAAAATTGGAACTTCATTCACGTACATATATATTACAGCTTTGCAATTGCAGTGATTATTTGGGAGCATTGTGTTCCTGACTGAATTGACCACCTCTTCGGAGTTTTGGGCTTAATCCAGCTGCAAACAATGTCTGTGAGAGGTAAACCTGAAAAGCTCTCTTCACTTGTTTCCTGTAATGCTACAACAAGAAGCGCACTCGACAGATTCCTGAGCATTGATTGTAAGTCGGGCAACATCGACATAAGAGAAGCCCATCACTTCTTCAAAAAGATGCTTTACAAGAAGCCTCCTCACCCAATGTCATGCTTCACCACACTCTTGGGTGGTCTAGTTAAGTCCCAGCATTTCTCTCTCGCTATATCTTTCTACAAGAGGCTTAATAGTTCTGGTGTTCTTGGATCAGGATCGAATCTCTTCATCTTGAATGTGTTGCTCAATTGCTATTCTACTATGAAAATAGGGAGTGCTGGGTATTCTGCTTTTGGCCTCGTTTTGAAGAATGGATATCGGCCAAGTACCACGACTTTCAATTCATTGGTCAAAGGGTTGTGTTTGGAGGAGAAGGTGGTTGAAGCTGTTGGTTTGCTTTCAAAGATGCTTCGCTTGGGATGCACTCCTGATGTCGTTACTTACAATACTATAATTGATGGCTTGTGTAAGACTGGGAATGTCACCACCGCCCTCGAGTTGCACCGACTGATGGTAAGTGGTAAGGTTGTTGCTGCTAAAGAGGGATATAGGCCAAGCACACTTTCTTATACTCTGATTGATGGTGCTACTATAGAGTGGCCTGTAGTGGATGCTCAAGGAAAGTGGGTAAGGTTTTCTCTAAACGTTGTTTCATACAACTGTTTGATTGACGGGTTGTGTCATTCGGGGATGGAAGAAGATGCCGAGTCTCTGCTTAATGAAATGATAGTTCATGGCGTTCTTCCTAACACGGTGACTTATAACACTGTGATAGGTCTACTATGCAAGAAAGGTAAGGTCGAAGAAGCAATGGGGGTTTTGAAAAAGATGATCTCAAGAGGCAGCTTCCCTAACACTATCACGTATAACACAATCGTGGATTGTTACTGTAAAATTGGGAAGATTGAAACTGTAGTGCGCTTGTACAAAGATATGAACTCTAGGGGGGTTTCCGCAGACAATGTGACCTTAAATATCTTGTTAAAAGGCCTTTTTCTTGCTAGAAAAGCTGGGGATGCTATGAGTTTATTCAGAGACATGAAAACGATGGATGCCAATGGTTCATGCAGTCCAGATAGAATTACTTATGCTACAATGATTGATGGATTGTGTAAAGAAGGGCATTTAGATAAGGCCGAAGAGCTTTTCCAGGAAATGCAGGATAGTGGTATGTGTCCAAATAGCTATATCTACACCAGTCTGATTGATAGACTATGTAAGCAACAGAATACAGGCAAGGCTCAAAAGCTCTTCTCAGAAATGCTAGCTAGTGGTGTTTCTCCACATGAAGGTGTATATAATGCTTTGCTTGATGGATTGTGTAAGGAGGGAGATATGCACAAGGCTAAGGAGCTTTTTCTGCACATGCAAAATAGTAGCATTTCTCCCAATGTTATAAGCTATAATACTGTAGTTGATGGGTTTTACCGTTCTGGAAATGTGGAGGAGGCAAACACATTACTGGAGTTGATGATTAGAGATGGTATTTGTCCGACTGCCGTGACATTCAAAATCATAATAAATAATCTTGGGAAGAAAGGAAGTTTTGAGCAAGCTGCACGTAATGTGATTTGTCTGATGGAAAGATGTGGGTATGAGTGTGATGTGGAATCTTATAATGCATTGATACATTGTTACTGTAAAGCTGGGAGGCTGGAGGATGCATTCAATCTGTTCGTTGAAATGGAAGCCAAGGGTTGCCCCCCTGATGTCATGACGTACAGTACATTGATACGGGGCTTTGCACATGAGAAGGAAAGTGCAAGAGTGAAGGAGCTGATTCAGAAAATGCACGACATAAGGATTTCGTCGAACTCAAACACAGCATCGAATCTATTGGAATGCATCGACAAGGATGTCGAAACTGACACGTCCTGAAGCATGAGGTGAGTTGGTAGCTCCTTGATCTTACACTAGTTATATGCTTGCTCAACTATTTGATATGAATTTTGAAGGTGCTGTCAGATTGAATGAGTTCCTTGTAATGGCATGCTTTTCAGGCCTAAACTGTTCCGTAAAAGAGTCAAGATAGCTCGATGCATCACCCATGCTGGAAAGATTAACAACTTTGTTCACTGAGATGTGCCCTTTCATTCATCTTCCTAAAGTTTGCTTGTTGCAAATTGCCTTTTTTAATTGAGATTTCTGCCTTTTCGATATGTTTTTAAAGTAGTTTCATGAAATGATCGTAAAATTAATTTTTGCAGCTCTTGAATTGTTAAAACAAAAAAAATCAGTTTTAAATAAGTATGCAGTTAGTTTAGCGCACAACATACTCTTCCATCTACCAGACCAGAGATGGATAAGAAAGAACCTAGAATTATTAGAATTCAACTTTATTTACATAAAGCAAACTCTTTGATTAATTTCGGGTTATGAAAAACTGGGTTAGTTAATACTCTGGCTTGGAAATGTTTGTGACCTGAACAGAATTTGGGTTTGCTCCATTGTCAAATGATCAAAGGTTAAGTATTGTTTATCTGCTATATTTTCTTAAAAGCCTGGCTATGCTCGAAACAATTCTTGATTTATGCCCTCTACAGATTGGAAAAGTATGAGGATTAGTAACAAATGAGCATTATAAGGCACTTAAGACAATGCACAATTGGCAGCCCATTGGAATCTACAAACCTATGAGATGTTAGTGTACTATGAGTGAACAAAAATCCATAAATTGGCAATCTCAATGGTTTGGAGCTGTTTGATGAGGGCAAATGTTGCACTTCGGATTGTTTGATTTGCCTTAATTTGTCTGCAAGTGCTTGCATTCCCGTATTTACATCGTCCAACTAAAATGAACCCTGAACGGCTGAACTCTTAAGTTGAAAACTTAAAATCATGTCACTAGAACCTTTCAGAATCCGAGAAATATACAAAGTAGAACACATGTGTAGAAAAAGCAAACAAAATGGGCCCTAATATGGGAGCCCTTGTTTTCTATCATTTCATTACTTCTCTCAATCGGCTAGTTAACTACAATCTTTTGGCCACAATAACCTGGGAAGAATACGTGTCTATATGGCAACATTTACAAAGAGTGTAGATAAATGAATGAATCAAACTGGAATGATGTGGTACTATGGTTGTGACTTGTGAGTATAGAAATGCCTGAGGGATATTAATAATGTGTCAAGATGAGCAAAATAATTGGATCAGAAAGCTGAATGTCCATCTAAGCTTCTTTTCTTGCTATGTGCAGTAATTGAGGTTACCCATGGATATTGCACTGTTGTAAGTAAGGATGACTGAAGTCAAGATGCTTTATCCAATATCCTTTGTATCTTCGCATCCCGATGTCTAGCCACGGTTTCATGATACCGTCATAGTGAATGACTGCTGCCTTTTCTATATCATCCTGCCTTGCACCGGTTTCGTAGCCAAGTCCAAAAACGTGCCAGTTTCGGTCTAGATGATGAGTGTGGTTGTAGAAGGTGACCCAGCCCAAAGGTAAACTTCCTGATTTCCATAAAGGCCTTGATTGGCCCTGCAGAAAGAATTAGGTAGATTTACCATTAGAAATCAAACACAAAGGCCAAAGAAGATACAAATGAGTGCATAAGTTAAATTTCCTTAATTTAGGGTCCTTAACCTATTTCTCAGGACACTAGTTAGAGAAATTGATACGTATAATATAGGCGAATGGCAAAAGGAAGAGCAAGATCAATTACCATGTGCTGATATGTATGGTATTTGGATGATAAATCTTGTTTTCTCCACTCCCTCAGATCAAACAAATTCATACCAAATGCCCAGGTACAAGAATTGATATCAAACGTCTGAGCCACCCAAGGATCTGAGAAATTAATAAGCATATCCATTCGACGATGTGAAACTTCACCTTGACGGCATGTATGAACAGCTCCATTAACTTTACCCTTCATGTCCACTCTCCAGAGAGCGCTTAAATCCTTCATGATGACCACATCATGGTCAAGGAACACAATTTTGTCCAGCTGAGGGAAAAGCTCGGGTAAATAAAACCGAAGATGATTAAGAGACGAAGAGTATCTTGGGTCAATAGATTTCACATTGTCTGCCTTTGGTACCATGTTTGGCCCATACTTAGCTGACAACTGCTTGAAGCTGTCACTGCTCTGAACGTGGACCGTGGCTTTTCCAGCAGGATTTAACAGAAACCACATTGATATGGCAGGAAAATTGAGTGAATCCGTTACAACATGGAAGACAATCTTCTCTGGCTCCTAAAAAACAGCAGAATTGCACCATATTGTCATTCGGGTCATAACAGCTTTCACAAGGTATTTTAGGATCATACTACGATTACTAGTATGTAGCTTGGCTTCCAGTAAAAGTAGTAGGGGAAAGGACCATTTCATAACAAGGCTGGTATAAGGACTTCGTGTTCAATAAATCTTGACTACTTCAATATAAGAATGCATAAATCAACCTATTTCATTAATATAACCGGCAATTTGAATTTAGTGTTTGGATCATAAGCTTCTTGCTACAATATTAGTTGCAGTTCCTGAAATGCGTGAAGAAAACAACTGGCAGTAGATAAGATGAAACCATTACCTTGGCAGCAGAGACTGTGGAGTTCACAAGTACAGCACAAGCTAGAACATTGTCAGAAAAGACAACATAGTGGAAAAGATCTGGATTGTATAAATTCATTTGATTTGAAGGCTCTCGTTCCTCGGGCAGGAGGGAAAAATACTTCGCAGTCAGCCTCATAGAAAGGCAATGCAGACCTTTCGGTGTTGTTCTTCCTGCAAGCAAGGTGAGAAATGCAGTTTGACTCCTTTGTGCCCGTACCTGCTCTTCAGCACTCTGTGCCATAGCTCGGAGCTTCTTAACCATGGAAGAGCAGTCAGGATATACACGACTTGCTTTTAGAAGTGTTGCCTGCATGTGTTTCATTCTTGAATATGCACTGGTAAAACAACCAGGAGTCAAGTTAGATACCTTACCCCAGTAAAACTCAACATATACCAATACAAGAGTAAAATAACTCACCTCCTTGGTAAGTCTGAATCCCTCCTAGCATCTCCTAGGGCTCGATCAACCTCCTTTATTCTAAGTTTCAGTTCTTTAACTAAATGGGTGTTGCCTGCTAATGATGAGAAGCTAAGATATGCCTTTGCCCTAATTAATTGATCCTTCATTTCCAGGACTTTTTCATCCACAGTCCTGCGCTTTTGTCTTTGCAAGTCATGCTGGTTTTGGCTTCTAATTGCAGGCGAGGAAAAAGCTCTCTCATCTTGTTGGCTAGTTCCAGCCTCAGATTCCTGCTCATGATAAAAGCAATCCAAATATGAAAAACTGCATGCCTAGTTTACATTTGCTCAACCATTCACAGGTAAAGATTACAGCATAAGATATAAGGGAACTAGCAGAGAAAAATCCCGTGCCAAACACCTCCCCCATAAGTTCAGTTGGATCAAGAAGGCAACTGGACTATAGTTTATTAATCTACATATAATAAGATCTTCCATTTCACCTTAAGACCTTGAGCTGACTGGACATATCTTCACAAGTTTTACAAGTATGCTGTTTTACATGAGCAACATAGCATATAGATCCATTTAGACAATACACTAGTCCATTATATCACATTCACATCCTCCTTGTGCTTCTTTTTAGCCTGCTTTTGCTAGTAACCTAACCTAATCTAACCAATATAGCTTACATATTTCGAAGATTCCTCTGATCTGTCTCACACCTTGTAAAAGTTTGCATTATTAGTATTACGGAATCAAATCAGAGGCCAACTTAAGAACAGGGTTCATGCCAGATTTCCCAGTATAATTACCTTGCCCGTAGTTGAGAGCACTTCCTTCTCCTGGCTGCTCAAAGAAGGTGGCACTTTCTTCTGTTGATCTTCTACTTCTACTCCTGGGCAAACAAGTTGAGAAAACTGAAGTCATTACACTACGAAAAAGAGTATCACAGAAGTGATTAATAAATAGAAGATGAATGTAGTTAGATGCCAACCTATTCTTCCAGAGCTACTCGTATCAATGCTCTCACCGTCGGATTTAATGTCCTTCAAACTTCCATCAGAACTGTCTTCGAGTATAGAAAATGTATGATCTCTGTATATTTCATGTTTAGGCTCCTTCACCTCTGCATCTTCCTGAAACCACACATATACAAAAATGCAAAAGCTCAGTTGAAAATCTCCAATGGACAATCCAACACCAAATAATCCACCATATCAGTAGTCCATACCTGATGAATGGCATTAAGCTTCAATGTATCCGCTTTATATTTCTGCAAAAAACAACACCAAACTCAAATCAGTTTCCGCCTACACAAACACCAAAAAGAAAAACACGAAGACGCGAAAATCTTACAATGCTCGACAAATCCTCAACAAAACCTCGATTCCCTGAAAAACCGAAACAATCACCAGATCAATACACAAGCAGACCTAACATCCTACAACTAAATCCAACTGCCATCGCCAATCACCTTCGAGCGAGAAAGCTCTCAATCTAAACGAAACCAGAGCGATTGGAGCAAGCACGCAAAAGCAGAGCATGGAGAGGATGAGAATCCTCTGCCGTTTGTGAAGCCGCCTCATAAATCGATCAGCCGAACGGCCAACGGAGCACAGAAATCTCGCCGAAAAAACACTTCAAGAGCAGGAATCTGGAAGCGGAAGAACTGGAATTAGTTGAGAGAGAGAGAGGGGGAACGAGCAAATCGGTTGCTGAGATCTAGGGTTTGGTATTTTTCCCGTTTGCTCTCACCTTTACCGGGGAAAAAGGGCAATAAAACGAAGCAGAAGAATGATCACGCAAAGAAGGAGAGGGGAAGAAGAAGCATGTGCAGAGGCAGGCAGGTCACCGTATATATCTCGTTTTATTTAATTGTTTTGCGTTTTTTTGTCTGTATTTAGGGAAATTAAATGCGCGTAGAATCTGCAGAGATGGGGAAGGTGGTGGTGGACTGGTGGTGGACTGTATCTGGTTGCCGTCCATCATTTCATCATCATACGCTGTATGATTTCGTGTCACGTTAGCGTATTTGGAAATTTCCAGCTGTTAAGTTTGTTATATTTCTTCATCTAGATTTTTATTTTTGGAAAGTAAACATTTGATTCGATTAGATTAGCATAAGTCGTGTAATTGGTGCTGGTTATATATGGTATGGTTTCTATCTTATGCAATTTTCATGATTAAATACAATATCAAGCTCTTTTTTTTATTGCCAGATGATTAAACTACTTTTTAAACGCTTGTAAATGGGTCTCGATAAAGCTGGCCGTCGATATGAAGGTTCGTTTGCTTAGTTTGATCCATCAAGTGCGAAATTGGTTGAAGTTGTTCCGATCAATCTCGTGTCATTGTCTCCATAGAAACATCAAAAACCCTCTCAACACCCTCAAATGCTTCAATCGTCACAAATCATCCCGACGCAAGGAAGAGCATTTAGATGTAAGCCACTTCGTGTGCACCATCATTTTTCCAAAATCTTTTTACTTCACACTATGGGCTTGCTACACTTGAGTGCCAAAAACTACTTTTCCTTAGAAAGTATACTTTCTTACCTTGAAATTGATGAATTGTATTTAATTTTCATCAATTCCAACACCAAAAAAATATACTTTCATTTTAAAAGTACTTTTACATAACAAGTGTAGCAAGCCCTATATCTGTCATGTAAATATATGGTTTTGAATTCTTCTTTAACACTCCTTCTAAATCGTATTTGTAATCAACTTCTACTTGTCAAAGTTTGGTCATCCTTTTACATTATTCAAGTACACTATATAGTATTATTCTTGTTAGCATTAAATAAAGATGGTCACACTTTTTTAATAGTAAAAGCGGCAAATGCTAAGCTGATTTGTTGTCGCCTGTCGGTGATCGTTTCATTGATTTGCAACATACCGTGTACGGCATGGCAATGTAGCAACCATGGCTTCAAATTAACCTAATAAGTTAATAATCCATAGCTTTATCAACCCATAATCACTTTTTGAGATGCTAAACTTTATGAATTCAAAATAACACATCCTAAAATTTTCGGGGCTCATTCCGTAATTTTATTCACCATTTTCCTTGGAGACAGGACAATAGATCGATTTATTATTTATACTACAACAAATCCTATCAAACATTATTAATTTGTCACTGATAATTAAATCTCACGTTAATTTTATATTTAACAGCCTCCCTTAGTTTACGCAGTACGTTGTAGTACTATATTATTATTATAGAAATCAGTAGGAAAAAAACGTAACATGTGTTGGTTAACGAAGAAGTCATGGCTCATCTCGAGATAAACCTTAATTATATGGTTTCGATATCCTAAAAAGACATGACGAGGGTTGATTTCGATTAAGCTTTGCATTGATTTCAATTAAGCATTTCTTAATAGTTTAGTAGTACTCCTAATTAGGAGTGTCAATTCCATTACGCTAATTGAGGCTAATGCACTTGCCTGATAATTTGGTGTGTACTAGACCTAATCACCATTAAGAAAATGTCATGACTAAACAAAACACTAAACCGGTTAAAGCAGCTAGTCAATGTAGTCATCATCATAAATTTATGATGGTATGCCAATGGGCAACGGTCTAGTGGCACACGTGGCTACGAGTATGATGCCACCATTGAGTGTTAGTCCCCACATGCCAGACTTCATGGTATTTGCAAAAGTATAATCTAGTTATAGTCGTCTAGGGGGCAAGACGGGACACTTTACAATGAACAAATTTAAGCGTTTCCCTGAGGCGCCCCCGTCAGTTGTTCACTGCGCCCCGCTTTTATTGAACCGGCGGAATCAGCCGGAACCATTTTAAAAAAAATTGTCAGCGAAGTGTTCCGCAAACAGTAACCGGCACCGTAACCCTTAACTCAATTGATAACACATGAAATCAACCTCCAAGTGAAATCAATCTCCACTTCAATTGCACGCACTAATTAACTAATTACACATATATTATTCTTTATGTACTATATATCCTAATCAATTAGCACGTATATTGTTAATTTACATATTATATATCTTAATGAATTTTGGGTTGTAATGGGCTAGCTACCTAATAAAATTATGCATTCGTAAATGCGGGTCGGCTCCGAAATTGATGGTTTTCAACTCCACATGTAGAAATGAATCGGAATCGTTTCTTGGTCGGTTCCTCGGTCTCAGTTCTGGTTTTTGTTTCGGCTGGATTCACCCGATTTCGGAACCGTCCAAAAGTTAAAATAACTAAAACGTTGTCTATTTTTAATTTTCTAAAATAAATTTTATTATGTTTGGGCATATTTAACCTTTTGTACGTATAAATTGGTTTCGATTATTACATACAAACATTTAGAGATTGATCTTGATTTATATTTTTTAAAATTTTGGTATAATTTATGCATATTTTCTTAAGAAAGAAAGACAAAACGACGAATCTGGTCTTTTTAGAACCAAATGGAACCACCGGTTGCTGGATTTAGGGGAGGGGAACCAAAAATGGAATCGTCCTTGGAATTTCCGGTCTAGTTTAATCTAGCATATGTCGATCGAAACTAGACCAAAAGTTCCATTTGTCGATCAGAACTGGACCAAGGTCTATGCAGTTATCGATCAACTTGATTCCCTAAATTGAGTGCCTATTTGCTTTTAGAGTTGTCAAAACTCGATTATATTAATCGATCAAAATCAATTCGAATTAATCGAAAATTTTACGATTTAACCTTGACTCAAAAGTTAGTACGTCGAAACAAATGAACCCAAGTAATTCAAACCTGATTAAGATGGAAGATGCACCTTGTTGGGTTGACCCGAGAAAGGAAGGAACCATTAATAAGATAATGTATATTTATATTATGTTTTTAATGAATTTCAATTTAAAAAACATTTTCATCAACTGATAAAATGGAAAATATCAAGCAATATTCATGACTTTTTTCAAATAAAAACTTCGTCAATATAAATATAAACATAAGTTATATCGGCGGTTTTCTTCTATTTTTAAAATCATAATTCGAATATAATTTTTTATTATAAAATAACATAAAATAATTGAACCTCGACTCAAAAATTAATACATCAAAAAAATCGAACCCAATTAACCCAAACCCGATTAAGTTGAATCACGAAACCTGTTAGGTTGACCCGACTTATCATATTTGTCGTATAAATAAAACTTATTTTTGAATGTTATAATATATTTTGTTGTTCAAAATTACACAACACAAATATATTGTTAATCATAATAGTTTTTCATCATCGTACAATAGGTGGTATTGTATCAACCTACTAGATCGATCAAGCCCATACCATGACCTGACCTGGCATGACTTAAACCATAACTCGACTGAATCAAATTTGTACTCGAGTGAAACTTGAAATGATCGAACCAACCCGATTAAGTTTATTAGTTTCCACTACGTACTCTTGATCTTGTCTCACTAAAGAATGAATTAATTTGGTCATACTTAATTTGCAGGGAAATTGAGCAATATATACTAGCATAAGTACCCGTCACTTGTACGAATTGGGTTCTTTATATAAAAGTTGAAAGAACTTATGTTTTGTTTCTAAATGTATAATTGTTAGAATATGGAAATAAAATTATAAAAAACTATATAAATAAAAATTAAAATTGTGAAAGATTATAAGTTGATTTAAGTATACAAATTGATAATCAGATCAATAAAACAAAATTAGGGTGGGACAAATTAATGGGTGGGTGACGTGAATTTGTTATAGAAAGTTTACTAAAAGTTCAACTAGAACAAATTAGTAGTTAAACTGGATCAAATTATAGAAGATTCTCATACAATATTAGTTTGACCAACATGTCATTACTGTCATTTTACAAAATTTACATGTATTATCAAATAATTATAAAAATTATATCGGAAATTTCGCCCGATAACCCTATGGTTAAGACGATTTCACGTGGTACTCAATCATTTATACTATTTCGCAAGGTAACCCTGTGATTTTGATAAATTTTGCCAATTAACCTTGCCCTTAATTTATAATTTAAAATGTAGAATTGATTTTTTTTTCTTTTTTATTTTTTGAGAAAAAAATTGTATTTTCTTAAAATTCTTTTTGAAATTTCATATTTGCAAGAATTAGTAAATGCATTTTTTTCTTACTAGGAAGTAGGTAGTGCTATACTCCGTATTATGACTATAATATATGACATTTATATTCTATATATATGTATAATATGTATATAATGATTTTTTTCTATTTTATATTTAATTGGCATAATTATATAGAATAACTACCTTATTACATGTATATATCTTTTCTATATTGCGTTAATAGTACAAATTTAAAAGGCTAATTACAAGCTAATGAGTGATGAAATAAAAAAATCATCAAATTCATAAATGTATACATACTCTCATTATATGTGATAATAGAGCTTCTTCTAACTCAAACTTGTTCAACTTGATAAATACTATTCCGACCTCAAATTTCATGGGTTCTTTTCCATAATTTATTCATTAGCTAGATATAAATTTAATATTTAGATAATCTAAATGTTTATTTTTATCTTACCTTAAGCTTGGTTTTTTAAACATTGAAATGTACTCGACTAAAAAAAAATCGTTCTATGAAGGCCAAATTTCAATCGGCCAAATCGGATCCGTTTCTCAACGAGAAACAAGTTCGTAAAGTTCTTTGTTCAACCCATTCCAATGCCTACAAAGTCCCTTAACCAATTTAGAAAAAGTCATTCGTAAACTACCACAATCAGAAATTGGAGCCTTTTGGAGCTCCATAGTTGCTATATATATATATATATATATATATACTTATACTCGCCCAATCTTGTCCACTCCTAAATCTACGTCATCTCAAAATCTCATTGGAAAACGCTTTAATTTTTTCAATTTTGTTTTCCAAGTCGATCGTTGTTCGCGAAAGAAAGAGAGAAACTGGCTGTTTTACCGATACGGCCACCGTTTGAGATGCCTCCGTAACCAGCGTGCTAGACTGCTAGTTGTTTTGTTCCGCGTTGATTGTCGTTCGTCACGGGCCTCACCGCCGCTGGAATTCACCACCACCATTGTTATGGTTTCGCCTCTACTTAGCACGTCCTTGGTCGGTTCCTCAGTTCCATATGATTTTCGGTTTCGACCAGTTATACCCGATTCCGGAATTGGTAAAAAAATTCAAATAATTAAAAAAATTGTATGTTATTTAATTATTTTCTAAAATAAATTTTATTAAGCTCGGGCATATTTGACCTTTTTTACATGTAAATTGGTTTCGATTGTTATATATAAACATTTAGAAATTGATTTTTATTTTTTAAAAAAATTGGGTATAATTTATGTATATTTTTAAAGAAAAGAGGAAAAATCAACGGATCGGGTTGATTTAATATATAGTATAGATTTAATCTCATATATTACCCCCATTTAGATGCTAGGTCTCATACAGGTCGAGTCAGGTGGATTCAGATTCGGTCTTTTCGGGCTCAGATTACGTGTGAGTTCGGGTCAATCGGGTTACAGGTCAAGCCGGGTCGGGTCTTGACAGATTATCGTGCGGGTTCGGGTCTGTTGATACCAGGAACCGTCAACGCGTTAAGAGTACCCCACCAAAACAAAACATGACAAGGGTAGATTTCCCAAGATGACATCAAACCATAAGCCATACGGTCATTGCGATCTAGGACGCCGTTCGGGTCGGTAGTTCTTAAGCGAAGGGTAACTCCCCAGAAAGCAAAGGTTCGACCCCGGGGGCGGCGCTTGCCGCCCCGTCCCATTCAGGCAAGTGGGTGGGCGGCAACGTCCCATCCTGGGGCGGTAACGTCCCATCTAGGGAGCGGTGGGCGGCAACGTCCCATCCTGGCTTCCGATTGGCCAGCTCCGCGGCCACCGCCCTAACGGCCAACCATGGAGCGACACGTATCTGGATGGCGCCCGTCCCACATCGGCACCTCACCCCAGCCCTGCCCGAGCATCCACTATAAATAGCGAGCTCAATGCACTAGAATGGGGATCGAAAAACCTCGCGAACCACATATATTAGATCTCGAGCTAAGATCATTGTTGTAACCCGATACACCTAAGCGCGATAAAGATTGTCTGTTTACCCTCACAACCTTATAATCAATACAAAAGCATTCCCAACACTACCTCCATCGCGTCAAGCACTTCAAGCGACCAAACACTGTCTATCTCCCCGTTCGTTGATCCGGTTAAGCTCAAACCTCTTGCACTCATCGCGTTACGCTGCTATCGGTGTTTCGGACCGCAACATTGGCGCCGTCCGTGGGGAACCTCCTCAAACTAAGAAGACACCGTTTTCAACCGACGTCGAGTGATGGACGCTAACAGCAACAACGCTTACTACGCTGATGGCACGGCCTTCGGGATGCAGCCACCACCTCCGTGGTATTATGGGTCACCACCCGCGATGCCCTAGGCCGCACCCATGCCCGGCTGGGGCCCGCCCGCGCAGCAACCACCGGCTATGCCCGGCTGGAACCCCGGCTTCCAGCAGGGTTTCCAGCCGCAAGCCCCGTTCCAGGGGTATGTGCACGCGCAATACTACCAGGAGTACGCGCCCGCGCAGGAACCTTATGTAGAAGAGTACTCAACCACCAACGGGAGCTCGACCGGCCAGGAGGTGGACCAGGACGCTCCCAACGCGTTGTCACCTCCAAACCCCAATTTCCAAGGCTACGCTCCCGCGTACCACTACGGCCAAGGGGCGTATCCCATGCAGCACGGCCAGGGCGCTTACCCGATGCCCCACCAGCCGTATGTGCCCGCTTACGCCGCGGGCTATGGGCTGGGCCAGGCGTACCACACCCCCCCTCCAGGGAGCTCGAGCGAGGACATGAGCATATCACGAGGGCGTTCCGGCTCTCGTCCTCAGTCCGCGCGCTCCGGTTCCCGAAACAACATGATGGTGGACGACCGCGGCACCTCTTATGGAAGCCCCTTCGCCGACTTCATACAAGAGGAGCCCATGCCCAAAGGGTTCCAGAAGCCGTCGGCAGCACTACAATTCGACGGCACGAAGGACCCGGGAGAGCATGTCAAGCAGTTCTTCGCGCACATGACGTTCAACACTTATAACGACGCCATGTACTGTCGGGTCTTTCCCTCCACCCTCAAGGCGGCCGGGATGAGATGGTTTACTAACCTCCCGGTGGGTTCCATCAGGTCCTTCAAGGATCTGACGAAGCGCTTCATGTCCCATTTCAGTGGGTCGCGAACGCGTATGAAGACAACAAAGGATCTCATGGGCGTAACGCAAGGAGAGGAGGAGACCCTGGCGGCCTTCTTCACCCGGTTCGTCAACGCGGCGTCGGAGGTGCCTCACCTCAATGACACCTCCGCCCGCGACATGCTGATCCACAACCTCCGCGACGGAACATTCAAGGTCAAGATGTGTGGGACGACCCTGCACACCTATGAAGATGCTTGCGACGCCATCACCAAACGCGTCTTCGCCGAGGACGCGGCAGGAAAGCCCACGCAGGACCACGGCAAAGGGAAGGCCAAGACCACACCAGAGGCCCTCACTGTGTCCACCACACCGACAAAGCCTCAGGGTGGCCACTGCGGTGGCCACAGCCGGGGTGGGGGCCGACGTGGTCGTGGGTACCAGGGGTACCGCGGTCAGCGCAATAACCGTGGCGGCAATTGGCAGAACAACAACGACCCATACACCGGAGCCAACGCCACGGAGCTCGGTCCGCGCAACGACGGCATTCCGCCGGCCCAGGCTAACGCCTTGGCCGCCGCAGCGCCAACAAGAGGAAGAGTCGACCCAAATGACCCCAATGTCTACATCAACACCATCGCGGGGGGATCCACCCTCGCGGGGTCTAGTGGCGGAGAGAGAAAGCGTTATTCCCGCGCTTCGACCTCCGGAACGCCATCAACAGCTTGGGAGCGGCCGGAGCCCCTCATGCCGACATCACCTTCCGGCCGACCGATTCCCGAGAGCTCATCACCCCGCACTCCGACCCCCTAGTTGTGCACGCGGTCATCGCCACCAAAATTGTCAAGAGAATCATGGTGGACACAGGAGCATCGGTGGACATCCTATACTATGACGCGTTCGCACAACTCGGCATCTCACCTGCCATGCTCCAACCCTACGCTGGCTAGCTCACTTGCTTCTCCGGCAATGAGGTCGACGTCGCGGGGTTGATCACCCTGGACATGACCCTGGGGGACAGTAAAGACGCCCGCCGGTCTGAGCCCATCGAGTTCACCGTCGTCCGGCTCCCATCCATCTATAACGCAATAATGGGACAGACCTCTTTGATGAAATTCCAGGCTGTCGCCTCCATCTATCACCTGGTCTTGAAGTTTCCCGTCGGGGACCGCGTGGGTATCGCTCATGGCCAGCAGATCGAGGCGCGAAAGTGCTATGAAGCGTCGACCCGCGCTCGCCCTACCGCGTACGTTATCACGGGCGGTGCCGACGCGGAGTTGGACGTACGTCAAGAGCGGGAGCGCGAGCCTCTCGGAGACTTTGAGAAGATCGCCATCGTCCCTTTTCCCGATGCAACCGAGAAACTGTTTGTCGGAGACTGCATGACCGGGGCGGACGCCGAAAGCCTGCAGCATCTCCTGGCCCGTTCTCGCGACGTATTCGCGTGGACGGCGACGGACCTGAAGGGCGTCCCTCCTGAGGTGGCGCTCCATTCGCTCCGTGTGAGCCCGGGGTCCCGACCCGTCTGTCAAAGGCGATGAAAGACTAACGAGGAGCGCGCCACCGCGGCAAATGACGAGGTTGAGAAGCTCCTGCGCGCCAACTTCATTCGCGAGGTCAAATACCCTACTTGGCTCTCCAATGTCGTGTTGGTGAAAAAGTCTAACGGGAGGTGGCGGATGTGTGTCGACTTCAAGGACCTCAACAAAGCCTGCCCCAAAGACAGCTACCCCCTGCCTTCCATCGACGACCTGGTCGACTCCACCGCCGGTCACACCGCCCTAAGCTTCCTCGACGCCTATTCCGGCTACAATCAGATAGCCATGGATCCTCTGGATCAGGAGTCTACCGCGTTCATCACTCAGCGCGGGACTTTCTGTTACAAGGTGATGCCCTTCGGTTTAAAGAACGCGGGGGCCACTTTCCAGCGCCTTGTAGACCACGTTTTCCGGAGGCAGTTGAAGCGCAGCGTCTCGGCTTACGTAGATGACATTGTTGTCAAGAGCCACAGCGCGCAGGAGCACCTGGCCGACCTGGCCGAGGTCTCCCAAACCCTGCGCGCCCACCAAATGAGCCTGAATCCGGAGAAGTGCGTCTTCGGGGTAAAGTCGGGAAAATTCCTCGGCTTCATGATCAGCGCGAGGGGCATAGACGTCAATCCCGCCAAGGTCGCCGCGGTGTTGGAGCTCCGCTCACCGGCTTCGCGCAACGAAGTTCAGCGACTGGCGGGTGCGGTAAATTATCTTGGCCGCTTTTGTTCCAGATTATCGGACCGCGCTCTTCCTTTCTTCTCCTGTCTCAAGAGCACCACCACCTTCACCTGGGCTGAGGAGATGGAGAACGCGTTTCAGGCTCTAAAGGTCTACCTCGCCAGCCTCCCAACGCTCTCTCCGCCTGTCTCGGGGGAGGATTTGCAGTTATACATTGCCGTGAGCCAGCATACTGTTAGCGCGGTCCTAACCCGCGATTTCAGTTATCCGGTGTACTTCACCAGTAGGATGCTCCAGCCGGCAGAACAACGTTACTCACCCGCGGAGAAGATGTCTTTAGCTGTTGTGACCGCGGCAAGAAAGTTGCGCCCTTACTTCCAGGCGCATCCCATCCAGGTCCTCTCGGACCTCCCACTTCGCCAAATCCTGCATCAGCCCGCGCTGTCGGGAAGAATGACCAAGTGGGCGGTCGAGTTATCAGAATTCGACATCTCTTACCACCCCCGGGCCGCAATCAAGGCCCAGGCCCTCGCCGACTTTGTGGTGGAGGTCACTTTCCCCGACACTGACGAAAGCCCAGACGAGTGGAGGGTCTTTGTAGACGGCTCGCGCTGCGACCTAGGTTCAGGCGCGGGGGTAGTCCTTGAGGGACCCTCCTACACGTCTGAGCACGCCCTCAACTTCGGCTTCGAGGCCACCAACAACGAAGCCGAGTATGAGGCGGTGATCGCGGGGATTGAGATGGCCCTGCTAGTGGGCGCACGAAGGATAAGGGTCTTCACGGATTCTGAGCTTGTTGCGCGCCAGGTCGATGGTGAGTACGAATGCACCACCGGGTTTTTGCCTCAATATCGCGCCAAGGTGAAGGCGTTGATCGCTTGCCTCGAGACGTTTGCCATTGAATCCATACCACGTGCGGCAAACGCCAAGGCCGACGCATTGTCCAAGATGGGTTCGGCCCTCCCGCCTGAAGTCGGCAACAAGGTTGTGATCGAAAGGAAGATGCAGCGCGGTGTCACTCAGGCAGTATTCGCGCTGGCCACGGAGGGCTGGATGGCTCCCATAGTCCGATATATCCAAGCCGGGGAATTGCCCCAAAACGATGCCATGAGCGCGCGCAAATTCAAGCTCAAGGCGGCGCGGTACTGCGTCGAGGGCGACAAATTATATCGGCGCGGCTACGCAGAGCCCAACCTGCTCTGCATAGACGAGACCACAATCTCCGAAGTCCTCGAGGAGGTGCATGAAGGCATATGCGGAGGCCACCCGGGCTGGCGGACGCTGGTCCACAAAATAGTCAGGATGGGGGTCTATTGGCCTACCCTGCGCCGCGATGCCGCGGCGTACGTACAAAAGTGTGACAAGTGCCAGCGCTACGAAAACGTCCAGCACGCTCCGGCACGAGAGCTGCGTGGCATCCAGCCGGCCTATCCGTTCGCGATGTGGGGCATGGATATCCTAGGTCCTTTCCCTAAGGCCGCCGGGCAGGTGCAGTTCATCCTGGTCCTGGTCGATTATTACACCAAGTGGGTGGAGGCCGAGGCCATGGCACGGATCACAAGCGCGAAGGTATGCGGCTTTCTCTGGAAAAATGTGGTTTGTCGTTTCGGCGTACCCATCGCGATAATGACAGACCACGGACCTCAGTTCGACAGTGAGGAGACGCGAGACTTTTGCGCAAGTTTGAGCATAGAGTTGAAGTTTTCTTCGGTTGCACACCCTCAGTCCAACGGACTGGTGGAGAATGTGAACGCGAGGATACTTGACGACCTCCGCCGCAGGCTGGATGGCGTGCAGGGCCGGTGGGCTGAGCTGTTGCCTCTTGTTTTATGGACAAACCGCACTACGCCGCGCAGGGCAACGGGAGAAACGCCTTTCGTGATGGCCTATGGCAGTGACGCCGTCGTGCCCGTCGAATCCATGTTACCCACGGAGCGAGTCGCGGGGTACGACCAATTCACCAACGATGAAGCCCTCAAGGTTGAAATGTACCTTCGCGATGAGCGCCGAGAAGGACCGCGGCATACTACAACAAAAGAGTCAAGCCACGCGGTCTCAAGGAGGGCGATTTAGCCCTCCGAAGGACTGAGGGAGGCAAGCTTGACGCGAAGTGGGAAGGACCTTACCTCCTCTCCAAGGAAGTCGTCCCGGGGGTTTTCAAGCTCACAGATCCGGCGACGAGGCAAACTCTCGCCAAAACATGGAATGAGGCACGCCTCAAGAAATACTATGTGTAAATAGTCTAGGTTTGTTACCGCGTGGCGGTTGATTGTAATGTCTCTATCCTACCTATGTTTATATGAATAAAACGAGACAACTACCGTACACTGTCCAATAATGAATCAACCGTTACGGAAACCCGAGTTGTCTTCCTCGCTTGGGGTTGTCCGCTAACGCGCGCGATGCGCTTAGGCGCGCTCGAGTTGGGTTTCACCCCTCGCAGTCGCATAATGCCTTAAAACATCAAAAACTCCACAGTCGTTACGGAAACCCGAGTTGCCTTCCTCGCTTGGGGTTGTCCGCTAACGCGCGCGATGCGCTTAGGCGCGCTCGAGTTGGGTTTCACCCCTCGCAGTCGCATAATGCCTTAAAACATCAAAAACTCCACAGTCGTTACGGAAACCCGAGTTGCCTTCCTCGCTTGGGGTTGTCCGCTAACGCGCGCGATGCGCTTAGGCGCGCTCGAGTTGGGTTTCACCCCTCGCAGTCGCATAATGCCTTAAAACATCAAAAACTCCACAGTCGTTACGGAAACCCGAGTTGCCTTCCTCGCTTGGGGTTGTCCGCTAACGCGCGCGATGCGCTTAGGCGCGCTCGAGTTGGGTTTCACCCCTCGCAGTCGCATAATGCCTTAAAACATCAAAAACTCCACAGTCGTTACGGAAACCCGAGTTGCCTTCCTCACTTGGGGTTGTCCGCTAACGCGCGCGATGCGCTTAGGCGCGCTCGAGTTGGGTTTCACCCCTCGCGTTATATCACGCCAAAAAGTATCAGCAAAGTAGAACTTAGTGTCAAGCGCGGTCCTAGCACCTAGCTCGACATGGGGTTGGATATTGTGTCACATAAGCCTAGTGTCAAGCTCGACATGGGGTTGGATATTGTGTTACGTAAGCTTAGTGTTGAGCGCGGTCCTAGCACCTAGCTCGGCATGGGGTTGGATACGACAAGTTTTCGCAAAAATCTCCAAATAGAAAGAAGCGCAGATCATAATCAACAGGCCGCATGGCGGCAAAAGCAGTTAAGACGCAGTGACCGCGTCAAACACAATTACAGCCGCACCGCGGCAACAAACAGTGTTAAGGCCTCAAAAGCCGAGTAAAGCATCAGGTCACAATACAAAAAACAAAAAAGAGTTAAAATGTCATTTAGGCATCAGGAGCGTTGGCCGCGACGTCAGAGGGAGGAGGGTCATCAGGGGTCTTCTCTTTTTCTGGATCGGTGGCAGCAGGAAGTTTCGGGTTGACAAGACCCGCGTCATCTGCATCCACTCCCGGGGGGGGTTTCGCCACCCCATCCTCCCAGATGACTCCCATTTGGCGATGAAGGTCGGGGGCAAAATACTTCACCTTATACTTTTCGCAGTACTGGAGAGAGGCCGTAACCGCGCTGAGGGCCTGGACGATCCGCGCGTCGTCAACGCGTTTCTCCATGTACTCCGACGAGTCGAGGTAGTCGGGTATCGCGCTCTCCAGCTGTTTGCTGGTTGTTTCCAGCTGTGAACTCAGCTCCTCGTTTCGCGCTTTATAACCCCCGACCTCCTTCTTCAGCGCCGCGACCTGGGACCTGGCAAACTTAAGCGCCGCGGCATCTTTTTCCGCCTGCGCGCGCAGCTCCTGGAGTGCCGCTTCCGCCTCCTCCTTGGCTTTAACCGCCGCCTCCGCCCGCTCCTCCTCCTCCACCAAGCGATCAGGGAGGTAGTTTACCCACGCGTTGACCTGCGAATCAAAGCATAAGTTACAGATTCGAAGATAGAAACCATGGCAGTTCAACACGAAAAGAGGAGAAGACCGCGTACCATATGGCCATACTTCTGACACTCCCCCCTGACCTCCTTCGCGTTGAGGGTCTGGAACCATTCCCTCTCCTCCTCATACCCGTATTGGACGGCCTCAAAGGTACCCCAAGCAGGCCCAGGGCACGCGAAACCCGCCACCTCCGCCCTCCGCGACCAATGTCGGCGGCTCCCGGCGCCTGTGGTGATCTGGGCGGGTCCCTTCGAGGGGGAGAGAGTTCGATCCCCAGTAGCGGCCACGTCCCGCCTGGACCTCTTGACCAACACCGCCTCATCGCGAACAACGTCCTCCGCGCTCTTACGCTTCAGGGCCTCCGCCTGCGCCCGTTTGCCTTTGGCATCGGCACGGGCCTTCGCGGTGGCCTCATCCCCCGTTTTCGCGTCTTTCCCCTTGAAGCCTCCAGTCTTGGCGGTGGAGGGAGCCCCAGAAGTGGCAGGAGCCGACTTGCCCGAGGTAAGGGCGGCGAACACGTCCATACCTGCAAAGCAAACCATCAGTAATCACAATCAACGCGGTCAAAACACAAGAATAACATACATAAAAGCAAGAAGAAGCCCCGGAAAACAAAAGTACCCTCGCCCGTGTGCGCCGGGGACGCGGTGGCTGACGAGGACTTTTCAACCTCCCGAGGAGGCTCGGGCCTCAGGCTGAGCCCCGCGTGCTCAAGGCGCTCCTGGGTCAGCCACGCTTGCTGCTCCCTCTTGTAGGGCGCAGCAAAAGCTTTCTTCGCCGCGGCGGCTTGTTGCGTGGCACCGCGCCTACGCTTGTAGGGGCGGAACCTATCAGCAATAAGGGGGCAGAGCATAACGTCGCCCTCGAAGTCGTGCACAATAAACCATTTTTCCCTCCACCGCGGTCCAACGTTGGAGGGAGTGATAATGAGATTGCAGTTTGTAAGGCTAAAGTTAACAATGCCTCTTTTATCTGCTTTTATAGTGAGAATCTGTTGCAGATGCCCCGCGGAAGGGGGGAACTTCAGCTCCAAACACCTTATGTGGTACGCCGCGATATAGCTCCAGCAGTTAGGAGCCATCGAGGCGGGGGCAAGCTCGAGATCGAATAAGAATTGGGATACGTAGGACGGCAGCGGAATCCTAAAACCCGCGATAAGGCTCGCCGCGTACACCACGTGCCCCGCCTCATAGGCGGCATAGCTATTACCCCCGTCCGAAGGCAACAAGAGCTCCACCCCTTCTGGCCAAGGATACCCCACCGCGATCTCGCCCAACTCCTCGAGGGTAAGGATGGACGCACAACCCTTGGCCAGTGACTCCGGGTTCTCATAGTCAGCCAGGCGCGCAGGCCTGGTTTGACGAAAGCGAGGGACGGCCGCCCTACCGCGCGGTAGGTGCCGCGAGGGAAAGCTCCTCGCGATCCCAGACGTGGACGCCTCGTCATCAGGGGCCTCATCGTGAGGGTCGTAAGGCCTGCAGCGGGCCATGGGTCGCGATGAAGACTCACTCTTCGTACGAGCCTCGGACACCGTAGTAGGATTGCTCTGGCTCAGACCAACGGGCTCGCGGAAGTTGTTCTGTGAATCACTAGCGGACATATCTCGGTACTCAGGCGAGGGATCAGGGGCGTAGAAGTCGTCCCAGTTCGTTATTCTATGACCGCGATCCACGCCTGAAGGGCAGGAGTCGCTGGAAAACCCCAAATCCAGGGCACGGAAACAAAGAGGCTCCTGGAGGAAGGAAAAGAAAAATGATGTGCATAGGAAGAAACAATCATGGAGAAGTATATAACGCGATGAGTACACAGAAAGCAATAGGGTCAATAAGAGAAACACAGAAAACTAGTAAAAACAAGGCACGCGGTACCCTAGCGCGGCCAGATGTCATTTCGCAATAGGACGAAGAGTCCCATCGAAACAGAAAGCCTAGGGGCGCGCGCGCTGTGTCAGGAGAACATTCCGCCGTTCTCGACACGCTTCCCGAAGGGTCGGCCAAGGCGACGGGGCCTGATGGGACGGATGATCGCGCTGGGCACGTCATCTCCCTTCACCCCACAAGCATGACGTTTCGCCTCCCCTAAACCCTTGCGCCCCCCGGCGACGTTTCGCCTCCCCTAACCCTACGCCCCTCGGCGACGTTTCGCCTCCCCAATGGAGACGTCCGCCGCCCTCCGCCACCCCGAAATCGCGAAAAACCCCGAGCCCCCACCTAGCGAGACGCTCCCTCAACAAAGAAACCACCATGAAACGCCGCCGACACCCAACGGCGGTGTCGCCGCTGGAATTAGGGCAGTTCCCCCAAGTAGCCCGGAAAAGCACAGAAGAAAACAAAAAAAAAAGAGAGAAAAAGGGCGGGCGTACCTTGTAGTCACGGAACTGCGGGGGCGGGCTTGGGCGACGGCGACGTCGCTGGCGGGAGAGCGGTTTCCGGTAAGAAAGGGGGAGAAGACGAAGACGAGAGCAAGAGCGTTGGGTTTTCAAAAGTTGAAATGAGGAAGACGAGGCGCGGAATCGCTATTTTATCCGGTGTTTGGCGGGCCGCAAAAGTATGGGCTGCGGCCGAAGGGCGGCCCATGAAGCGAGACCGGCCCAAACGAGCTTCTTCGCCACCCTACTCGTCCCGTCGCCCTCGTCCGCTCACCCGTCCCCGAAATGACAGCACGTTCCGCACACCACGTTTCCGGTTCAGAAGTGCTTTCTTTTTGGACCCGTCCTCGAAAGAGCGATCGAGTCCCGGCCCATGGGGTTGTGTTGATACCAGGAACCGTCAACGCGTTAAGAGTACCCCACCAAAACAAAACATGACAAGGGTAGATTTCCCAAGATGACATCAAACCATAAGCCATACGGTCATCGCGATCTAGGACGCCGTTCGGGTCGGTAGTTCTTAAGCGAAGGGTAACTCCCTAGAAAGCAAAGGTTCGACCCCGGGGGCGGCGCTCACCGCGCTCGCCGCCCCGTCCCATCCAGGCAAGTGGGTGGGCGGCAACGTCCCATCCTGGGGCGGCAACGTCCCATCTGGGGAGCGGTGGGCGGCAACGTCCCATCCTGGCTTCCGATTGGCCAGCTCCGCGGCCACCGCCCTAACGGCCAACCATGGAGCGACACGTATCTGGATGGCGCCCGTCCCACATCGGCACCTCACCCCAGCCCTGCCCGAGCATCCACTATAAATAGCGAGCTCAATGCACTAGAATGGGGATCGAAAAACCTCGCGAACCACATATATTAGATCTCGAGCTAAGATCATTGTTGTAACCCGATACACCTAAGCGCGATAAAGATTGTCTGTTTACCCTCACAACCTTATAATCAATACAAAAGCATTCCCAACACTACCTCCATCGCGTCAAGCACTTCAAGCGACCAAACACTGTCTATCTCCCCGTTCGTTGATCCGGTTAAGCTCAAACCTCTTGCACTCATCGCGTTACGCTGCTATCGGTGTTTTCGGACCGCAACAGGGTCGACCTAACATGTCAAGAATTTGAATTTTTTATAATTATTAATAAATATTATGATTAAATAATAATATTTAACAATACAATTTTTTTAATAGAATTTTATAATAATATTTTATTTATAATAGGTTTTATGATAAAATATATTATAATATTTACAATATAATATATTTATTCTACATATATGTAATATATCGGGTTGGTCGGGTCGGTCTCGGGTTTCAACCCAATCGGATTAATTGGGTTCAGTTTTTTTTCTTTGCCCGCTACTATTCGGGCCGGGTTTCAACACAAAATTTTTTTGTCGGTTCGGGTCGATTTTTTGGGTCGGGTCAAGTTTTAACAACTCTACGCGTTATCCAACTTTTTCATTAACTTTATCACTTTTTCATATAAATTTACAAAATTACTCTCATCCAGATTTATATATTACCCCAATTATACACCATTCTCACCAACTTTATCACTTTTTAACTTTTTACTTCTATAAAATTATAAAATTACTCTAATTTATTCTTATATATTACCCCAATTAATTAACTTTTCAACTGTTATTAAATACCGTGTCAATTGTACAGCATGGATAAATGTTTTGAAACGGAGGGAATAATATCAAAAGTACTTAATACGTATACGAATAATAGCCTGTGTGTGGGCGACAGATAAAAAAATAATAGTAGCATGTGTGCGTTGTAGACTTGTAGTGCTGGATTGCTTTTAAAAAAATAAAAAAATGACAGGACATTGGTCTAGTGGAGCATGACAGGGCATCGGTCTGACAGGTCGCAGGTTCGATCCCCCATAGTCTCCTTGAGGTGAGGCATATGTAAATCCCCTTGTAAGAGCTCTTTGAGCCCTTAGGTCTTCCCTGACCTTAGACTGGGGCACCATCCCCTCACCCTAAATTTCTTGGATCAAAAAAAAAAAAAAAAAAAAATGAGTGTTCCGAAAGAATTGGCCGGGAAGGTGGTTTCCGGCGGCACCAGTCGGAATCAAAGCGGGGCGCCCCAATTGTCTGAGCGGGGCGCCTCTGATTTCCCAAATTTAAGTGGTGTGTCCAACAAATTTAATAGGACGAGAAACCATAAAACATAGATTACTAAGAGGGGTCGAAAGAAAAGATGAAAATAACACTCGCGACTGACAAAAATGGAAAGCCGATGATCCTTTACTCTTATTTTTCTCATCTGATAACGTTGTATCGTTTTACGTGGGTGACAAACTATTTGAAAGTTCTTACTTGGTTAACTCCTTCACACTTTTTTCTGCATGCACTCTCCCCTTGTCGTAACCTTTGGAAAGGTAACCGTTCAAACCCTACAAACCGAGGCAATAGGCCTCCTCCTATGCGTGTCTCCCCAGCGAACATGGTTGTACTTCCACATCCCATCTCTTATACTTGCTACACCGACCTTCGCTTTGAGAACTTTGTTTTAGCTACGTGCATCCTCCTATTTCCACAAATCCATTGGAGCATCTTCATTTTATACAACCAATAATTTCTATCCTACCACTTTCATAGTCAGCCAACTCTATGACTCATACATCAACATGGTTCTAATTAACATTTCGTAATTGTTTTCACTATGCTTGTTTCTTCTTATCACATCACACTCTCGAACCTTCTCTCCAAGACCACTCACTTTGCTTGTTAACCTTGTCTATATCTATATATCTATATATATATATATATATAAAAGTTAGGTGGTGTCCTCATTTATTGCTCCATTTAGTTATGGTTGCAATCTTCCCTATATAATAAACACCATGCAATAATAATCAAAATACCTACAATAGCATAGTGGTAAAGCCTTCCTATAATTATCCAATGGTTGGGAGTTCAATTCTCTATAGTAACATTTTCGCTCAAATATTTTTAAAAACCTACGGCATAATTATCAATTCGAGAGTATTTTTTACTTTCTTACCACGAACGGATTTACATTAATTCAAAATAGATCCCGCAAAAAACTTATGTTAAACGCTTACCTATACATAATATTACGTAATTTTTGCGTACATGAGATTTGTCAACTTTATCAATGATAATTCACCATTATAACAAATCATTTACATATATATTTTGTAATAAATGGATTACATCAACAAGATTGTACCTATTCAATTAGTATGGAGTGAATTAAAATCATTTCTTATATTTTTCCATCTGAGTCCAACCATTCCAACAAGCTTCATCTTTCCATATAATTAGCACGGGTCATGAATTCCAACAAGCTAAGTATATCAAACTAGAATATGTTTTTTTTAACAAGCTTAGGGGATATTTTTTTTAACGTAAATCATAAAATATGTTTATACCCTAAATCATAAAATATGTGATTTTTTTAAACTTTCATATGTTTTTTATAGTTTTCTATATCTTTCATATGTACATAATTGGCTTTTAGATGCAAATGATGAGTTTTTGTCTCGCAAGTGAATTATATTTTCAATTGATTTATTCCATATGGAATATTTATTTATTTTATACTTAATATAGTCTATTATATTTCATATGATCATACATTCGTCCATTTTTTACATTCATGCAATTTTTCAATTAAAGTTGATTAATAAAGCGTCAAATAGTTCTTAAACCCGTGCGTAGCACGGGTCATGAATTCTAATATATATAAAAGTTAGGTGGTGTCCTCATTTATTGCTCCATTAACTTCTATTGCAATAATCCCTATATAATTTAACAATATGTAATTATAATCAAATCAATCACAATGGCATAGCGGTAAACCCTTCTTTAAATAACCAAAAGGTTTGGGGTTCAAACCTCTCTAGCAACATTTTTGTGTTGTGTGTATAATACTATAAAACATTCTATTCAAATAATAATATTTTTATTATATTTTATACTATCATACCTTGGCTCATTCATGACCTACTCATAATTAGTGCTATGTGGTGAAAAATGTATAAAATCTATATCTATATATATATATATAAAAGTTAGGTGGTGTCCTTATTAATTGCTCTTATTAAGTGTTGTTTGCAATCTTCCCTATATAATAAATACTATGCAATTATAATCAAAACAACCACAATAGTACGAAACGATTGCGTAAAGAAAACGCTCCCGATGCCCCAATGCTCCCAAAGACCCCAGAAACCCAACTCCATGAACAGTGCCAAATCAAGAACCCTAGATCTCGATTACTAAGCCAAATCGTCAAAATCATCCACCTTCTCCTCTTGAAAATCCCAATTCATGTTGCCAGAAGCGCTAATTGGGGAATAATTTGGGGCAAACCACCCCAAAATCCGAAAAGATGCCGTCCAAACGGAGGCCATGACGAACAAATTCGACTGAAGATCGAAAGCCAAACGGATCTTCCCAACGATGGCAAACCAATCTCGATTCAGAGGAGGCCGCAAAGAAAAAGGCGAGGTCTCTCCTTGGATGAACCAAGATCGCTTTGGAGGCTAGGGTTGGTCAGTTGTGGACACTGTTCGACTCTGGTTTACCATGGAACGGTGGGAGCGACGAGAGAGCTTCAAGCGATGGATAAATCGCTCGATAACATTCTCGGGAAAGAAGTCTGGGAGAAGATTTCTTCTTCTCTCTGGAATAGCTTAGAGAGGCGACGAACCCTGACTCGAAACAGGTTGTACCCCCTCCTTCTTTGCTTGGATATAATTTCTAAAATGCTTGATTTGGTTTCTGTGTGGCATGTTGGTCTTGGTTTCTATGTTGATAAAGAACTTGAACAATCTGAAAAGACGAAACTTGTTGGGCAAATGGAACCAATTTCTACCATGGTCGTCAAGACCTCAAAGGGTAGAGCTTATGATAAGCCTTTAGAGGCTGGCTCTTCGGAGTCGAAATTAGAAAAGTGTCGGTATGAATCATGCCGCTCGAGGCCCCATTGTTATGAAATTAGTAGCACGTTTTTGCATATCTTTAAACTGAGATTGAGTTATTCATGGTTGATAGATACTAATTGGAAACTAATCAGTGTTGTTGAAAAACCAAGACTTCAAATTTACAGAATATTTAAAACGAAAGATGTGAGTATGGATGGTTTTCAATGGGTCTTTGGCCTACATCGTGTTGGGTTTGATAAAGGCAATTGGCAACAAGTCGGTAGATATGCGGATCTGACTTTGAACACTTGTGCTGAAAATTTTGGAATGGAAATAGCTGGCAAGGAAAATGACTATAGGTGGTGTGATTCTAATCAAATGAAAAGGGTTGGGATTTTACCCATTATGATCAGTTCCCTAGAGGAAGCTATTATATTTTTGTGTATGCTTAATGATGTGCTAGTCTTTGTTGAAGATTGGAGAGTTTATGGATGGATATTTGCTTACCATGTTGACTATAGTTGCTGTCCATTGCGAAACCTAGAACTAAAAGATATATGTTTTGTTTGTGTTCGAGTGGACTTGAATAAATTGGATAGAGATTATCTCATTTTTTGGTCAAATACTAGTGAATCCAGACTGAATTGTTGTATGTCTAATAAGAAAGGCATGGAAATCAGGATAGGAGATAAGAGTGGGCTTTTGTCCTCCTGGTATACGCTAAGTATGTGCTGCTGTTGTTGTAGTTGTGCATTGAGCATGCAGGAAATGAGAAGCTCAAATTCATACCCCCTGCAGGGAGCTTGGAGTTATGTTGGGCAGGATAGAACCGACAAGATTGTTTCTCTGACACGAGGAAACGCTAGCTCATCCATTTCAAAAATAATGTGGCATATAAGAGTAGGTTTCATATACTTATTGGCCTTTGGTTCATGCTGGGCGTTTGAAGAGAAAGAATCAGATGAGGGGGGTTGTGTGTATTGGTGTTTGGGGCATCATGAACCTCAGAACTATAAAACTCGTAATTCCTTTATAGAAAATGTATGTTATTGCCTCTCATGCGAGAGAACTATAATTAACACCTCCTTAAGTTATATGCAATTTGTGTTGGTTTTGCTAGCTAGTGATGTTTTTCAACTAACTGTAATAGTAGCTAGAACTAAAAGATTTCATGAATGTTGTTGTAAGACAAATGATGGGATATTAATTAGCTCGATCAAACAAATGTGTCAAAATAGTAGTGCTAAATTTGATTCGGTGGATGTTGGCTTTGAATGGAAGCATATATATCTATCCTGTGTGTTTAAACGATCGGACATTGAAGACAATGTGTACAAGGAAGATGAGGGAATAAAGAGAGATAAAGACCATTTTGAACGGGTTCGGGATTTGATCAATGTAGATGGGAAAAGAGAGATACAAAAGGAGAAGAAGCAACTGAGACTTCTTTGGATTTTTGAAGTGGCAGACACAGGAAATCTTATCTATGGGCATTGGTGGCTAATGAAGATATGTGCATCAACTTGCTGTAATGAGTTTTGTGATTGTATTAAAAATATAGTTAAGCACACCATATTTGCACAAGTGCTGCTAGATGATCCCCGTTTAAAGTGTGAAAAAAGCTTGTATGGAGATGGTGTTGGTAACTGTGTAGTACTACAATATTGGTATCTAAAGTTGCCTCTTGGCTTCCTTATGTTGTTGCTATCACGGCACATGGATAATCCAAATTTTAAAGAAGATAACAATAAGGCAAAAACAGTACATGAACAAGTGGAAGGTTTGGGCATAAGTCACAGACTCGTTATTGATTTAAATGTATTGATTCTAATTGGCAAAAGCAATTGGCCGGCTAAAGTCATGAGCAAAAGCTTTGGGACTGGTTTAACTGGCCAACCAATAAATTTGACTAATTTTGGACTGCTACCATCTTATAGCCCTTTGATAGGAGAATTTCCTAAGAACTTGCTAAAAGGAAATTTGAGAAAACAAATAAAAACAAAGTTTGACATAATAAGCGTAGCTTGTAACCAACTCAGGGGAGCTGTTGGCAACTCATATAAATCATGGTATAAATGAAAGTTGCTTTATGGAATAGCAGAGGGATGGGAAGGAAATCATTCTGGCCTGAGATTGATTCGTTTTGTAAAATTGAGCAAGTCCAAGTTATGGCTATTGTAGAGACAAAAACAGACAAACTTCCGAGCGATCAAGTATGGAGACGCGCAGGGTTTGACAATATAGCATGGTCCCCGGCTGAAGGGAGGGCTGGGGGTATATGTGTAATGTGGAAAGAACACCAGTTCACCAGTGAACATGTTGAAATTTTAATCCATAAGCCGAGATATATTATTATGAAACACGTGAATTTACTAACGGGGTGGGTAATTGCAGTGTGTTTTATGTATGCTCCACCAAATGAGACTCAGAAAGATATCTTTTGGGCAGAATTTACTAACTGTATACTCGGAATCAATATCCCCATGATTATCATAGGTGATTTAAATGAAATCCAAGAAATTGGTGACAAAAAAGGAGGATGTATACCTACGACTAGTAGATTCGAACGGCTTCAAAACTTGAAGGACACTTGTAACCTACGCGACATACCTACCACAGGGAATAGGTTCACTTGGCGAAAGAATAAATCAGAAATTAATAACATCTACGAAAAATTGGATCGAGTAATTGTTAGTGAAAGTATTCTACAATGGTTCCCAGGAATTCGAACTCACAACCACGCTTTCACGACTTCTGATCACTGCAAAATATCAGTCGATATTACGAATGAAAGAATACATAAAGCTGCGCCGTTTAAGATGGAGAAAACGTGGCTTATGAGAAAGGATTACCGAAACGTGCTGAAACAATCCTGGAGGGTCAGTTTCCAAGGGTCCTTTATGTTCCAGCTCATGAAGAAAACACAATTGCTCAAAGCACACACGAAACAATGGAAGAGGAAAACTTTTGGGAATACGTTTGAGCAATTGCGTGAAATTGAGGACACACTCCTTGATTTGCAACAAAAGATTGTTGAATCCCCGCAACCAGCACTAGTCCAAAAACAACTACGATTTTTGCGAAAGAAGGAATGCATTTTACAGTTCCACAGAACATACTGGAAACAAAGGGCAAAGACAAAACACGTAAAATTGACAGATTCGAATTCCGGATATTTCCATAAGATAGCAACGGGGAGACGGAACCATAAAACCATAAGAACAATCGCGTTGAGCGACGGAACCCAAATTGTGGGAGAAGAAAACATCTGTCGAGAAATCAGAAATGACTTCTGCAAACGCTATAAAAAAGAACAGATAAATACAGCCATCCTTGAGGAAGACCTAACACTTATTGACAAGAAAATAACAAATGAAGATAATAATGGCCTAACAAAGCCGGTAACGAATGAAGAAATAAAAAACGCTGTTTTTCAAATTGGTTCAGACAAATCTCCTGGCCCAGACGGCATGACAGCGGAGTTCTATAAGAAATACTGGGACATTGTTGGCCCCACAGTAATAAAAGCGATAAAAGGATTCTTCCATTCGGGAAAGATATTAAAACAAAGCAATCATACGTTCATTTCGCTACTTCCTAAAAATGATAACCCCTCGACGACAAACCACTACAGGCCTATTAGCCTATGTACGACGATATATAAAATAATAGCTAAGATCTTAACAGAAAGATTAAAGAAGGTTATGCCTAAAATTATCCATCCGTTGCAAGGAGCCTTTGTGGCAGGAAGGGCAATACAAGATAACGTGCTCATAGCACATGAAATTTTTCATTCTTTTAGAGGAAGTCAAGCCAAGGAAGGATGGATGGCAGTCAAATTGGATATGGAAAAAGCATATGACAGAGTAGACTGGGAGTTCATTTTCCGAATCCTGTATCAATTTGGTTTTGACGAGAAGTTTGTTGAATGGATTCGGGAATGTTAAAAGCTTACCTATACATAATATTACGTAATTTTTGCGTACATGAGATTTGTCAACTTTGTCAATGATAATTCACCATTATAACCAATCATTTACATATATATTTTGTGATAAATGGATTACATCAACAAAGATTGTACATATTCAATTAGTATGGAGTGAATTAAAATCATTTCTGATATTTTTTCACCGAGTCCAACCATTTCAACAAGCTTCATCTTTCCATATAATTAGCACGGGTCATGAATTCCAACAAGCTAAGTATATCAAACTAGAATATGTTTTTTTTAACAAGCTTAGGGATATTTTTTTTAACGTAAATCATAAAATATGTTTATACCCTAAATCATAAAATATGTGAATTTTTTAAACTTTCATATGTTTTTTATAGTTTTCTATATCTTTCATATGTACGTAATTGGCTTTTAGATACAAATAATAAGTGTTTGTCTCTCAAGTGAATTATATTTTCAATTGATTTATTCCATATGGAATATTTATTTATTTTATACTTAATATAGTCTATTATATTTCATATTATCATACCTTCGTCCATTTTTCACATTCATGCAATTTTTAAATTAAAGTTGATTAATAAAGCGTCAAAATATTCTTAATTCATGAATTCTAGTTTATTGAGCGATTAGCAAGGTTAAAAAAGAATGTTGGGCTGCATGTAATATGGACCTGGCCCAAAAATTAAAAGCCCAGCCCAACCCGTTTGAAAAACCGAAACATAAAAAATGAGCCCGGAAAAGGCCGCCTATGATTAACCGCCTTTTTTAAATATCTGGACGTCTCTTGTACGGAACAGACATACTCTACTAGCCGCAAAGAAGATCGTTTGTTCACGCCCACTCGCATTACTCGCGTTTGAATTACACATTCTATCATTTGTTATCTTACAACTTTTCGTGTGCATTTGGGTTAGTGGTATTTGCTTAGTGATTTATGTAGGTGGGTCAGGTAGGAAAACCCTGACAGGGTGTCCATTATGATAATCAACATACGTTATTTTACTTTTTTTTTGTAAAGGCATGCGATTAACTCTCAAACATATAATATGAAAACGATTTACTACAAGTGTGGACAATGTACTTTGTCAATACCCAAAATCGGAACCTAAAACTCTATTGTTAGGCCAGGCCTAAAACCGGAACCCGAGCCTAAGTATAGATTAGTCAAAACCAAGTATAGGAGCCAACATTGTGGTAACCGAAGCCCATGGTCCGCTTATCCATGACAAATTGGATATGTTGCAAATCGGAATCATTGATTTTAGCCTGTTCTGATTTTTATTCTTTGCTATAAAAAAGTGAAATAAACGTATTAAAAACCTAACAGTGCAAGATAAATCGGTTTAAACCGACGGTTTGGTCCAAATTCAGATGCTAACTAAAAATACATATTGACTGCTTTACCATTTTCGCTTTCGATTCTTCAAACCACTCATTTGGTGGTTCAAGATATCGCTAAAATAAAACTGGACCCTTCTTAGGACAAAACCCCTCATTTAAGTTGTGATCCCCAATTTGACCGGTCTGGTTAAAACCGGACCGGATCCGACCGGACCTGGGACCCATTCGTTATGCTACAAGAAAAGGGCGTGGATGGAAGAGCGTGACGAGGCGCGTGGAGGCAGGGGAACACAGAATTATTTGTCAGGTTTTCAAACCAAACTCAAATGCAAATTTCACAGACTAGTCCATTCAGTGCTGAACCCCACCACATGCCACTCACATCCACTAAACGCCATGCAGAAATCGTTCGCAATCTTCCATTACCAGACACAAAAACACCCCCACATCCTCCATTAATGGCGATCCAAGGCCTAACTCCTCTATCTCCCCACAATTCCCACTTCTGAACCCCCCAAAAAATGGCTCCCACGGAAGGCTTCCTGGTTCCGCTCGACGAACACGCCCCGATTATCAAGAAGACGCTCGTCTCCCGGAGCTGGATTGTGTTCAGCGAGAGCGGCGAAACCGAGGTCTTCGATCTGGACAAGTACGCTATCATGCGCCGTGTCCGAATCCCCGCTCGCGACCTCCGCATCCTCGACCCCTTGCTCTCTTACCCTTCCACCATTCTCGGCCGTGAACGCGCAATCGTCGTCAATTTGGAGGTCGATTCCTCTCCTTAATTCGAACAATTTCTGCTCCTTGTTCTTCCTTTTGCTCAAATTGATGCTGAATTGCTCTTTGCTCTTTGTTGCTGGTGTTTTCTCTTTGAGGGTTTAGCATATCAAAGCAATCATCACAGCTGAGGAGGTAAAATTCCGAATTCCTCATCCTTCGATTCGAATTTTGCAATTGGGGTTTTGCTCTCAGCTGAAAATTCAAATTGAAGGTTCTGCTAAGAGACCCGTTGGATGATGAGGTGGTGCCGATCGTTGAGGAGTTGCAGAGGCGGCTTACGGCTTCGCCAGATGCGGTCTGTGACGGCCGAGAGGAGGAGGAGCAAATGGGTGTCCGGAATGATAACCTAATTGGGGAAGAAAATGGTGGGTTTAAAATTTAGATGATTGATGATGACAATGCTAGTTCAATTGGTCAAGAGCTGGTTTGTAGATTTTGTGATGCTGTGTTTGTTGGGTGTTAACTGGTGTAGATTTTCCGTTTGAGTTCCGGGCTTTAGAGGTAATGCTGGAAAGTGTGTGCAGTTTCTTGGACGCCCGAACAACGGAGTTGGAGACGGCCACTTATCCGGCTTTAGATGAGCTCACCTCCAAGGTAACATCATGTAGCTCTTTCCAGTGTACATAATTCTATATGCAGTATGCATTTGTGAGAATTTCATGAATGTTGAGCCCCTTGATTATGATGAGCAAGCAGTAAATGCGCCAAACGAATCTAGTAGAACAACTGGAAACGCAAAAGGGGGCTACTAAATTCATTGAAGATGAAATATGGTCCCTGACTACATTAATGATGTAGCATGTGCTCTTAAGACTAGATGGGCCATTTGATGATGAGTCATGTGTACTGAGAACTTTGAGAAATGGCTCTTGACAGATCAGTAGCCGAAATCTAGACAGGGTGCGAAAATTGAAGAGTGCGATGACAAGGTTGACAAATCGGGTTCAAAAGGTATAGATGCTTTAGGCTTTTTTTTTCATTTTGGACTTGGTTTTTGTAAGACTCTTTTGGCCTATGCAACTTTTTGCTTTGATTGGTGATCTTTCAGATAAGAGACGAGCTTGAACAGCTTCTGGATGATGATGATGACATGGCGGATCTTTACTTATCCAGAAAACTTTACGGGAACTCGTCACCTACTAGCCCTTCCATTCCAAACTGGTATCCCACATCCCCTGCAACTGCTATGAAGATGTCGAGAGCTAGCCGAGCAAGTGCTGTCACTGCACACGAGGAGAGTGATGTTGAACAACTCGAGATGTTGCTTGAGGTTAGGACAGTAACTAAATGTCATAATTTCAGAGTAATCTATTTTTTTTCTTATAAGATTGAGTTGTTGAATTCATCTTCTTCTCTTTTTTTTTTTTAACTTTGATCATCTGGGGAAAACTTTCTAGGCTTACTTCATGCAAATTGAGAGTACTCTGAACAAGCTGAACACTGTAAGTACTCCTAGACGAATCTCATTGTTTCGATTACGCATCATAATGCATAATCCAAACGCATCCCTTGTCTGTTTTTGAGGTTTTGACATTGAAGTACTAATGTTGTGCAGCTTCGTGAATACATAGACGACACTGAGGACTATATCAACATTCAGGTAATACAACAAGCAAGACAAGATGAATTCAAACAATGTGTCACTTTTTCTGGATTATTTCTTTCTGTTTTTTGTCACTCGAGTTTGGAAAATGTATCAAGAACATACTCGTTTACAATGCAATTGTTTATTGCAGCTTGACAGCCACCGAAATCAGCTGATTCAGGTACAAGAAAAAGCAGCTCCTAATTATCTCTGAGCACTAGATTCAATTCCCCCTTCTGACTGCTGAAGAACTCCTCTTCACCCTATTTCTTTGTTCAGCTTGAGCTTTTTGTGAGCTCCTCGAGCGTGTGCCTATCCTTATACTCCTTGGTTGGCGCTATATTCGGCATGAACATCCCTTACAAATGGAGAGAACACCATGACCACCTCTTCAAATGGGTACTTCTTTTCGAAAGACCACACCTCCTCTTCTGCTCTTCCCATTGATATAAACATTAGCAATGATCTTACACTCAATGTTTCTTGTCAAAAACTATATTATAGGTGGTGATTCTTACAGGATTGGCATGCGGGTCCCTCTTCATTTCGATAATGGCGTACGCTCGCCACAAGGGGCTGCTTTTGTCTTAGTATACCCAGCATTGTAGATCAATTTCCATCAAGAGAGTTGGAGAATTGCAGTGCTATACTGAAGGTTTATCAATGGCTTCCCCTGTCCAGTCACAGCTCTGCATAATGCATATGACATGGGCAAAAGTTTTTTTTTAGCTCTGTTGGATGCATATGAGAACTTAGGCCTTGTAAGTTTATTTCAAGTTCATTCGTCACATTAAAGATTTATTTAGGCCTTTGTTATTTAAATAATATCATTGAGCCCTCTTTCAGACTTGGGTCTTCTTAGCATATGTTCAGAAACAAAATTACTTTACAACATGGAACAAAAAAGTGGGGAATTTAGGTCAGTCCAAATTGATATCAAGCCCATAAGCTTGACCCAGTTGTCAGATAAGCCCAGTCTTGGCCATTCCTAAAACAAAATACCAAATCATCAAGTCTATAACACCAAGTAGGGTTGAGGTTGACAAACACTTCCTTTTGGTTTCCTATCCGGTTCGATTGGTCAGAATCATTCTCACTTGAATCGGGTAGGATCAATAATGTCGCAAACCTTTCCAGTTTAATTTTTCTACTCATGTCGCCAGAGAAATTCAAACCCGAATTCTACTCATGGAACTAGTGTTTCTTCCAACCTTCGAATATCTAGTCAAGTAGTTAAGCCTTTAAAAGTGGTATCAGAGACTATCGGCTCAACTCTCGTGGATCGTACCCTCAACAAAAAGGGTTTTTTCCAACATAGAGATCTAAACTTAGGTCCAAAGCCGAAGATAGTAAGATACTACTACACTGAATCGATCATCAAAGTTCACGGAAGATCGAGATTGGGTTGTCACAATAATAGCACAAAACGGATCCCACTCTCAAACATAATTGGAACCAAAACATGAGCCTAGTGGATGATCGAGTGATGGATGTGTAACGTAGTTTTGTTTTGTAGGTGTCACCTCACGTATACACACACTGTTATCTTTCGATTACTCTAATTGGATGCAGACAAAGCAAGTCCACTAACTTAAGGGAATATGTTTGTCTTACGCCACTGTCATGACAATCTTATTAGAATAATACTAGTGCAGTTCCCCGCGCCATGCGCGGATGTTATTAAATATTTATGTGAATTAATTTCATATCAAACAATGTATCATATTATATATTGATTCCTCGAAATATATTAAAAAACTTGTTCATTTATAATCATTTTAAATACATAGAAAATAATCTAATAAAGCGTTTTTTTAGTGCCTAATTAAAATTTCTAGGGACAAAGACTTCTAGAAAGAAAGATAAATTATTAAAAGTAAATAACATTAAATAGTTTAGTTTAAGATACATAAGAAGATTCTTTTATCTTTGATGTGAGAAATTCATTAAACTGATCATAACTCATAGTTGAGTATGTGTAAACAAAAAATGAAATCACGACCTCACCAATAAGATTGGTTTTGTCTAGCTCTTCATTTAAAATGTCATCAAAATTAATAAAATTGAATCCATTATTAGACACAAATGTCAAGTCACATGGCTTAGTATTCTTGTAAAAAATTATTTTGTAATGATGAGAAGCAAATTTATATTTTGCTTCATTAAGTGCCAATCCAAAGTTCGAAATATGATAAGCATTTCCTTCCTTGATGGATGAAAAGTTTTGCATGAAGGATTCCTTTATCACTACATGAATTTTATCACCCTGAAAAGACAAATAACGTATGCATTGGGAAAGTTTGGAGTATGGATATGAAATTACACTGTATTCACCGAAAAATAATAAAGCATAAAGTACCTTTGATTTCGGTAGTAACATAGTTGCTTGGATCGTCTTTCATTTCAACCTTCCACATACGAATTATATGAACTTGTAAGTTGTATATAAAGCATAAATTACCTAGTCGAAGTTATATCTTTGATATAATGCATCTTCCTTGATCTGCATGTATAAAACTAACAAACGGTTAGATCAATGTATATAAAGGAATACAAATCAAAAAAAATAATCTAGCATAGATCTATTTAGCAAAACGTAAAGATTCATTGATTAGAAATAAATTTGATCATAACTAATCAACACACCAAGAGAGAATATGCACACCAAGAGGAGAAGGTGACTATCAGTTTAGAAGAAGATGATATATATAACGTTATTGCTCTCAATATTGGAAGTTAAAGATTTGGTGAAAAAATGGATTTGATCCTATCTAAATTTATAATGGAAATTATAATACGAATTAACGAAAAATATTTTTTTTTGTACGCAAATCATCAAAAAGGGATAAACTTGGAAAATTCATAATTAAAAATTTATTTCGTACGAAAAAAAAAATCAGTGTTCGGAATTATAATTATAGCTGTCAAAAATATTAATCATAATTGAAAATTAAAGATAAATCATAACCATAATTGGAAGTTAAAGATTTGGTGAAATAATGGATTTGATCCTATCTACATTTATAATGGAAAATTAAAATATGAATTAACAAAAAATATTTTGTTTTATTTTGTACGAAAAAAAATCAGTGTTGGAAATTATAATTATAACTGTCAAAAATATTAATCATAATTGAAAATTATAGATAAATCGTAACCATAATTGGAAGTTAAAGATTTGGTGAAAAAAAGGATTTAATCCTATCTAAATTTATAATGGAAAATTATAATATGAATTAACTAAATTTAGAATCAAACATCAGGAGTAATGTACGAACTATACCAATAACGTTGAATCATTAGGGTTATTGGCCAATAACGTTATTTTCTTATGGTTACCAATAACGTTAATTTCAGGGGTAATTTAGATTAACAAAAATTTAGATCCTATCTAAATTTATAATGGGAAGTTAATTTACAACCAATAACGTTGAATATTTGATTAACTAACAAACAAATTTGTAAATAAGTTAAATCAAGGAGATTTGATTTCTAGTTTAAAATCAATTTTAATAAGGAAGTTATATTCAAATTTCGATATCCAAATCAATCTGAATAGTAACCACTTTTTTTGGAAGGTAGTTATACATCATCTTAAAGACAATTTCCATTAATCTAACTATACCAATATAAGAAAAAAACGAAAAATAATAAATATACGTGGCATATGACATGGCTTAACGAAAATGCGACATGTGGCAAAATCCAAGGTGGCATAATATACGAATGCCATGTGGAAAAAGCTTACGTGGCGCAATGAGGAGGCTTTAATCCTTAGTGGTTTTAAATATATATAATAGATTAAAGTGTAGATAGTGGGTGATAGCTTCTATAAAGTGCTTTTGAATTTATCTTTATCCCAATAATTCATAATTCTGGTAGATTACCAAGCCTATAGGTACGGGCGGGTCCCACTTAGGCTTGTGTACATGAGACTTTATGGGCCTCCCATTTGGGCCGAAATTTATGAATAAACTTCACATTTTTTGTTTACTTTGGGTTTTAATTTATTGTAGCCCATAAACAAACATGTTAGTTTTAAACATTGGACCAATTTAAGTGCCATTTTTAACTTAACAATTTTTCCAACCTTAGAGCATTTTAAGTGCTCATTGAAGGCAACGATTTAAGTGAGTATTTAACCTCCATTATAAGTGTTTAACTCTTTTGATTGAAGACAACGATTTTTGTGCGATTTATAACTTGAAAAAAAAATCGTCAAAATTATTTAAAACGTTATAAGTGAGTTATTAACCTCCATTATAAGTGTTTAAGTACGAATTATATTGTCCTATGATTTCAAACGTTATAAGTGTTTAACTCCCTTGATTTATGCATGACACGTAATCTTTTGCAAAAAAATATGCAAGTAATAGTATGACATTTATTTTTTCCGGAATTATATATATTTTCTCTAAAGTAGCATATTTTTCATATTTTATACACTTATTGTTCATATATCATACATTGTACATAATTACTCATTTGGGCCAATGGCACTACCACTATTAAGGCTTAAGGAAACGGTTGAATTTCGTTTCATCAAAGCTACATAACCGTTTAATGAAACGGTTGTTGACCATTTCAGGCGTTCATGTTGCTTTAGACATAATAAAACGGTTGTTCTAAGCTAATGAAACGGTTGTATGATTATGGAGACCAACCGTTTCATTTGTTGTGGAGGAGTGTTTCATTATCTAAACCGTTTCATTAACTTTCAAAACCGTTTCATATTGTTGGTTGCTTTATGTGATTCCGGGTTCAATTGATTTTGAAACGGTTGATTTTGCTGTATATATATATATATATATTAATTTAAAACTTTACTACATTCAATTTAATAGATATGTATATACATGATATACTTAAAAGCAAAATCTATAAACTTTAAATTTATAACGTACATAAGGGTTTTGCTCGATTAACAAACAAGGGTTTTGCTCGATTAACAAACAAGCTATAGTCATGTACGTACTTACAAAATCTATAAACTTTAAATATATATACATTAATTTAGAAATTTACTACATTCAATTTAATAGATTGGCTTACTGACTTTGCCTTGTATGACAAGACTATTACTGAACTTGTTGGACAACTAAATGAGAAGTCTTTTGAACTTGAGGTAACTCACCAAACAGACTTTTATTGTATGTATATAGTCACATGGTTACACTGCTAAACCAAAATTTCCCCTGCTGTTCTATTAATTTGATCGCCCAAACTTGGAGATCTGTCTAAGTGTCTAGTTGGTATCCCATTGCTAAACCAACTTTTTCCCTGATGTTCAATAATTTCTAGATTAAAGCAGCTGATAACCGTATCATCCAGGAGCAGCTGAGCGAGAAGGTATTCCTTAGCCATGCCTGGAATCCCTGGATTATAAATTTGTCCTATTATCATTAAGTGGTTGGCGGTCAGTTGCTAATAAAGTGAATATATGCCATCCTTCAGATTTCAGAATGTTAAGAGTTGCAGGAGCAATTGAAGTCCCTGAAACAGCAGATTTCTGATACATTAGATTCCAAGCAGTTAAACCCGTTGATCACTAATTCACAGGTTAAGGCAGATAAAGAAAGTGCATTGTTCAAAGATACGAGCGAAAGTTTGCTTCAGAATGCACAGGTAGGAGGAGACTCTTATACATGAACAATCTAAACAGACCGAGACTTGTATAGATCTGCTGGTTGTAAAAAAATGTTGGATATTGTGTAGGCAAGTGAAATTGAAGAGCTGAGACGAAAATTGATGGAAATTACAGAGTCAAAGGAACAACTAGAAGTTAGAAACAAAACCTTTTCTTACTTAACCTTGTTCAAACTGTTTCACTACACTAAGCCTCAAACACGGTAGATCTCAGCAAAGCAAAGATGAATGTGCATTATTTGAACAAGAACTCCTCAGATGAACACCAAATTGAACTTCGCGAGGAATGAAATCCAACCAAAAAAAAACTCAAGACTCTCAGATCAAACATCACATAAACAATGAAAAATTCAGATCAAATTCAGAACGGAAGTTTCAATTTAAAAATAGTATGCATAAACAGTCGAATAAGAATCTTACCCAGTTCAACAAAAAAATCATCCTACATAGAGCCATTAATCAAACTTACTGAGGGAAAAAAACACTAGGGTTATAGACATATAAGCAGTATTAAGATTTAAGAGAATATCTTACTTCTCTGGCGGCATGTTTAGGACCCCACACACAGTGTGTCAATATATATCTGCTCCAGGACCATGAA